>CM065746.1:29833034-29840534 GCA_033310375.1 Conus canariensis | reverse complement strand
AATGAAATAAAATCATAATAACAAATAAATGAATGAATAAATAAATGAAATAAGATAAAAGAAGTAAACAAAGAATATAACAGATATAAATGGATAAATAAATAAATGAACAATTTTAATGGGAGGTGGTGGTGATGATAGTAGTTATGTGGGGGTAGTCGTATGTGGGGGTGTGGGTAATGATAGTAATGATTGGAAGAGAATGGAAATGATCAATGGGTGGCAAGATATCGTTGGGGAGGGAGGGGGGGGGGAAGGGGGGGAAACAGAATATGGAGGGGGCGTGGAAGAGGGTAATGGGGGAGGGGGAGAGAGAGAGAAAGAGTTCATATCTCTCCTCCCACACAAATGTATGCATGGGGTGTGTGGTGGGTGAGAAATTCATGCAAACAGTGTTGTTGGGGGAAAAGAAAGGGGGTGGGGGTAGGGTGGGGAGGGGGGAAGAGAGGGGAGGGTATTATGGGTGAATTATGGTCATAATGAGACTAACTGTGGGGAGTTTTCACACACATACACACCCATTCTCTCTCTCTCTCCACACACACACACACACACACACACACACACACACACACACACACACACACACACTATACATATATATATATATATATTTTTTTTTAATGATGATGATGATCATTGTCATAAGTGGATAAACAATGCTATAGGATGTTGATCATTGTCATGAGTGAAATAACATGATAGCATTGGTATGATAATGCCAATTGACCAGAAAACTGGAAATGATCAATGACTGATGAATAGTGACCGTTGTCATAGGTGAAATCAACACTGTCACACACACACACATATAAGCACACACACACACACACACACACACACACACACACACACACACACACACACACACACATATAACACACACACATATATATATATATATAATATATAATATGTGTGTATACATTGTGTATATATTATGTACAAACACTCATCCACATCCACATCCATATGCATGCACACACACACACACACACACACACACACACCCCACACACACACACACACAACACACACACACAAGGGGGGTTGAATAAATATATAAATAATGATAATAAAGCTTATTAGGTGATGACCATTTGATAACAACAGTGCTACAGGATGATAATCATTCTTGGGGGAGGGGGGGGGGGGTGTCAGTGACTAATGGGTGATAATCATTAGAGATCAACAGTACAGTAGGATGGTCTTCTTCCTTGTTCACTTAGGTAGGAACCCTGGAGGTATTGGCGAAGGCTGCTGTATGGCGAAGGCCCTCCAGTGGTCAATAGGGCTTTCCCTTCATTGGTGTGTTGGCAGGTGTGTTGGGCTGTACTGCATGGATGATTTGAAGACCTGCCATTGTGGAATATAGTGGACATGTGATGTCTCAGTCTGGAGTGTCCTGTCCTCAGTCTCACAAAGGTCTTATCTGGGCATCTGGTAGTGTCCATCCCTCTTGTTGAAGCAGCGTGCTGCTCAAGCCATCTGCCTTTTTGGTTTTTGGTTCTCCTTGATAATACTTTTGATTTTTTTCAAAGGAGACTTCCTGTGCTAGTTGGGGCTGATGTTCTCCTTCCTTTGCCAAATGGTCAGCTTCCTCATTGCCATATATATTGCAGTATGAAGGTGATCACTGGATGACAGTATTTCCAGTGACTGATGGATGGTGAACATTTGGGATCAGTGGTACTATAGGGTGAGGGTCATTGTCATGTAGGTGGAATAATGCAGCATTGGTACAATAGTGCCAGTTGGGGGAGTAAAGGAAGATATTAATGACTGGTGGGTGATGATCATTGTCATAAGTGAGATACTGTAGGATGATGGTCATTGTGATAAGGGAAATAATGTGGTGGCATTAGTATAATACTGCCGGTTCAGGAAGAAGGTGGATGGGGGTGGGGGTGGGGATCGATGACTGATGGGTGATGATCATGTATCATTCGAGATCAACAGTACTGTAGGATGATGATCATTGTTATATAAGTTGGATAATGTTGTGGCATTGGTGTAATAATGCCGGTTGGGGGAATGAAGGTGGTTTACAAACAATGATTGATGGATGATGATTACTGTCATGGTGTGAGTGTGATTCACAGTAGTGTGGGATGATGGTCCTTTACAACAGTGGAATAGTGTGCTGGCCTTAGTATGTTAATGCCAGTTGGGGGAATAGAGGAATTGATCTGTGACTGATAAATGATGATCACTATCATAAGTGAGATCTACAGTACTACAGGATGATGATCATTGTCGTAAGTGAGATAATGTGGTTGGATTGGTGTGATAATGCCCGCTGGGGTGGAAAAAAGGAAAATGATTGATGATTGATGGATTAGTTTGAATCATTCCAGCTCTTTTCCTTTCCCACAACCTCTCCTCCACCCCTTTCTATACCCCCTCCCCCAATTTCCCCATCCCACCTTATTCTTATGCACACCCCATGTACATATATAGCATATCTATAATATCACATGTAGAGCATAATATATATATATATATATATATATATATATATATATATATATACATACCCCAAACACCATCTCCACCATCCAGGTATGCATACTCATAGACATGTGAACAATCTATCTATCTATCTATATATTTTTTCCCCCTCATACACACCCTGAAGTGCCCCCTTCCAAGAATAAGACTCCTCCGGGAGCCGGAATAGCTCAGTTGGTAGAGCGCCGGACTCGTAATCTTGGTGATCCTGGGGTTGCGGGTTCGAACCTCCGCCGGGCGTTTCGGTACAGGGGGATTTTTCCCTCGGAGTTAACATTGGTTCTGACTCCATTTCCCATACAGTCCTTCGAATGAGACTATAAACCGAGGCACGCATAACATCTTGCACACACGTAAAATCCCATCACCAACTTTCGGAAGAGTAGGCCAGTTTGGCCGTTGGTATGGATGACACGTTACACATAGCATGCACCCTGCGTGAGAAATGGAAAGAATGGAGGAAGTAAGGAAAATGAGTGATCGATAATGAACGATATTGACTGGATGACACGGGAAACGACTGAATGAAGCGCCGGCTGGCAGCTCTTCAGTCGGCACTACCCAGGTAGGCAGCCCGTTGTGTAAACGAGTGTTGATTGTAAAGCGCTTAGAGCTTGGTCTCTAGCCGAGAATAGGCGCTATATAAGTATTCATTATTATTATTATTATTATTCCTCATCTACCACTCTTTCACTTTCTTTTACACACTCTCAAGCGCCCCCCTCCAAACATGAGACTCATCTGCCACTCTCTCTTTTTCTCTATCTCTGGTTCTGTTCCCTCTATCTGCCTCTCTTTTTCCTCGAGGTGAAATGGGATTGGACACTGAATTGTCCTTTTTCCCATTACACACACACACACACACACACACACACACACACACACACACACACACGTGTGCGTGCACGCAGGCACGCGCACGTACACACGCACTCGCGCGCGTTGTCAATATTTGTTCCGTTGTCCTGTTTTGTTTTTTAAAATCTCCTGAGAATCCTCAAAGACATTTATTATCAATATATGTATATGCGCGCTGGTGACCTACTCGCTTTTGAGTGAACCAGTCCTTTAGGAAGAAGAATATTATATATCTATAAACGAACTTCTCCAAAGTGTAGGGAAAACACTGTAAACACACACACACAATAGGCAACTTATTTAAAGAGTGAGGTAAAGGATGGTATTAGTACGCTTCAGAAAACAAGTAAAATGATAGAATGACATTTCAAGACTATGTGAAGAGCTGTAAATCCATAATTCACCTCGAAAGACGAAGTTTTCACTGGCAAATTACGAACACGCGATTGGAAGCGGCCATTTTGATTTTCCCGCTGCGGGTCTACAAAGTCATTAGAAAATTAAGGAAACAAAATAAGGCCAGCAAATTTTTGGATAAACATATGTATTTTCATACACGATATATCATTATCCAACATGTTATCATTAGAAAATAATTTTAGCTTACATTCATTTTGCTTGATAATATTCACTGCGGGCACCTCGCGCTAGAAAATCGTCTGCAATTTTGGCTCATCTTTTTTATTTATTTCTCAAAATAAAAAAAACGATTTTGAAGTGGCTTCAAATCTGAAATCAATTATAACATTGTAAAGAACAATATACCAAAGTATTGTGCTTGTTGCACGAAGTGCACAATTCTGGTTAATTCTGCGACATAGAACCCCCACTATATGCAAAGTGGCAGACTTAGTGTCTCCTTCCAAGCAACATCCGATTCACCGAAAATTGTGCAATTTTTTTTTTTTTTTTTTTTTTTTTTTTTTTTTTACGGCACTGATTTCACAACTTCTTTCTACGCCATGCTCATCAACAGCGAGAAGGATCTTTCCTACGTGCGCCGATATGAAAAGATTTTTCTCGTGCACGAGTCCGGCTTCTTCTTCTGAATGACCTCATCTGCCGCACATTTAGATTTGGTCGAGCTTTGTTCCGTCCTATGTCCTACTGACATTTTAGTCTGTTTTGATTTCTAAGGTGTTGTTGTGTGTTTTTTTTTCTTTCTTTTTCAATTTTTTTTTTATTGTTTTTTTTTAAATTTAAACACGCGGGAATGGAATAGGGCCATGGCGCGGTTTGGCACGGCACGGAAAAAAGCTATAACGTGAACGGGTGAAACAGCAAAAAGGTAAAATGTCAACTTACAGGTGGAAAAGAAGTTTGGACGTTTCGACACTTAGTGTCTTCGTCATCAGAACGAGTTGGTGACAGACAGAAACAAAAAGAAGAAGAAGAAGAGGAAGAAGAAGAAGAAGAAGAAGAAGAAGATAGCAAAAAAAAAAAAAAAAAAAAAAGAGGTACACACACACACACACACACACACACACACACAGAGAAGGTGAGCACAGCTAGCAAGGATATGGGAAGAGAGAGAGAGAGAGAGAGGAGAGAGAGAGAGAGAGAGAGAGAGAGAGAGAAGGAGGGATGGGGGAGGGGGGTGGAGAGAGGCCTGCTGTAAACACACATCCTAGTGTACACATGCACCCTTCACACACACTGACAAGGGTGACACACATACTGACAAACAAACAAACAAAAATTGTTAGGATAAGGCTGGAAGACACTGCAGTCACTCCTTGGTGTTCAGTCCATTTGGGACACGGGTGCCGAGGCGGGCGATGACTGTAGACTCCATGAACAGTCTGTAAGGGCCACTTGCATAGTTCTGCCAGACCACAGCAACCCCTGAGTGACTGAAGCTGTGTTGAGGGCTGTTGAAGTGAACGCCTACAGGTCACTGTATCCCAGGCGCATTGACCGCAGGTGCTCCGAGAAGCGATCGTCTAGGCGACGGTATGTCTCACCAGTGTATTTACAGGTGGAACAGAAGTTTGGACGTTTCGATACTTAGTGTCTTCATCATCACTGGTGAGACACCGTCGCCTAGACGATCGCTTCTCGGAGCACCTGCGGTCAATGCGCCTGCGATGGAAGAATCGTTGTGTGAGACGTAAAAAGCAAGACTACCGCGAAAGAACAACTTGTCCCAAAAAGCTTTTGGTGTTAGGACGTAAAACTCAACCATTCAGGGCGTAGAAAAGAACGCCACCTGTGTTACCTCTGCATCCCACCTGATCACGGTTGTTTCTTTCTTTGTCTGTCTCTTTGAGAGAGGGGTGGGTGAACGTATTTTTGTACTCCCAGTTCTTATAGAACAGGGAGTACTTTAGAATGGGAACAAAAAAAATGCTGTCTGTGTGTGTCTGTCTGTGTGTCTGTCCGTGGTCAAAATGTGTTCCACTCGCTCCAGACAAAACTTCTGGGCCGATCTTTCTGAAAATTTGTAGGTATGTTCATTATGGGTCACGGATGATGCCCGATGTTTTATTTTTACCAGAATAGCCGTTACTAGCGGCTATAACGGCCCAAAACGGTTTTTCTTCTTTATTGAATATCTCAGCTGATCTTTTGGAGGGGATGACGTTCAGTAACGATGACGCGTCAGAAAATTACGTTTTGAGTGACGTCAAATACGACGCATGTTTGATTGTGACTTTTCAGCCCCCCCCCCCCCCCCCCCCCCCCCCCCCCCCCCCCCCCCCGCGTATTCAAGATAGACTGGGAGTACGTTTATATGCTTTGCATCTTGTTGTTTCTTTGTGTCGATGCTAATTACTATAGCCTATGAGGGAGGAACGGATAGACATCGCTTTGAGTGTTTGGAGGTCTAAATATCTTTCTTAGCAGATAATTGTATTAGGGAGGAATGGATAGACATCGCTTTGTCTGTTTAGAGGTCTGCTTATTTATTCATTTTTTTTAGCAGTAAAAGGGAGAAATGGACTGATGCCTCTTCCTCTGTTCGGATGTCTGTTTGTTCATTTATTCATTTATTTTGTGGATTACTATGTGAGGGAAGAATGAATAGATATATCTTTGCCCACTTGGGAACCTGCTAATAAATATATGAAGAAGTCCCATTGGGGCGAAAATTTGCAAATAAATGTTTGAAATGCAGGAATGTCAGGAGTTATGTGTGTGTGTGTGTGTGTGTGTGTGTGTGTGTGTGTGTGTGTGTGTGTGTGTGTGTGTGTACATGCATACATACACACATGCATACATACATTTTTTTTTCTTTTTAGACTACTACATGAGAGAGGAATTCACAGGAATCTTTTGTCAGTCGGCCTGTTTTGGGGAGTCTTTCTGTGCCGATACTTGCCTTGCCGCGTGGGCTCGAGGGTTTGAATCTGAAGACAGTGTTAAAGGTTGAAAGAAGTTAAGAAGTTAAACTTCTCTCTGTTTGTCTACCTGACTTTGTGCGGAGATTAGTGGTCTGCGTCGACTAGTGGAGAATGTGAGTGACTAACGTTTCATTTTCCTGCATCTGTTATTTTTTTTTATTTATTTATTTATTTATTTTTTTTATTTATTTATTTTGTGCGTTGCCTGTGTTTTATTTCATGAATTTATGAGTTTTAGGTTTTCTTATTTACTCATCTACGGGGGTAAATTGTAGCCTTGTCCTATGAAAACTGTACTCTGATAACTCTCTCCTCTCTCTCTCTCTCTCTCTCTCTCTTCTCTCTCTCTCTCTCTCTCGGGGGGATCGTGAACTGCGTGATCGTCGAGCAGTCACGCATTGCATCGCGCTGCAGTTACCTTCATTTTTTGACGGACTTGCGCACAGTACCTCCCTCAACTCTTGCCAGTACCACCATCAGGTACCATGCCATCAGCACCACTCGGTTTTAGAGCGAGTTGTGGCACCTTTGTCCACATTTACATCGCTTTCATGTTGAAGCGAGCCAGGAAGAAGACGGCCATGCGGATCGCCATGCTGTCACCACGAACGAAGATAGACGGTGTAGCCCTAGGCCTGCTCCTCACCTTAATTTTCTGGGGCGGACTCCTTCTACGCTGTGGAGATGTGGAGCAGAACCCAGGACCCAGGACGGACAGTTTGAAGCAGGCCCGGCTCGGCAGCTCAGGACGCAGGGTCAGCGTAGACAAGTCTGGAGCTTCGCCGGC
>CM065746.1:29825534-29828034 GCA_033310375.1 Conus canariensis | reverse complement strand
ATATACATAGCAACGAAATTTAAGCAACATTTTGTGAAGACTAAACTTTGACATCGATTTTTATCAAGCAGAGGTGCAGATGCAATCGATTTTCATCAAGCAGAAGTGCAGATGCAATCTATTTTGATCAAGCAGAGGTGCAGATGCAAACGATTTTCATCAAGCAGAGGTGCAGATGCAATCGATTTTCATCAAGCAAGGTGCAGATGCAATCGATTTTCATCAAGCACAGCTACAGATGCAATCGATTTTCATCAAGCAGAGGTGCAGATGCAATCGATTTCATCAAGCACAGGTGCAGATGCAAACAAACATATTACTAAATGGAGGACCCGCATAGGCCGCTTACATACATTTGCCAATTCTAGTTAAATAACCTAAGTTGAGTGAATGATTTATTGTGAATGAAACAAAAGGAAGCCACATCAAATTGATTGTTCAAACTGCCTTACTAGTTTCAACAATGTAAATCTTTATTCAATTTAAAAAAAAAAAAACAACAGCTGAATGTATGGTCAATTTCACGTTGTCGACAACAACAACAAAAAAATAAATAAAAACTTGAATGGACTTTGTGTCAAAGTGAGATGAATGCAGGCGGAAATTGAAACAGCTTTCAAAAAGAATCTAAAGTAACTCCGCCGATTAACGCGGACAAACAAATGACAAGACAAAACACGACGCGTTTCGACCTCTTAGCTCTTCTTCAGGCGAGATGAACAACATTCAGGACAATGAAATGAAGAACGAGCAATCACGTATCTACCTTCTCAAACTCGGCGGCAAGATAGGCATGGAAACCTTGTCAGCTCAACAGATAAGACGTATCTACTATGTTACGTCAAATTGGACGTCATGGTGTTCACCATTTTGTTGATGACGCACATTTAGAACACTTCAGCGTTTTAAACCACGCCCTTTCAAGATCACCAAAGCCAGGAGGGCGAAGAGCTCAGACGGGGCGACAGGGTGGGTTGGTGGGGAGGAAGGAAAGAGGAAAAGGGGGAGTATGCGAGTGAGACGAGACTGCGTGTGGAGGCGGGAAGGGGGTGGGGAGGGGGGGTGGGGGGGTGGGGGGGGCGGAAGGGAGGGCAGCTGGGTTATAGGGTGCTGCACGTGGCAGCTGTGTCATAGACTAGCCAGGGTCAAGGTCAGGGCACTGCCGCTGTCTTGACCAGGGGAAGGAGGGAAAAGGAAAGAATTAAGGCACAGCTGGGACAGGGACAGCAGCTGAGAAAAGCAGGTGGGGGTGGGGGGGGGGGGGGGGGGGGGGGGGGGGGGGGGGGAGGGGAGAGATGGAAGTGGAGGAGGAGTGGGAGGGGGGGGGGGTGGGGGGGGGGGGGGGGGGGGGGCGCAGACGTGATTGAGGTACTGTGTAAACTTGTCAAGTAGAAAGATCAGAAGTAATCTGTCGAAATGAGTCTTACTATTTCGATCAGATGGTATATAGAGTAGCAGCTGCACCTATTTTGCATGTAGAGCGATCTTTGTTGGTCAGCTATGTATACCACTACAGTTGCCGGACCTGTCTAGCCCAATACATGAACATAACAATGAGCCATTGTGGTTTTTCTATCTCCCTTAATTTTCTTTCCTTTTTTTTTTTTTTCTTTTCTTTCTTTTTTCTTTTTTTTTTTTTCCTTTTCTTTTTTTTTTTTTTTTCTTGTCATCATTTCTGACAGATACGTGTTCTCAGCAAAATTTATTTTTGGCAGCTATACAAGAATGGAAGAAATAAAGCTAGCTTGTGAGGAAGAGGTAGAATTATATGGAGTACTTTAAATATGCGTCACTATGTGACAATATTTTTACGTCATTTAGGCAGTGCAGTGCCTAAAATGCTTCACTTGAAGATATCGGACGGATCTGAGAAAACAGTGAAATACTACAAATTCGTCCGTTGAGGAGGTGATTACCCCAGATCAGGCGAACAAAGTCCACGTGGCACTGTTTCTCCCCCCCCATTTGTCCCACTCACCGCTTGACCTTCTACACGTAGTGTTTAGTCCTAGGTGCGAGTCACATATACAATTGCCTTTCTTGTTGATCGATATCTTGTGTGTGTGTGTGTGTGTGTGTGTGTGTGTGTGTGTGTGTGTGCGTGCGTGCGTGCGTGCGTGCGTGCGTGTGTGTGTGTGTGTGTGTGTGTGTGTGTGTGTGTGTGTGTGTGTGTGTGTGTGTGTGTGCAAAAACAAATGGACTGTGTCCTCATTTTCTGGAGATCTTGTGCGAGTGATTTTCTCCCTGTCTGTCAGCCTGAATCAATATGTGGGCCATTTTATTTGTGTTTACTGTGGTCCACTGTGTTTGTGCCTTTGTGACCCATTCATGTGCCGTGCCCCCATTCTGGAAAGCCTTCACCATTTTAGTTTTTGTTGTTGTTGTTGTTGTTGTTGTTGTTGTTTTCTCTACAAGGTATATGACCTGTTGTAATCTGACAATTTGGGACTAAAAAATGTACGAATTATTGAGTGGGCATTAGGTTTCCATTTCTGTTGTA
>CM065746.1:29808034-29810534 GCA_033310375.1 Conus canariensis | reverse complement strand
AACAACAGGCCTCACAAACGGTAAATTTGATTCAGCCGTTGTATGCAAAACACACCATACTTACGCCATTACTTTCCTGTTGTATTCATTATAAACACCCTACTTACACAATTACTTTTCTGTTGTATTCATTATAAACCACCCTACTTACACAATAAATTTTCTTTTGTATTCATTATAAACACCCTACTTACACAATTACTTTTCTGTTGTATTCATTATAAACCACCCTACTTACACAATAAATTTTCTTTTGTATTCATTATAAACACCCTACTTACACAATTACTTTTCTGTTGTATTCATTATAAACCACCCTACTTACACAATAAATTTTCTTTTGTATTCATTATAAACACCCTACTTACACAATTACTTTTCTGTTGTATTCATCATAAAACACCCTACTTACACATTTGATTTTCTTTTGTATTTATTATGAACACCCTACTAACACAATTACTTTTCTTTTGTATTCATCATAAAACACCCTACTTACACAATTTCTTTTCTGTTGTATTTATTATAAACACCCTACTTACACAATTACTTTTCTTTTGTATCTATTATCAAGACCCTACATACACAATCACTTTTTTTTTTTTTATCTCTATCTATTATAAACACCCTACTTACACAATCATTTTTTTTGGTATCTCTATCTATAATAAACACCTTGCATACACAATCTTTTTTTTTTTTTTTTTTTTGGTATCTCTATGTATCATAAACACCCTACTTGCACAATCACCTTTCTCTTTTTATTCTTTACAAACACACTACTAACACAATCACTTTCCTTTCGTATTTCTTATAAACAAAATATTTTCTGTCGGCCATGAAACTGTCGATTTGCATTTCAAGTCTTGCATGAAAACCAACTGTTTGCGCTTGCTGTGACAGACTTTTGTTGTTGTTGTTGTTCACAGTTTGGACAAACTGTTTTGAAATGTAGCGATAACAAATATTTTGATATTTGTGCTCTCGCTCATTTACGTTATTATGAATGTTAAATTCTTCAGCGCGAGTGCATCGTCTCTCTCTCGCTCTCTCTCTTTGTCTGTCTGTCTGTCTGTGTCTGTCTGTCTGTCTGTCTGCCCCTCTCTCTCTCTCTCTCTCTCTGCGTGCGCGCGCGCGCGCGTGTGTGTGTGTGTGTGTGTGTGTGTGTGTGTGTGTGTGTGTGTGTGTGTCGCGTGTGTTTGACTAAACACGTCTCACCTTTACACGTTTTTTTTTTTTGGTTGCGATTCTATCTTATTCTTTGGTTGATTTTGTTATGGTTTAACTTTTATTTTAAGCAATATTCATGTTTTGTTAGATGTCATTCTTGTATTTAAATTTCCTTGGATATCTTCAGTCATTCATTTAGTTACTTTTGTTTTACTTTTCACCTTTGTGACTTCTTATTTGTATGCTTTTTCTTCTGTACGTGATAATTTTCATTTTTGCTTTTCGCCTCTGATTTCAATTTTAGCGTTGCTTTGCTTATTATTATTCTGTTTGTACATTGTCGTTTATTTGCTTAATTAAATATTAAAAAAGAAATACACACACACACACACACACACACACACACACACACACACACACACACACACACACACACACATATCTGACTTGTCATTATCTCAGTAGTTTTAGCCCGATGCTGAAAAGAAAATCGATATGAAATATGAACGAAGATGAGTGTAATGAAATTTGATAATAATAATAATAAAAATATGCATTTTGATATATCATAGGTGAAATTCTTAACTGGTGTATGAAACATCACATTACAGAGACTGAAAAAAATGGTGATTTAGAAAAACAAAAATGACAGACGGGAAGATCCATCTCAGTAGAGGCATTGGGGACCTGTCAACTACTACTCCAATGTTATCAAAGAAATACGGTAAAGAGGTGGGTGGGTGGGTGGGTGGGTGGGGGGGGGGGGGATAAGAAAAACGACGGTTTTCACGTTGGACGCTTGCAGGATTCTAACTCACGATGTTTGATTTTAATTAGCCAGGCACTTCCTTTAACTATAGTGTAAACATCCAGACAGAGTTGGTGTCGGTAGGATTTGTATTTCTTTTATTATTTGTTTACTTGATTATTTGTTTGTTTACTCATCTATCTATTTCTTGGTTCATTCATTCATTTCAGTTGGAAAGTTATTTCATTACTTATTTAATAATTTCTTTCCTTGTTTTTCTTTCTTTATTCATGTATCAATCTATGTATTTACTTTTTTATTTACTCGGTCTGTTTGTTTTGTTTTGTTTTCTTGTGTTCAAAACTCATTTTTTCAATTGTTAAGTTGATTTGTAAAAAAAAAAAAAATTGGGGTACCAATTAAGGTATTTACTTATTTATCTACTTATTTTTTTCATTCATTTATCTATTTATTTGTAAATTTATTTATTTGTTATTCATATTTATTCATTTATTTTCGAAGTTATCTATCTCTTCGTTTATTCATTTTTTTTTTTTTCATTTCTTTCTCTATTGGTTCATT
>CM065746.1:29788034-29803034 GCA_033310375.1 Conus canariensis | reverse complement strand
GCACCGCTAGAAGAAAGAGTTTCTCTTAAATAATACACAGGAGGGGTTGTTTTCATAATTCTTTCAACTTCATATACATCTACGCTCCATATAGGGTCTGTGGCTCTAATTCTAACATCGCCTTCTGCCTCTCCTGGCGCATACAAGTATCTTACTTTTAGTCCAAACGGCAAGAGTTTTTGATTACCTTGAATGTCTTCAGTAATGCTAATTTTTTTTAATTTGATCGCGTTTACTGGTTTAAGACCCGTTGCTTTAAATTCTTCATTGTTCATGGCACGTAAGACTGCTGGCAGGTATCTATACTTTCTCTCTGATTAATCTTCTATCTCAAGCACCACCAACAAATCAGAACAAACAACCGGCCTTCCATCTTGGTTAGTTATTTTTACACACACTGAATTTATAGGCCCTTCAACTAATTCTTTAAATTGACTGTTTTCACCAAATGTATATGACTGATAATCGCAAAACCCCACCTTAGTTGATGGGAGTGCTCTTAGAACTGTAGATGGCTGGCCATTATACAAATTAGTGTTTGTTTTTAATTCGCTTAAATGAACATACAACATTGGATTAATTAGAAAATCGGATGGTCTACTGCCTACATATTCATATAGACCGCTTTCTATATACGCGTGTGTATTAATACGATAGGCTTTACCACTATCATAAAAGCCTAAAATTCGAGCAAGGCCCTTGGGAAAAACGTACTCCCTTTTGTCTTTATGTTTTGGTAAAAATATAGTAATTATAAGACTTGCCTCATTAATTTCTAACCGTATGTCAAATTTGTTAAATGCTTCTTTTAAAGAACAAAAGCTGTAGTAACCATCAGGTATTTTTAAACGTTTTAAGCGATTGCCCCCCTCATCATAAATATCTATCCAATTATTTTGGGCCTTTTCAGATATGTTAAACCACCTTATTTTAAACCTAAGTTCTCTAAGAGCAGCCCTACACTTCCCGCCTTTATTGTCAACTGAATACTTTAAAAACACGCGCTGGTTTTGCTTGGTTATATAAAGGAACATCCTTTTTAAATCCTTTTTAAAAAATCTATTTAAAAATGGAGCCTTTTAAATATAATGAAAGTGCCGCTTACGACGTAGGAGGGTTTTATGAGCCCAAATCTTTGGACTTTAGTAACCTAACCATCGCAGTGGATGAATCATATGGCTTTCTAGTCAGACTTGTAAACCCACTAACTAGATATTTAAATCCTCCAATAAAGAGTGATAGAGTGCCATCAGCATGGTCAACTCATCCCATGGCCTTTTACCAGAATCAGTTAAATTTTGCAGTTTACTGCTCAACCACTGGCTGCGGTGTTTCATATGCAAACCATTTAAACTACCCCAACCTCTTAGTAAGGTCAGTATATAACTTTCATGTTTATTATCAGTATAGACGCATACTAACTGAACTACAAGTACGCCTCCCCAACGACAACGCGTTTAATCCATTTCTCAGCCCAATGGACAATAATGCATATGAAAGAATCTGCAACGAATTTAACATTAACCCTTCAAATAACTTTAGACAAAAGTTAGACCGCAATCACGGGTTGGGCACATTGTATTTGTGGGGTCAGCGTAGAGAATATAATTTTGACTACTGGCCCGGCCACACCTCTTTTAAGTCAAACTCCCAAGTTAGATTGGGGGCCATAGAACAAAAACACCCCAATGCTTGGGCAACATTTATCTTAGATGAAAGTAAAGGTCTAACAATGCCGGGAGTGCAAAGGCTTAATGACACCATACGGACATACGTTTGGTGTCTATTAGGAGCGCAAGCACAGACCAAGTCTAGCATAGTGGATCAATCTACAGGCTTTGACGCCAGAAAACAATTTCTAGCCAATTTAGAAGATGCTATTAACTCTGCTGTTGATTTGCCTTCCAGCATACAAAGGTACCAAAACGTTCTTTCACATGCTCGGTCAAAGGTTGACTTTGTTGTTGGTCATGGATTATACATGCTGCCTTCTGACCTTAGACTGCAGATTGGCATGATACAGAATTATAATAATGAAATCCTCATAGCCGGAGACGGCCAAAACTTAGGACACAATCAAGGTTTAAACACAAGGCCCGCGCCAGCCATTTTAAAAAAAGTATCTAGCCCAGAACCTGCAGAAAGCGACCCACCGCCGCCAGTTATAAGCAGCCCAGAAAGCAGTCCACCGCCTGTTGATCTGCCTTACCCCGACAGACACACTAGCGAAAAGACAGCCCTTGTTGTGTTTTTAACTTTTACTGGATTAGCCATACTTTATTTCACTAAAGATTAAACCGGCAGCCAGCACCCCCAAAGTCCACAGATGGTCAGCCATATAGCCAGCTACTTTGCCTATAGTAGACAAAACCCAACTAACAACACTGCCTATTATGCCAGGCAGAGCATCAAGCGCTTTAGCTGCTAACTTCTTTAATAGGTTTGCTAGGTGATGCAATTGTTTTCTAATCCATCTTTTACCAGGCTGAGGTGTTGGAGGCGTTACTGACCCTGTTGGCGCACTGCCAGTTAATGCATAAACGAGCGTAGAGATAGCAAACCCAACAGCCGTCAATATACTAACTACTGTAATCCCCTGCTCTCTGAACAGAGTCCTTATTCTTTCTGCTAATGTAGTATTTTCATAAAGTATTCTGCGTATAGTTTCTTTGATTCTGTTTGTTTGTAATACTATTTGTTCTCTGTTAGTAGACAGCGTTTCTAACCTGGCCGCCCTTAGTAACATTAACTCCTGTATTTTTGCCTGTATTCTAGCCTTTTCTTCTGTTCCTAAATTGTTATCATCTGCATCAGCCAGTTTATTTTTTTCTTCTCTTATCTCTCTCTCTAGCTCACCAAGTTTTGACAAGTTTTTTTTTTAGCTCGCCATTTATTCTCCGTAGAGTTTCATCAAGGCCCCTGAGTTCACGTATAGCAGCTTTAAGATTCTTGTGTACACTCTCAGGCAATGGAGGGTCATCAATTGTTTGTAAAGCTGCTTCTTCTTCAGGGCTCAGCTCACGTTCTCTTTGACTAGGCGAACCGACAATTGTTTTTAACTGCGTCTCCTCATTAAAACTCGTCTCAGTTTCTGCTATTGCTTCATCTGCTCTTTGACCTAAATCTTGAAAAGAGGCCATTTCTATTTCAGATCGTGTTAACAACCTCCGCTCCATGTTCTGTAAAGCACTAACAGCCTCGGGCCTTAAATCTTTAATAAGGGCTAACCGCCTTCGGTCGGCAACAGGGAGTTTTCTAAGAATTGTGCTCATGCTTAAAAACTTGCCCGGATCTGGCTTTGTAGTAAGTTGTACAAGGCCTTTACTAGTCCTTACATACAGATGATTATTTTTATCCATCTTAAAATCAAAAGCACTGTGGCCTTCTGGCGGCTCTAGTCCTATGCTTCTATAGAATGAGTTAATTTTATTTGTTAATAGTTCTGCACGAGCTGTAATAACTCCAGGGGGCGTTTCTTCTACTGAAGAGGTTAAAGAACGTGCTTCTTCAAGTTCATCTTCTAATGAAGGGCCCGATTCTGTTTCATCATCTTCCTCTTCAATAGGTTCAATTGCGTCAAAATCATCATCAGCCATATTTATATATTTATTATTTTTTGTTTTATAAAAAATGAACCCATACGGCTGCGACCTTGATCCATTCAGAAAAGCGAAGGAGCCCCACGGCATAAAAGGCATAAGACAGACTGTGCGGGTTGTAAATAATCCATCAACAATTGAGCCAAATGAAATGTTAACAGTAAGATTTAGTGATCTCGGGCCTGACGATGTTATAATGCCGGGCACTGCCAGGCTGTCATTCAAAATAGATATTGAGTCGACGGATCCTAATGCTACTGTTGTTGCTAACCTGGGCAGGGCCATCATTAAAAATATGGTAATTAAACTGGAGGGTAGAGAAGTCTTCTCACTGAGTAGCGCAGACATTTTTAATCTCTATTCTGATCTGTGGCTACCCAGAACAGAAAGGAAAGACAAAATCTTTCAGGGAATCCAGAGCCCAAACGGTCTTAAGCACAGGCTTAATGCTGCAGATGCAAAGGAAGACGAGGGAGACCAGGCAATAGCGCGAGCATTTAAGAACAGATTTTGCATCCCTCTAGATTTTGAACTGTTAAAAACCCATCAACCATATTACCAAGGCGCACTAAGAGACAAACTTACTTACGAACTGACATTCAATGACAGCGGATCTGTTATTTTATCAGATGATCCCTTAGCCAAATACACTGTTAGTAACATCTCTCTTAATTTTGACGTTGTTACTAACCCCGAACTAGCTAGAATAATCTTAAATCAGTATAAAAGTAGGGCGGTTGTTTACTTTGAAAGAGTTTTACACCACAGTCTAGTGATTAAAAACAAGCAAGACACCGTCTGGGAAATAGCTATAAGCAATTCTTTAAGGTCTCTAAAGGGGGTTCTCTTGCTATTTACTAAACCCTTAGCTCCTTTTCAGAGAGAATCTGAGGTGTTTTACAACCCAAAAATTGAGCAACTGTCTTGCACAGTAGATGGTAAGCCTTTTCAGCTGTATTCAGCCGGACTTTTACCTGACCAACACTTTGATGAAATAAGAAAATTGTTTGCTGGAGGCAGACAGACAAGCCCCACAGCCGATCATGTGTGTAAAAAACTTCACCTTCACGATGTAAGGCTCGAAGATTATCTAACAGACAAATATGGACTATGGCTGGATTTTAGGTCCACGTATGACAACAGACTGCACGGGAGTGGAAGAAGGGTAGGGTCAGATGGCATACTCATACAGATTAATAAGGAAGAGGAGGAGAATGGCCAGATACAAATGCACGTTTTTGTGGTTTATGACGCCCAGCTGAACATTGAAGAAAATAGACTGAAAGAAATAGCCTATTAAAACAGATGGATAGTTTGAACCTTTTGCCCAAAGACCCGCACTGTTCGCTTATTTGTGGGATTACTGGATGTGGGAAAACTGTCTTCGTACTTGATTTGTTACAAACAATCTACAGGTTTCATTACGAGTACATTGTTATATTCTGCACAACCATTAAGCACAACAAGTCTTACAAAGAAAGGCAGTTTGTTTGGACAGACGAGAATATATTTCTAGTTGATCCTACTGACAAGCTAAGCGACTGTTTAGAACATTACTATAGGCTATTTGAGGGAACTGAAACGCTGTTTATTATTGATGACTGTTCAGCCGAACAAGACATTGTTAAAAAAAGAAGGGCCCTGTCTAAGCTAGCCTTTAGCGGAAGACACGCATTAGTTTCTGTTTGGCTCTTAACTCAGAAATACAATGCTGTCTTAAAAGACTTTAGATCGCAGTTAAAATCAGTTATCTTATTCTATACTAAGGACAGGGATAGTTTTGAAGAGTGTTTAAGTGAAAACTATATAATCAGGGACAGGGATGAACTAAAAAAAATAAAAGAGCGGCTAGAAAAATCTAAGCATGCTAAACTATGCTTACGGACTGACCCACCAGTTCACTACGTTTGTTTATAACAAATTGTTTATAACAAATTGTTTATAACAAATTGTTTATAACAAATTGTTTATAACAAATTGTTTATAACAAATTGTTTATTATAGGTTGTTTATTATAGATTGCTTATTATAGATTGCTTAATAATAAATTGTTTATATTAAAAAGAATGTCTCGAGGGCCAGAATCAAAAGCAGAGTTAGCTCCTAAATGCGTTGCAGTAGAGATAAAAGATCTAGCAGATACAACTGACTTTGATCTAATAGGAGTGGCGGGAAATGTTTATGGATTTGAGTACACCGACGATGGGGTTTACAAACGAATAGAAATTGAAGATAAAAAACGACAGCAGTATCCTGCCCTGGAAGAGATAAGAAATTTAAGGGCAAACGATTTTGGCAAACACGAATACAAACTTCATAAACGAGAGAATGCCTGGGCGTTGCTTCCTGACATTAACTGGGATTTAAAGTTTGAACTACGAAGCCCCCATGTATACTTTGATAAGAAATACAATTTTAGAAAAGCTTTGAATGAAGGACGCCTTCTTGCTAGCCTAGTCCCAGGATTACAACAGAAAAAGCAGATTGAAATAACTAAGCAGGGCTCTGTATATATGCTGCGGAGAAAGAAGTCCTTAGCTGAAGTGGGGGGCGACACCGTCGGCTTAGAGTTTAACCCAAAACTAGAATCACTGCCTAGAAAAATGACAATGCTTTTTCGCTTATTTATTACTCCAAGTGAGTCTGATCCTAGTTTGCCAGAGCATACGTTAATCAGGGGTGTACAAATAAAGTCTGAAAACTTGGGCGGCCCTCTTAGGCTTGTTATTGTTATTACTAAAAATGAGGATCAAATAAACACTTTTGTATCTTCTGACAAAGTTACTGTGATGGTTGACAAAGACAAACTAACTGTACTCGATTTTATTTTTATTAAGTATGTTGATTTTATTGCGTTTTACTCTGTTGATGAAGTGCTGCCAGAAGGGTTAATAAGAAGATATGTACAGGATTAAAAAAATAATCTTGTTTTAAAATGGAAGACGGTCAGCAGTTTAGATTAAAGCACATGACTAAGCTTGAAGAGGAAATAGAAAGTGATTTGAACAAGTATAGGGTTACTAGAAAGAAATATGCTAAAGCTTTAAATGCCCTTTCTTATATAATCACCGGCTCATCAGTTGTAGCCGGCTTAAGCACCGGGTCTAGTGTCGTTCTTTTAGCTACTGGAGTTGGGGCGCCAATATCCATAGCTTTTGGGAGTGTTGGTTTGGGTTTAGTTGCTGTGTCCACGATTGTAAGTGCGGTTTTAAAGAAACTGGCACCTAAGTTACAAAAGCACACTGCCATTGTAGCCCTAGCAACAGCAAAACTTCATTCATTAAGGCTGATTATAAGCGATACATTGCTGGATGGAAAAGTAACAGACGAAGAATTTAAACGAGCCATGGCTGACGGTGATGATTACAGACAACAAAAAATCGACCTCCAAAAGAAATGGAGAAAGACTTTTACTTCACAACAGGTAGACGCTGAGGCAATCAGAAAGAACATTGCAAAGCAGAACCTTGCAAACCCAAAAACGAGCATGATTTAATTATTGTATTACTTATATATTTGATCTTAAAAATGGCGACCAAAGTAGTTACAGAACTTAAAAATATATGCTGCGCCCTAGAGTTAATGATGGAGCGGGGGGCTAATGAAGAAGAGTTAAGAAACAAGTTTGACGAATTAATTGCGGATCTTTTTGAGCACACCGATATTCGTGAAAGTGTAACTAACGTAATCAGTAAAATGCCAGATTCTTGGCCCAACCCAGTTATAAAGTGCATTGCAATTTTAGTTAATATTATGGCTCCTGATGACGCTGAATTGTCTATTTTTACTAGCTCTGAAGGAGCGGCTATTCAATTTAACTAAATTTTAGTATTTATTTTTTTGTATTACCTCAAATTAGTAAATATTAGCTAAATTTTAGTATTTATTTTTTTGTATTACCTATTTATTTGATCTTAAAAATGACGATCACAAAAGCGATGGATGACAAACCGTCGGGCAATATGAACAGAGTACTAGACATGGACACCATTAACCCCACAAACGTTCAGGAAAGCGTAACACATGCCATTTCTAAAATCCCAGAGTCTCTTCAATTTAACCCGCCAGTAAAAGTGTCGTTGGCCATTCAGATTGAATATATAACCCCCAATGATTATAGTATACTAGTCTGGGTTTCAACTATACAGAAAGAAGTTACTAGCTATCACGACTTTAATTCTGACTGGGCTGATTACATGCTTACACAGTTTAACCATGCAAGTGAGAAGGCTAAGTTAAGGGGTTCTGGCTGGTCTGAAGGAACAGTCCTTGAAATCAGATTAAGACAAACAAAGTTCTATCCTATGGCCGGCAATTCTTACCTTCCTCTCCCAAGAGAGTTAGAGTTGAAACGAGCAGTATTAAACATACATAATTCTGACAATATGTGCTTCATGTGGTGCGTTTTAGCGCATCTACACCCAGTTAAAAATAATGCAAGCAGAGTATCTAATTATAGGCTGTATATAAATGAGCTAAACTTTGAAGGCATAACCTTTCCAGTGAGCATAGAAAGCATCGGCCAGTTTGAAGAACAAAACAAACCAATAACCGTGAGCGTATACACATGGTCTGTAGTAGACAATATAGTCCCTCTAAGGATTTCTCCCGAAGCCCCTACTTTAGGTGAGTCACTTGAAAATCATGTAGACTTAATACTGTTTGAAGACGGTTCCAAGAGCCACTATGTATTAATTAGAACAATGAGCAGACTTCTGGCGTATACTACAACGGATACTGCTAAACAAGAGCTTTGTAGAAGGTGTTTGGTCAGAATCCCATCTATACAGGCAGCTGCTGAACATAAGAAACATTGTAAAAGCATTGTAGACTGTAAAACCGAACTTCTTATGCCTCCACCAGGGTCTAAAGTTAGTTTTAAGAATGTACACAAACTGCAGATGAGGCCATACGTAGTTTATGCTGACTTTGAGTCAATCTTGCCACAGTACTACGGCCCTCAAGAACGGACGCAACAAAAAACAGCCTTATTAACCCACCATCAGATTTGTTCTTATGCTTTCGTCGTTGTTAGATCAGATGGGGCACACACACAGCCGGAGATTTACAGAGGTCCCAACGCGGCCGATCGATTTTTGGAGCAGATGAAACACCTTCGCAATCAATTCTCCAATCAGCTGAATCTCTCAGACATTAAGATGACTCCCGAAGATGAAAAACGTTATAGATCAGCTACCCACTGTTGGATATGCGGCCTAGAGCTAACGCCTAACAGCAAAGACGTGACAGTAAGAGACCATGACCACATTACTGGAAAGTTCAGAGGGGCGGCGCACAATAGCTGCAATCTTCAACTTAAGGTTGACCCCAAGACATGGAAACTGCCTATCTTCTTTCATAACTTACGAGGCTATGATTCTCATTTCATCATGCAAGCAGTGACTTCTGAATATAAGAGGGTTAGCTGTATTGCACAGTCATCAGAAAAATACATGACCTTTACTATTGACTGTTTGTCCTTCTATGACTCTGCCCAGCATCTGATGGGAAGTTTAGATAAGTTAGCGGGATCTCTGCAAGACTATCCAATCACTAAAAAATACTTCAATCCATCTTTAGTCCGTAAAGGCGTCTATCCCTATGAATACATGGACTCGTGGGACAGGTTTAACGAGCCAGCGCTGCCCCATAAAGAAGACTTTTACAGCCGTCTTAGAGGTGGAGGCATATCTGACTCCGACTATGAACACGCACAGAAAGCCTGGACAGAATTACACTGTCAAACGATGGGTGATTATCACGATCAATATCTAATGGCCGACGTGTGTTTATTAGCTGACGTCTTTCAGAATTACAGAGCTACTTGCATAAAACACTACGGCCTAGATTCATCACAGTATATCTCTGCCCCGGGCCTTTCTTGGGATGCATTCTTGAAGTCTACAAACATTCAGATTGACTTGATATCTGATCTGGATACACTCCAGATGATTGAAGACGGGCTGAGAGGAGGTATTAGCATGGCCTGTCATCCTTACTGCAAAGCCAACAACAAGTACTTAGACGATTATGATCCAACTAAACCATCCAACTATCTGATGTATTTAGACGCTAACAATCTGTATGGGTGGGCCATGAGTCAGACGCGGCCATTAAGAAACTTTAAAATGATAAACGGGCCTCATGACGTTAATAAAATGTTGAGTTATCTACCGCGTCTTACGCCTGATTATCCAATAGGACTAATCTTAGAAGTAGACTTAGAATATCCCCCAGAATTGCATGACCTCCATAATGATTACCCCCTAGCGGCAGAAAGATTAAAGATGAGCCCCACCGAACCGCCTAAGCTTGTGCCTAATCTTCGACACAAGAGAAAGTATGTCTGTCATTACAGACTGCTACAGTTTTACTTAAGACACGGACTGAAACTTACTGCCGTTCATAGAATTATAGAATTTGAACAAGAGCCCTTTATGAGGCCATACATCATGAAGAATACTGATCTTAGGACTAAAGCCACTGATGCCTCAGAAAAAGACTTTTTTAAACTAATGAACAACAGCTGTTTTGGCAAAACCATGGAAAACCCACACAAGCGTAAAGATGTAAGATTAGTTACGAAAGAAAAACAAGCAATTAAGCTGGTCTCTAAACCTAACTACCAAGACTTTAGAAGATTTAGCGACAGCCTGGTTGGCATCATGATGAAGAAACTGAGTGTGAAGTTGGATAAGCCGGTGTTTATCGGCTTCACCGTGCTAGAGTTGTCTAAGCTGTTAATGCTTGAATTTCTATACGACTACTTTAAACCGCTGTACCCAAAGTCTAGAGTCCTTTACACAGACACCGATAGTTTTATTATGGACATCCCAACTGAAGACTTCTATAAGGATTTAGAAACAGAAGTAGCTAAAGGAGCTGATGGGTGGTACGACACATGTGACTATCCAAAAGATTCGCCTTTACATTCAACTGTGAACAAGAAAGTGATTGGAAAGATGAAGGATGAACTTAATGGGGCAGTTATACAAGAATATGTTGGCTTACGGGCGAAGATGTATAGCGTTGCCAGCCAGACTTCTGTAACGAAAAAAGCTAAGGGCATAGGTAAAGAAGTTGTCAAAAAAAATATAACTCACGATAACTACAAACAGGCTCTCTTTGAAAACAAAGTATTTTATCACACAAATGTTAATCTGCGCTCTACTCTTCATCAAGTAAACACAACTGCTGTTAATAAGAAATCACTAGTCTCTAACAATAACAAGAGAACTTACGTCAATCCTGAGTTTTCATATGCTGTAGGACATTGGAGAGCCGACTTAACTGACTTAAATTAAGATCTTAACTAGTACTTAACTAGTACTTAACTTAAGATCTTAACTAGTACTTAACTAGTACTTAACTTAAGATCTTAACATGACTTGCACTTAACTTGCACTTAACTTGCACTTAACTTGCGCTTTACTTACACTTAACTTGTTATAACTGTCTTAACCAGTACTTAGCTTGTACTTAACCAGTACTTAACAACACATTAAAAAACTAATTTATTAAAAATGGGTCTACAGCAGGAGGTTGTACTTTTTTTGCAGAAGCTGGTTCTTTTACTGTTTTTGTGGGGGTTTGTAGCTTTGCTGCTAAGTATGGTTTTAGGCGCTTGTATGCTACAAACCCTCCACCAACAACAATACTCCCCAGCACATAATAATACATCTTATAGTTTGATTGTGTTGTTGTTGGTGGCGGTGGCGGTGCTGGTGCTGATGTTGTATTACTATCTAATAATTTTTGTTTTGCTGCTTGGTTTGCTTTTTGCAGTCTGTTCCATTCAGCTAGTTTACGACCGGCCTCAACACGCCCAGCACTTTTAGCTTTAGTAACACTACTCACTTGCGGGACACTCACTTGTGGGGCACTCGCCTGTGGGGCACTCACTTGTGGGGCACTCGCCTGTAAATTCACTTGTGGAGAATTCACTTGTGGAGCATTCTGCTCCTGTGGGACATTCTTCTCCTGCTCGCTCATTTTTTTTAGTCTGATTAAAATTAATATGAGTAAAATTAATATGATTGAAAGTAATTAATCCCATGATAAATGGACATAGCAACGTCCCAAATCTATAATACATGTCACATGCAAGAGATTCTAGGGACTTGGTTAAAACCGGATCTTGTGATAAGTCATATTTTAAATCTTCTTCTGAATCAATCGGCGCTATCTTGCCTACTAACTTAGCATATAAACTAATCATTGTCTGTCCCACCGATCTAACCATTTTTGATCCTAGCTGTGCTTCGTACCTAGCGTAATACTTCTCAACGTCTGATGTAGACAATTGCTGAATCTGTTCAATACTTAGTTCAGTGCCTAAATACTGCCTGGTTTTCCCACACGCAGCCAGCGAGTATAATCTTTCTTTATGACAAAGGTCTGCTGCCTCCTCACACTTTAATAGCTCGTCGCAATCCATTTTTAAAGCCCTTTTTAAAAGCAATAAAAAAATAAAACCATGAGTTTAATGCTGGTTAATTATGCAGTGCCTATCGTTGGTGTTATAGTCTATTCAACCCTCGCAAAATGTTTGTTAGGAATAAAACCACCCAACATCGGAAAGATAGAAGATTCGCCAAGGCTAGTTGCAGCCTTATTTTTAGCTTTAACAACAAAAGATTATTTGATTAAAAAGCACATAGACAGCCTTTCGTATTATGATTATTTTAATTATTTTTTTAGTTAATAAAAAGATGAGTGAAAAAAAGATTATCAATACGATTTACCATTCTGCTGTAATTAGCGGTCTTAGTATTGGTTATAGCGTGCTAGCAAAAAAACATGTTAAAAATGAAGCCGGCGGATCTAGGAAGGTTAGACATTGAGGATGTTGTTAAGGTTATAGTTGTAATTACTGCAGGGATTGCCTCAAAAGACTTTCTTGTTGCACAGGGGATTATCCCAGAAAACATCAATGCATAGGCAGAGTAATGCATAGAAAGATTAATGCATTTAGGCAGATTGATTTATAAAAAAAGATTCATTCTAAAAAAAGATTCATTCATTTATAAAAAGATGTCTGGATTAGTTCTAATGGTGGGCGGGGCTATTGTTAATGCATTGGCTTTCTCTGGCAGCAATTATATGTTTAGTAAATTGCGATCTGATGAAGAGAGAGAACGCCATAACAAGGCAATGGAAGATTTAGCTAAAGCAAAAGACGCTTACGAGAAAAGACGAATTGCTCACTTAGACTTTATTAATAAAAAGTTAAGAGAGCAGGGGCATGCAGAGCACACATTTACAGACGTTGATGAAGCAATGAATGAGTATTACTTAGTAACAGGAAAGAAGTTTCTAACATCGCCGCCGCCAGAACTGTCCGACTTTTATGAACCATCTGAGGATCAGAAAATGGTAGAAATAGGCTTTATTATAGGTGCTATGGGAGCAATCTTTCTTCTTGCATATTCAATCTAAAAAAACATAGTTAAAATGTAATAAAAAACAGTCCCTTATGGACAATACGAAGTACAAAATATATTATTCTCCTGGAGGGTATTGGAAAGGAAAGGCCGCTATTGATAAACTGAGTAAAGCTGCTAGGGTGTCTGAATCAGAAGCGAAAGACTGGCTTTCAAAACAAGCAATTTGGCAAATATATCTGCCTGCCCCCAAAAGAATAATAAGGCCTAAATTTGTTAATTCAGTTCCTAATGACACCCACCAGATGGACTTGCTGTATCTTCCACATGACAAAGTTAGACGAAAAAAGTTTAAGTATGCTCTTACGGTTGTTGACATGGCTTCAAGGTATAAAGATGCTGAGCCTTTAACAGATAAAAGCTCAACTGCTGTGGCTGTGGCTTTACAGCAAATATACATGCGAGGTCCATTAAAGTATCCTAGGTTAATCCAGGTTGATGATGGGAAAGAGTTTAAAGGTTCTGTAAACCAGTTGTTTTTAAGACACCGGGTTACAGTTAAGAGAGGGATCCCAGGCAACTATCGATCACAAGCTCTAGTAGAAAACTTTAATAAGAATCTAGCTGAACGTCTGTTTACTTATCAATATCACAGAGACCTTATGGACAGAGAACGCAACACAGAATGGGTTAGGAGATTGCCAGCAGTCTTACGTGCCATGAACAATGAAGAATTTAAAGCAACGGGTCTTAAACCAGTAAACGCGATCAAATTTTAAAAAATTAGCATTACTGAAGACATTCAAGGTAATCAAAAACTCTTGCCGTTTGGACTAAAAGTAAGATACTTGTATGCGCCAGGAGAGGCAGAAGGCGATGTTAGAATTAGAGCCACAGACCCTATATGGAGCGTAGATGTATATGAAGTTGAAAGAATTATGAAAACAACCCCTCCTGTGTATTATTTAAGAGAAACTCTTTCTTCTAGCGGTGCTACTACGTCTAAAAAACCCGCCCCTAAAAGATCGTTTGTTCGTGAAGAGTTGCAAGTTGTCCCGCCAAACACAGTGCCTGTTAGTTAATCAGAGAGAAAGATAAAATCTGCGGTTCTAGAGCAGGAAAATTATTTTGCCCGCAAACCCCCCTTTTCACGCAATTAGATTTGTTTAATTTTGTAGGGTTTTAGCTATTTTTTTTGGTTAAGAGAATTTGATTATGTGAAAAGGGGGTTTGCGGGCGAAATAAGATTGCTGATCTAGAACGAAGATTTTATCATTCTCTCACCGGCAACGAAACAAAAAATAGCCAACCAATAAGAACAGAACAAACAAACAAACATCCTGAGAAATCGAGAAAATTCAGCGCGAAGACATGCCTGCCACATGAACCATGAAACTATGGACAGTTTGATGCCTTTAGTTTTAAGCTGAATCGTTCGACGGGACTGGTTAAATTTAAAAAAAAAAAAAAAAAGTAAATGAAATCAAAGATTTTTTTTTTTCTTCTTTTTTTTACTGACAAAAATGGGACAAGTTCCCAGCCATCGGAGCGAGAGAACAAGGCCTTTCGGAGGGACTCGATCAATCGAGATCGCGTGTGTGTAAAACATACAGTCAGCGCAGGTTACCGATCCCACGACGCTGATTAGAGGGTTTGCCACTGGGGAAGGAAAAAAAAAAAAAAAAAAAAAGGAAAAGCTCTGTGGAAAACCTCTCTGCAACGGGAAAGAGAAAATCCACCTAAAAAAAAAAAAAAAAAAAAAAAAAAAAGAATAGGGGAGGGGTGGTGTGGGGGTGGAGGGGGGCCGCACAGGTGGCGTCGTACTGTGGCGACTCTGTTCACGGAAAGAAGGTCCGCGTTTGGCACAGCATAATCTGTTGTGACGATGACGTTGTAAGCGAATGAAACAGGACGAGAGAAGACGAGACGAGACGAGACGAGATGTGACGGGACGAGACGAGACGAGACGAAACGAAACGGGACGAGACGGGACGAGAGGAGACGAGAGAATACGAGAC
>CM065746.1:29775534-29783034 GCA_033310375.1 Conus canariensis | reverse complement strand
ACATCAAAGACGAGAAGCGTCAATATTCGACTGCAGGCAGGCGTCCTTTCCATAATGGATGAAGAACAAGAAAAGATAACTCCTCTGCCCCCCCCCCCCCCCCCCCACTAAAGCACATCAATTTTCTTTCTTTTTATTTATTTTTTTTTTTTTATCAGTAAAGGTTTTGTGTATACGGTTACAGAAATCTGGGCAAGGCTAGACTTAGGGTAAGGGTTGGGCTGGGTTAAGCTTAGCGTTTTTCTTCTTCTTTTTTTTTTTTTTTTGGGGGGGGGGGGGGGGAGGATAGGGTGTGGGAGGATGGGGGATGGGAGGGGTAGAGTCAGGCTAGAGTTGGGGGCTCATGCATTTTAGAGTTGGCGACTTACGGTTGTCTAATCTAAGTCGCCATCTTTAATTCATTAACACGCTGCCTTCCTCTGTCCTTGCACGCGCCCGATCCCATGAGGATGGGAGAAGGTGGGCGTGGGATGGAGAAGGAACACCGTCACACACACACACACACACACACACACACACACACACACACACACACACACACACACACACACACAGAGAGAGAGAGAGAGAGAGAGAGAGAGAGAGAGAGAAGGCGGATGGGTGGCTGGCGGGAGAGGAGGAAGTAGGGGGTGAGGGGCAGGGTGGAGGAGGAGTTAGAGGGGGGAAATGAGTTAGAGGTGGGACAGTGGGCGAAATAGTTGCTCATTACCATACAACTCTCCTCCTCTCTCTCTCTCTCTCTCTCTCTCTCTCTCTCTCCCTCTCCCCCCCCCCCTCTTCTCTGTCGTCTTTATGCATGGGAGATCAGGGGGGTGGGTGTTCAATGTTCAAAGAGTGAAGAACAAAAATAACGCCGTCATCTGGATTTAATACACGCATAAAGGCAGGCAAAAGAGAGAGAGAGAGAGAGAGAGAGAGAGAGAGAGAGAGAGAGAGAGAGAGAGAGAGGAGAGAGAGAGAGTGAAGCATACATATGCGCATGACTTTATGCTGGACATAGATCAGAAGATATACTTTCCTTATACAGTCAAAAAAAAAAAAACAACAACAAAAACAACAACAACAACAAAACAACAACAAACAAACAAAAAAAGGATCATGGTGATACTATCGTGCTTACAAAATCATTATCCAGACTCTAAAGTATATGCTTTGAGAACCCAAATTTAGCAGAGCAGCAGGCGTCTGTGTGGGCGTGATATTAGTCCTGTTCATATGTCATTCTATTCTCGAAAAAAAAAAAAAAGAAAAAAAGAAATTATCTAACGAACCGGGTTAGTGATATGAATCTGAATCCTACTTTACTTTAACATGAATATGGTCTACTAATCTTCTGATGTTTCGAACCGTTCGAAATGCAGTTAGTCGCTAAATTAGGCGTTTTCTTTTCCTATTTGCCCCCCTTTCTTCTCTATGAAATTCTCTGACATTTATTACTTACAAAAAAAAAAAAGTTCTTATTGACGATTTAGCCTCTACGCAATTCGCATGCTATTATGCACACGCATCCCGTTACATGCATTCCTCTGTTCTTTTGTCGAATATTTGCTTTGAATGAATGGATGTATAACCGACAAAGGAAAAACCGCCTTAATCTGATCAACTCTGCAGTGCGTCTGTATCTCTCGGGGCTGGTTCATGCGGGGAATTTATCATGAGGAGAAGCGCCGAGTACAGCCAGCCCTTGTCCTGAAGAGTTATCAGCCCAGAACGGAACTTCTATAGCATCATCTCCACCCTCCTCATCCTCGCTCATCGTCATAAAAATGTCTCAGTTTATGGGCCCCCTTCATCTCGTGCTCTCCTAGTGATCTCGTTCTGATTTCCTCTCCGCGTGCAAGTCTGTGATGGGTTTCGCCGTCAGAGTTGTCGATATTGGCGAGTTCATGGGGAAGTGTCGTTGACCGGACGGCGTTGGCGCCCTCTGGAGGGCGGACGCTCACTGACGTTTGTTCTAGGACTAATCAATTGTCGTCAGTAGTAGTCCGAGTAGCTGATGTCCTGAATACTGGGAATACTACCGAGGTGTCTCGCCTTTTTTTTTTCTTCCTTTTTTTTTTGTTGTTGTGTTGTTGTTGTTGTAAAGATGCGTTTCTTTTTTACGACCAACTTTGAGTTTCAGAGAGACAGGCAAGAGAGACATAAAGACATAGACCATAGTAAACAAAAATCTGGAAAGCAGACAGGAAAATGCCACATAGGCAGATAAGCAATAGACGATCGTAAACAAAGGTCCGGGACGCAGGGAGAAAATTCCACACAGGTAAAACAAGCAAACAAACAAACAAACAAACAAACAAAAAACACAGTTGACAATGGTAAACATATCCGGAAGGGCTGGGGTGGGGGGGGGGGGGGGGGGGGGGGTGCCGGAGGGGGGGGGGGAGGGAGAAAGGGTGAAAGGTGGGAAATGCTATCAAGGCAGAAAGACAGTTGACGACAGTAAAACAACGTCCAGTAAACAGTGGGGAAGGAGGGGTGGGAGAGGAAGGAGGAAGGGGGTGGGGTGGGGGTGGGTGGGGGAGGGAGCAATGCTACACAGGCCGAAAGATAGTTAACGATAGAAAACAAATCTCCGGAAAGTGGAGGGGGGGGAGGGAGGGAAGCGGGGGAGGGGAGGGGAAGGGCGGGGGTGGGGGTGGGTGGGGGGGAAGGGTGAGGGGGGGGGGGGGGGAGGAGCATGTCACACGGGCAGAAAGAAGTGAACGGTCGTCAACAAATAATCCGGAGAGAGGAGGGAATGAGAGTCAAGGGGACATTATTTCGCATAGGATTTCCAGAGAGCGAGGAGGCAATTGACACTAACAGACCCCCTACCCCTACCCCTACCTCTACGCTCCTCCTTCCTCCTTTAGCACAGACATATAAGTTCTTGCTGTTTGTAGGTCTGAGATGCTAGCAGTCCGCGAAGCGCTCACTACCTGTTGTTTTTGTTGTTGACTTTTCGTTGTTCAAGCTGCGCCTTCCTTTCTCATTCTAAAACGTTTTTGTTTTGTTCCCTTCTTCTCCATTCTCTTCTTCTTCTTCTTCTTCTTCTTCTTCTTCTTCTTCTTCTTCTTCTTCTGTACATAAACAAAAAGCGTCAAAACTAATCCATCATAACAAGTGATACTGCTCTTGTTTAGTCGTAAATCAGTCGTCGTTTCTTTTTTCTTTTCTTTTTCTTTTCTCATTTTCTTAATTGTCAAATCCTTTTTTCTTTGTTCCAATCCGGTCTTTCTTCAGGGAGGAAAAAAAAGATATATATTTTTAAAAGAGACTAGTGTGTAGTTCCATAGCTGTTAGCATTCATGCTACAAAGATTCGCTAGGTTTTCGGCATGATTTGCTAAGTGCATTTTATCTTTTTGTGATGCATTAGTGGAACTGTTGGCTCAAACGATCCTTTTTCTCATCATTTTGATTCCTGTCACTTCACCCTGTCTAGCATTCATTTAAAATTCACCGCAACCTTTTAAGAGCGTTCTTAATTGCTACGTGGGTTTTTTTTTTTTTTTTTTTTTTTTTTTTTTTGCTTTTCGATAAGTTTTTCGTACAAACCAAATAATAGTTTTCTTGCGCTCTTTGAAAGTTGACCATGAACCATGGCCCATAGAATTGGTCGTTCTCTGTCACATGTTTTTAGCTCTTTTTAAAGTTTTTTTTCTTTTTCAAACTGCAGAATTTTCTTTGCCCTGGAAATATCTAGAACATTCTATAGGTTGTATGCATTACATGCTCTGACAAAGCCATGGTCCTCGACAAACACCAACTGGAAAGAAGATAAGGTTTTGATGATGATAATTTTTCTTCATTCGTAAGTGTCTAAAGCTCTCCATGTGTATTATTTTATCAATTATCTTTTCTTTCTGTCTTCTTTTCCCAGCTGTCCTCAACTTTCGCTGTGTGCTTTTCTCATTTACCAAAAAATATGCGTTTTGTATTTAACTTAACATCTGTTTTCAATGCAAGTGTTCACTTTCGTCTCCATGACTGCCCAGTCTCATCGCTGTGGTCTTCTGGCATTTCAGTGTCAATTTCCGAAAACCCTTCACTGTATCTGTGATGTTTTGGACACCTGTCTCATGTCATCATCATCATCATCATCATCATCATCATCATTATTTCAATTACTACTTCTATCATTGTCGTCGTCGCCGTCATCTTCGTCATCATCATCATCATTGTTAATATTATTACAATCATCATCATCATTATTACAATTATTTAAGGCTGTTATGAGCTGCATCCTGTAGTCTGATTTACCACTGTTCAGGAGCAGTTATGTCCCTTGATATCTTAATGGAGTGTCCTGCGCGTGCCTGTACCCATCGTCAACACAGCGCAGGCCTCCAAGGGTGGTACAGGACTGCTCTAAAGGCAGGTGAAGACAGTGCTTCTCTGGGTCCTCCCCAGCACCTTCGGGTGTTTCTTTTTCTTCTTTGCCTTAACTAGGCTGACCCTGGAGAAAGGTCCAGTGACGGTGAGGAAAGACCCACTGACCACAGGGAAAGTCCTGTTGACAGTGGGAAAGACTACAACTTTGGATTCTCTCTTGAGGGCACATAAGACCGTATGGCGAAAGCTTGGCTGTGTCTGGAGTGGCACTGTCTTCATCTGTCCGTGGGCAGGGGTGGTTGGGTCTGTGGGGTGTGCTCGGCAGCTGGAGGGTGGTGTTTTTCGCCGGTGGGCTCTGCAGTCATGAAATACGGGCTGGTACACCCATGGGGGTGCTACTTTAAGGCTGTTATGAGCTGCATCCTGTAGTCTGATTTACCTCTGTTCAGGAGCAGTTATGTCCCTTGATATCTTAATGGAGTGTCCTGCGCGTGCCTGTACCCATCGTCAACACAGCGCAGGCCTCCAAGGGTGGTACAGGACTGCTCTAAAGGCAGGTGAAGACAGTGCTTCTCTGGGTCCTCCCCAGCACCTTCGGGTGTTTCTTTTTCTTTTTCTTCTTATAATAATTATTATTTTCAGTATGTTAGTTCCATAGTAACAACAACAACAACAATGATAATAATAACAGTGAAGATGATTGTAGTAATAACGGTAATAATGATAACAATAAAAAAAACAATAATAGTAATAATAATATAAAAATGATTACGATGATAACGACGATGATTATAACTTTGAGAAATATTTATTTATCTATATGTGTTTGTTCATATATATTTATTCGAATATTTATTTATCGATATTTTGTTTGTTTGTTTTTCATTATTGTTGTTGTTTTTGTCGTCGTCGTCATCTTCATAATTACCACCAACGTCATTGTCTTTATTATTTACAGAAGCTACTGGTATGCCACTGATTTTTAATTGTAGTTTCACTTAGTTGCACTGCGCTGTGTGTGTGTGTGTGTGTGTGTGTGTGTGTGTGTGTGTGTGTGTGTGCGTGCGTGCGTGCGTGTATGCGTGTGTGCGTGCGTGCGCACGCGCTCGTGTGTGTGTGTGTATGTGTGTGCGCGTGTGCGTGGGGGGGGGGGGGGGGGTGTAACACCCCAAAAGTACTCCCCGCCCAGAAGTACTCCCGGGAGTACCCCCCCCCCCCCCTTGGTCCCAGAAGTACTCCCCCCTGTTGACAACTTTGTAAATTATTGTTTGTTTTCTGTAACTGTCTTGTAACGCTGATTCCTTTAGACAGGGGAGTACTTTTGGTACCAGTCCCAAACTGACCCCCCATCGGCACCAGAATGACTCCCGGGAGTACGTCTGGGCCCAGCCCAGATGTACTCCCGGGAGTAACTTTGGCGCGGCTCCAGATGTACCCTCCCGAAGCTGAGAGAGTACTTTTGGGCCCAGCCCAGACTTACTCCCGGGAGTAAAACTGGGCCGTTTTTTAGCGGACCCAGAAGTACTCCCGGGGAGTACTTCTGTAGCAGGTGGGGAGTCTGTCTGGGACCAGGCCCAAAAGTACCCCCCTTTCATATCTTCTGTATTAAAGAGCTTAGGGATGTTGTTTCTCGTTTATGAAGACTTATGTGGATATTGTTTCAGAATCAACATTGAAATACAGACTGTATCAACTTTAGGGGAGTGTACTTCTGGGCTGGTCCCAGAAGTACCCCCCTTGCATATCTCCTATATTAATGTGTTCAGCGTCGTTATTTACTGGTTATAAACTCATACATAGACATTCTATCTGAATCAACATTGAAATATAGTCTAAATCAACCTTAGGGGGAGTACTTCTGGGCCGGTCCCAGAAGTACCCCCCTTGCACATTTCCTTTAAGTAATGTGTTCAAGGTGGTTATATACTGGTTATAAACTCATACATTGACTTTCTACCTAAATGAACATTGAAATATAGTCTGAATCAACTTTAGGGGGAGTACTTCTGGGCCGGTCCCAGAAGTACCCCCCTTGCATATCTCCTTTATTAATGTGTTCAAGGTTATTATTTACTGGTTATAAACTCATACTTGGACATTATATTTGAATCAACATTGAAAACGAGTCTGAATCAAGTTTAGGGGGAGTACTTCTGGGCCGGTCCCAGAAGTACCCCCCTTGCATATCTCCTTTGTTAATGTGTTCAGGGTTGTTATTTAAAGGTCATAAACTCACACATGCCGGCCCAGAATGACTCCCGGGAGTACTTTATGAAAACAGGGGGGTCCATTTTTTACTCGACCCAGAAGTACTCCCGGGAGTCATTCTGGCGCGGCCCCAGAAGTACCCCCCGGGAGTACTTCTGGGCGGGGAGTACTTTTGGGTTGTTACAGGAGGTGGGGGGAGGGGGGGGGAGGGGACGGAGGGATACGTGCCCATATATACGCATTTCTACGAGTGTTTACAAAATTACCCCTGTGCATTTAATGCTAAGCGTTCCAGATGCCAAAACCACAAAGTCGGCTGGTACTACGCTTGTGCTTTCTTTCAAAGACGTCAGAACACTTCCGCACATTTTATTTTATTTCATTTTTTTTCATTTTATTGCATTGCATTTTCCTCTCTTCTAGTTTAATTTAATTTTTTTTTTATTTCATTTGATTTTATTTTATCTTATTGCATGTCCTTCTTTCTTCTTCTTCTCTCTCTCTCTCTCTCTCTCTCTCTCTCTCTCTCTCTCTCTCTCTCTCTCTCTCTCTCTCTCGGGCGGTTAATCCCACGTAGATTCAGACGTCTATGGCCTTTTGTTAACACCCAGTCACTATTGTTACGTTAGTTTCCGCCTCCATCCTTCCAACAACGTCCCCTCCCTTCCTCCCCCCTCCCCTCCCCCCCCCCCCCCTACACACACACCTAAAGAAGGGGACAGAAAAGAAAATGGGGGGAAAAAAGAGAGAGAAAAAAAGAAAGAAAAAGGAAAGAAAGAAATGGATGAACAGAAGAGGCGGTTAAGGAGAGGGAGAGAAATCAAATTTCAAATCACAACAAATTATTTAAAAAAAAAAAAAAAAAAAAAAATACACGATGAACCGTACAAACGTGAACAAGATCAATGTCTTCGGTTAAAGAAAAAAAGTCATTGATATGGTCATATCTCTTAATTATGTCTACATCGCACCTTTG
>CM065746.1:29748034-29750534 GCA_033310375.1 Conus canariensis | reverse complement strand
TAAAGCAGATAATTATGACCCATGAAAACATACATTATGACAAATAAAGCAGATAATTATGACCCATGAAAACATACATTATGACAAATAAAGCAGATAATTATGACCCATGAAAACATACATTATGACAAATAAACAGATAATTATGACCATGAAAACATACATTATGACAAATAAACAGATAATTATGACCCATGAAAACATACATTATGACAAATAAAGCAGATAATTATGACCCATGAAAACATACATTATGACAAATAAACAGATAATTATGACCCATGAAAACATACATTATGACAAATAAAACAGATAATTATGACCCATGAAAACATACATTATGACAAATAAAACAGATAATTATGACCCATGAAAACATACATTATGACAAATAAAACAGATAATTATGACCCATGAAAACATACATTATGACAAATAAAACAGATAATTATGACCCATGAAAACATACATTATGACAAATAAAGCAGATAATTATGACCCATGAAAACATACATTATGACAAATAAAAGCAGATAATTATGACCCATGAAAACATACATTATGACAAATAAACAGATAATTATGACCATGAAAACATACATTATGACAAAATAAGATAATTATGACCATGAAAACATACATTATGACAAATAAAGCAGATATTATGACCATGAAAACATACATTATGACAATAACAGATAATTATGACCATGAAAACATAATTATCAATAAACAGAATAGACATGAAAAATGCCACTGTGACTGATGAAAACGCGTTACTATAACTCCTTGAAACAGGTCATCACGACTCAGCTTCCAGAACCTTCACCTCCTCCCCCACAAAAGTCATGAGGCATAAAACAGATCGCCATGACGCATGAAGACAGATCACCATGACACATGAAGACAGATCACCATGACACATGAAGACAGATCACCATGACACATGAGACAGATCACCATGACACATGAAGACAGATCAGCATGACACATGAAAACAGATAACCATGACACATGAAGACAGATCACCATGACACATGAAGACAGATCACCATGACACATGAAAACAGATCACCATGACACATGAAGAACAGATCACCATGACACATGAAGACAGATCACCATGACACATGAAAAGAGATAAGCATGACACATGAAAACAGGTAACCATGACATACGAAAACAGATACTACACGCATGAAAACAGTAACCATGACACATGAAAATAGATAACCATGACACATGAAAATAGATAACCATGACACATGGAAACAGATAAGCATGACACATGAAAACAGATAAGCATGACACATGAAAACAGATAAGCATGACACATGAAAATAGATAACCAGACACATGAAAATAGATAACCACGACACATGAAATAGATAACCACGACACATGAAAATAGATAACCACGACACATGAAAATAGATAGCATGACACATGAAAACAGCTAACCATGACACATGAAAATAGATAACCACGACACATGAAAATAGATAACCACGACACATGAAAATAGATAACCACGACACATGAAAATAGATAGGCATGACACATGAAAACAGCTAACCAATGACACATGAAAATAGATAACCATGACACATGAAAACAGATAAGCATGACAATGCAAACAGTATAACCATGACACACGAAAATAGATAACCATGACACATGAAAACAGATAACCATGACACCAGACAGAAATAGATAACCATGACACATGAAAACAGATAACCATGACACACTGAAAATAGATAACCATGACACATGAAAACAGATAAGCATGACACATATGAAAACAGTAACCATGACACATGGAAAAGATAACCATGACACATGAAAAAGATAAGCATGACACATGAAAACAGATAACATGACACATGAAAACAGATAACCATGACACATGAAAACAGATCAGCATGACACATGAAAACAGATAACCATGACACATGAAGACAGATCAGCATGACACATGAAAACAGATAACCATGACACATGAAGACAGATCAGCATGACACATGAAAACAGATAACCATGACACATGAAGACAGATCAGCATGACACATGAAAACAGATAACCATGACACATGAAGACAGATCAGCATGACACATGAAAACAGATAACCATGACACATGAAGACAGATCAGCATGACACATGAAGACAGATACCATGACACATGAAGACAGATCACCATGACACATGAAAACAGATAACCATGACACATGAAACAGATCACCATGACACATGAAAGACAGATAAAAATGACACATGAAAACAGATAGACCATGACACATGAAAGACAGATAAAAATGACACATGAAAACAGATAACCATGACACACGAAAACAGATAAAAATGACACATGAAAACAGATAACCAATGACACATGAAAACAGATAACCATGACACAGAAAACAGATAAACATGACACACGAAAACAGAAATGACACTGAAAAGATACATGACACGAAAACAGATAACCATGACACACG
>CM065746.1:29718034-29728034 GCA_033310375.1 Conus canariensis | reverse complement strand
CTCTCTGGGGCTTTGCAGTCTGTAAGTGTAGGTCCAGGTACCTGTGTAAATAAAAAACATCTCTGGATCTCGGTATGGTTTTACAGTCTGTCTGTGTTGGACCAAGTATCTGTGTAACTTATAACGTCTGCTTCTTTGTAGAGGCTGTTTTACAGTCTGTTTGTGCGTGATCAGGTGTCTGTGTAATCCTGACGTCTGGTTCTCTGTGGGGCTTTTATAGTCTGTGTAGGAACAGCTGTGTGTGTAACTAACAACGTCTGGTTCTCTGTGGGGCTTTTACAGTCTGTGCAGGAACAGCAGTGAATGTAACTAACAACGTCTGGTTCTTTGTGGGGCTTTTATAGTCTGTGTAGGAACAGCTGTGTGTGTAACTAACAACGTCTGGTTCTCTATGGGGCTTTACAGTCTGAGTAGGAACAGGCATGTGTGTAACTAACAGCATGTGTGGGACCAGAAGAAACTGAGATTTCCTGCTGTATATGGCCGAGGAGGAATAAAAGGCATGGATTTCCCAGCTTGGAATGGGTACCCCATAGCAAGGTGGATATACATCTGTCCGAAAAAAAAAAAGACAACCTTTCAGACGCCCACCCTTCCAGAAGTTGCTGGTTCAAATCCCGGCAGCGCCAGAAAAACAAAAGTGATAGCAGATGGGTATCTAGGGGTCATGACCTGGACGTGGCCCGGTACTTTTAGAGCGTCAAGTCAAGTCAAGTCAAGCCAAGTCAAAATTATCTTATTGAGGGTTAAAGAATAAGCTTTCTAGCTTTTTTTTTTACATCCTGCCCTCATAAACAAGAAAGAAACTAATTCAGCATATAATCACAAGCTCAAAAACATTTTTAAAAGCACACAATTTCTGTCATGCAAATACATAACTCTCATACGAAATATGAAACAATAATGAAACTATTGTTGGAACTTCATCTCAAGCTTCCCCAGTGTTTCTTTCTACAGATTCAGACAGAAGAAAGATTGACGATTGGCTACAAGTCTTTACCTACCGGCAGACATTAACAAATTGAGACTTCAAAAGATCATTACAACTGTCCAAAACTAGAGACGTATCCTTCAACTCGAGCGAAATTCACGGACTGCACTCTCAGCCAAACGAAACTCTAATAATGTTCAAGTGTATGAAATCTGATTTTCGAGTCATGACGTAGCACAGGCAATTAAATATCATGGAACATTTAAGAAAATACGCGAATCATAAAGAAGCACAATCAATCAAAACGCATGGAACTTTATGCATGACGTATGAAGCACGAAGCGTGACGTATTAAAATTAATCCACATGCTTAGAGCATTTAAGGACTTTCCAGATTCATAGCTATGATTGAAATAATATCTCCCACTGACATGCGATGGGAAGATGTGTGTTCCAGTGATCTGTGATCGAAAGTGTATCTTCCATACACCTGTGGTGGAAAGAGTATCATCCACTGGCCTGTGATGAAGAGTGTGCCTTCCATTGATATGTGAAAGAAAATGCGTCTTCCATGTGATGGAAAGTGTCTTTATACCGACATGGGATAGAAAGTGTGACTTCCATTGATTTGTAATGGAAAGTGTATCTTCCATGAACATGTGATGGAAAGTGTGTCTTCCATTCATACTTGATGGAAAGCGTCTCCAACTGATGTGAGAGACAGTGTATCTTCCGTTGGCACAAACACCGATTAATATGGTGGAATGTGTGCCTTGTGTCTGCAATTGATGTGATGGACAATGTGTCTTTTTTGACACAGTGTGTCTCCCTTTGAAGTGAGGCAAACTGTATTTTCCATTGACAGGGGATTGAAATTGTGCCTTCCACTGTTCTGTGATGGAAAACGGGCCTTTTAAAAGCTGTGATGGAACATATGACTTCTATCACAGTTGATGGAGAGAGTGTCTGGAATGATTTTCGATAGAAAGTGTTTGGCCGCGACTTGTGATGGATAGCGTGTCTTGCGATAGAAAGTATGTTTTTAGCTGACACGTGATGGAAAATGTGTAATCCGTTTATACTGCGACGTAAAGTGTGTCTTTAATTGACATGTGATGGAAAATGTGTAATCCGTTTATACTGCGACGTAAAGTGTGTCTTTAATTGACCTGTGATGGAAAATGTGTAATCCGTTTATATTGCGGTAGAAAGTGTGTCTTTAATTGACACGTGACGGAAAATGTGTAATCCGTTTATATTGCGGTAGAAAGTGTGTCTTTAACTGACACGTGATGGAAAATGTGTAATCCGTTTATATTGCGGTAGAAAGTGTGTCTTTAATTGACACGTGACGGAAAATGTGTAATCTGTTTATATTGCGGTAGAAAGTGTGTCTTTAACTGACACGTGATGGAAAATGTCTAATTCGTTTACATGTGAACAAAAACGTGTCTGCCATTGTCCTGTAATAACCCGTATGTCTTTCACTGAGACATGATGGAAAGTGTGCCTTCCATTGTATGTTGGGAAGTGTGCATTTTCTTCAGAACGATAGAAAGTGTGTGTTCATGTAACATTCGATGGAATGCGCGTCTTTAGTTGTCATGTGATTGAAAGTATGTCTTCTGTTGCTATATGATGGAAAGTGTATGTTCCTTCCATGGAAAGTGTCCTTCTGTTAAGATGTGATGGAAAGCATGTCTTCCACCGACGTGTGACTGAAGATGTCTCTGCCATTGTCCTGTAATAGTATGTTTTTAACTGACGTGTGATGGAAAGTGTGTCTTACGTTGGTATGGTTCAAAGTGTGTCTTTCATTGCATGTTGGAAAGTGTGTTTTCTATTGACTGGTGATGGAAAATGTGTCTTTCATTACGTGTTGGAAAATGTGTCTTTTATTGACCAGTGATGAAAAATGTGTCTTCCATTGTATATTGGAAAATGTATCCTCTATTAACCTGTGGAAAGTGTCTTCTATTGTATATGGAAAGTGTGTCTTGTACTGACCTGTGATGAAATGGTTACTGTAATCGAAAGTGCGTCTTGTACTGACCTGTGAAGGAAAGTGTGTCTTCCATTACATATTGGAAAGTATGTCTTGTACTGACCTGTAAAGGAAAGTGTGTCTTCTATTGTATATTGGAAAGTGTGTCTTCTATTGACCTGTCATGGAAAGTGTGTCTTCCATTGTATATTGGAAAATGTGTCTTGTGCTGAGCTGTAAAGGAAAGTGTGTCTTCTATTGTATATTGGAAAATGTGTCTTCTACTGACTTGTGATGAAAAGTGTGTCTTCCATTGTATATTGGAAAGTGTGTCTTGTATTGACCTGTGATGTGTCTTTCATTGCATATTGGAAAGCGTGTCTTCTACTGACCTGTGATGGGAAGCATGTCTTCTATTGTATGTTGGAAAGTTTGTCTTCCATTGATCTGTGATGGAAAGTATGTCTTCCATTGTATGTTGGAAAGTGTGTCTTGTACCTACCTGTGATGGAAAGTGTGTCTTCCGTTGACATGTGATAGAAAATGTTTCTTCTATTGACCAGTGATAGAAAGTGTGTCTTCCATTGTATGTTGGAAAGTGGGTCTTCCATTGACCTGTGATGGAAAGTGTCTTCCATTGACCTGTGATGGAAAGTGTGTTTTCCAATGTATGTTGGAAAGTGGGTCTTCCATTGACCGGTGATGGAAAGTGTGTCTTCCATTGACCTGTGATGGAAAGTGTGTTTTCCATTGTATGTTGGAAAGTGGGTCTTCCATTGACCGGTGATGGAAAGTGTGTCTTCCACTGTATGTTGGAAAGTGTGTCTTCTGCTGACTTGAGATGGAAAATGTGTCTTCCATTGACGTTTGACAGAAGGTGTGTCATCCATTTACTTGTGATGGAAAGTGTGTCTTCCACTGCATGTTGGAAAATGTGTCTTCTGCTGACTTGTGATGGAAAGTGTGTCATCCATTGACGTGTGACAGAATGTGTGTCATCCATTGACACGTGATGGAAAGTGTGTCTTCCACTGTATGTTGGAAAGTGTGTCTTCTGCTGACTTGTGATGGAAAGTGTGTCTTGCATTGGCGTTTGACAGAATGTGTGTCATCCATTCACTTGTGATGGAAAGTGTTTTTTTCATTGCATGTTGGAAAGTGTGTTTTCTTCTGAGTCGTGATGGAAAGTGTGTCTTCCATTGAGGTTTGACAGAATGTGTGTCACTCATTGACCTGTGATTGAAAGTGTGTCTTCCATTGACCTGTGATTGAAAGTGTGTCTTCCATTGACCTGTGACGGAAAGTGTGTCTTCCATTGAACTGTAGTGGAAAGTGTGTCTTCCATTGACCTATGATGTAAAGTGGGTCTTCCATTGACCTGTGATTTAAAGTAGGTCTTCCATTGACCTGTTATTTAAAGTGGGTATTCCATTGTATGTTGAAGATTGTGTCTTCTATTGACCTGTAATGGAAAGTGTGTCTTCCATTGACCTGTAATTGACGTTTATCGGAAAGGGTGCCTTCCATGATCCTGTGATGAAAGTGTGTCTTCCACTGAGATGTGAGGAGAGAAGGCTATCAGGTCAAAGTCCTCACTGCAGAAATTGGAGCTAGGGGGTTTGTAGGAGCGTCTGCATACAGCCTCATGAAACAGCTCTCAGTTGCAGGGAGGGAAAAAACCAGAGCCCTGAAAGCAATGGCAGAAGCGGCAGAGAGGTGTTCAAGCTGGATCTGGTCGAGGAGGAACAAAAGTGAACTTCATAAGGCTTAAATTTCCTACAAATATCAGGCGTCCCTGTGGCTCAGTGGTTAAAGTGCGAGTCATTACGTGGAAAATGAGCATGTCCAGAGGGTCATGGGTTCGAATCCCAGCCATGGCTCGTCCCAAGATGGGAAAAAAAGGGCAGCAGAGGGACATCCGGAGTCATGAACCGGGTGTGGCCCAACCCCCCTAGAGTGTCAGGAGATAAGGGCCGAAACACTTGCTTGAAGGGGGCTTCTCTTCTGAGGACTCTCTGCTGCCACGCTGTCCACGAGTTTCTTTCTACTGATGCATGGGTAAACCATTGACTTCCGGGAATAGGCCGGAGAACATCCGGGAAAGACCGGAGGACACTGGGAAAGACCAGAACCAAGGGCTCCGTGGGCTGGCTCCCCACTTTGCCCTCAATATGTGGCTACTAAGTACAAAAAGAAAAGATGCTCCCAGGATTCACCGAAAGGGGGAGAGAATGATGAATCCATCGGTGCTCAACCAATCACGACTGCAAATCCCAAACGGACTATGAACATGGACCAAATGGAATATCCATGTGTCTGTGGAAAGCGTTTCGCCACCACCTGTGGCATGAAGATCCACAGAACAAAGATGGGATGTGTGAAGACTCATCTGAATGAGCAGCAGCGCACTGCATCAGCAGATAAGACGTCGGAAGACCAAGGCCAGGATTTAAACCACAGTGCCAAGGACATCTACGCTGTTGGTTCGGATGAGGAATTTGCACAGGCCCTCGATGCCAGGCGCCTGAAACTCAACCTGCCACGAGCAAACGAAACTGAAGATTGGGAGAAACAGGATGCAAAAATCGTCCAAAGACTCGATGCACTGATAGGGAAAAGCACCCTGGAACACAAACTAGCCACATATGGGGACATTGTGTATGCCACATGTAGAGACGCCTATGGAGCAAAACTACCCAAAGAGAAAACACCTCCAAAGAAATCCAGACGCCAAGAAGAGATGGACAAGATCAGGGTCCAAAAGAAAACCTCAAGAAGCAAATGAAGACCGCACTGCCAGCTGAAAAAACAAGGCTTGGAAAAACTCTGGAAAGACCTGAAAGCACAACACAGCGCCCTCAGCAAAGCGGAATCTGCTAGGAAGAGGAAGAGCAAAAAGAAGAAGACACAAGAGCGCTTCTTCAGAGACCCCTTCCAGTTTGCCAGAACACTGTTTGAGCAGCCAAAATCTGGGACCCTAAGTGTGGACAAAGGAGTTCTTGAGCAGCATCTCAGGAAAACATACTCTGACTCACAGAGCAAAGCACCACTCGGCATTCAAGGTCTGGTGTGGCCAACCAACCCTGAGGAACAGTTCAATGACAAGCCTCCAACGTTGGCGGAAATCAAGAAGGTGGTCGACAAAGCCAGAGCCAAATCATCACCAGGGCCAAACCAGCTGTACAAGAAATGTCCCAAGGTGCTGGAGTGGCTCCACAGGCTGCTGCGGTCAGCTTGGAGAAACCAGAAGATCAGCGGTCAGCGGATGAGGGCAGATGGTGTGTACATCCCCAAGGAGCAAAACTCAAGTGACATCAGCCAGTTCAGGCCAATATCACTACTGAACGTCGAAGGGAAAATCTTCTTCTCTGTCATGGCAGCAAGGCTGACAAAGTACCTTATGGAAAACAAGTACTTGGATGTGTCAGTCCAGAAAGGTGGCATCCCAGGCGTAGCTGGCTGTGTAGAACACGCCACAATGATCTGGGACGCAATCCAAAGAGCAAAAACAGAAAAGAGAGACCTGGACGTAGTGTGGCTTGATCTGGCAAACGCATATGGATCTGTACCCCATGAGATGATACAGTTGGCTCTTGAGATGTACCATGTGCCAAAGAACATCTGCGACATGCTCATGAAGTACTTCAACGGCTTCTCAATGCGGTTCTCTACCAAGGAGTACACAACAGATTGGATCAACTTGGAAGTGGGCATTGCAATGGGCTGTGCAATTTCCCCAATACTGTTCGTGTTGGCAATGGAAGTCATCTTGAAAGCAGCAACAAGCAAGGCAAGACAAACAGACCTTGGCGATGGATACAAGATGCCCCCTCTCAAGGCCTTCATGGATGACACTACAGTGATTTCATCCAGAGAAGACGAGACACGTCATGTCCTGGAAAGGCTGGACGACATAGTTGCCTCATCCAGAATGAAGTTCAAGCCAAAGAAATCACGGAGTCTCTCACTGAGGAAAGGAAAAGTGTCCGAATCTGTGGTCTTCAGTGTTGCCAACCAGGCCATTCCAACAGTCACAGAAGAGCCAGTCAAGAGCCTTGGAAGATGGTATGATGATACGCTGAAAGACACACAAAGAGCAAAAGAAACCAAACAGATGTCGGAAGAAGGCTTGGAGACCATTGACCAATGTGGGCTCCCTGGCAAATACAAGGTCTGGTGTCTGCAGTTCATGCTGATACCAAAGCTCCTATGGCCTCTGATGATATACGACATCTGCACCAGCATAGTGGAGGCAATGGAAGCCAGAATCAACAAGTTCACAAGGAAATGGCTTGGTGTCCCACCCTGTCTGACTGACATAGCGCTGTACTGTCGCCAAGCAAAGCTGAAACTACCCCTGAAATCCATCCTGGAAGAATACAAAGCAGGAAAGATCAAACTTCAAAGCATGCTGGAGGACTCAGGAGACAAGGTGGTAGAAGCAATCAAGCCCCAGCTGAAGACAGGCAGAAAATGGAAGGTTCAAGAGGCGATGGATTCTGCAAAAGAAAGTCTCAAGATCAGAGAAATAACAGGACACACACAGACCAACAGACAAGGACTGGGGATGACCAAAACTGAATGGTGGTCAAAGGCCAAAGGAAAAGCCAAAAGAGACATGATGATTCAGGAGATGAGAAAAGAAGAAGACCAAAAAAGACTCCAAAAAGCAGTCCAGCAGAGCCAGCAAGGGCAATGGACAACGTCGGAGAATGCACTCCAAAGAAGTCTCACTTGGAATGACATTTGGCACATGGCCCCTCTCAGGATCAGCTTCATTCTCAGATCTGCATATGACCTTCTGCCCTCAAATGCAAACCTGGTGAAGTGGGGAAAAACAGATGATCCTGCATGCCCCCTCTGCCATGAAAAACAAACAGTGGAGCATGTCCTAAGCTCATGTAAAGTAGCCCTGGCTCAAGGAAGTTACACATGGAGGCACAACCAAGTGCTCAAAGATATTGTACAAGTAGTCTGGGCTAGTACCAACACCACAAAAGGGAAAATCAGGATTCCAAAAGCACCCGCAACATTCTTCACGGCAGGAGGCGGCAAATCATGGCCAAGAACAACAGTGCCACTCGGAACGTGCAGGCAGAGTCTGCTGGACGGGGCAGATGACTGGGAGTGCACTGCAGACCTCCCAGAATGGAAGAGTCACCCAGAGATCATCAGCAAGAGTGGCATGAGACCAGACATAGTAGTCCACTCTCAGTCAACCAAGCAGCTGATCATGATCGAGCTCACTGTGCCATATGAGAACAGAATGGAGGCAGCTAAAATCTACAAGACTGGAAAGTATGCTGATCTGGCAAACAGCCTGAGGAGAGAAGGCTATCAAGTCAAAGTCCTCACTGCAGAAATTGGAGCTAGGGGGTTTGTAGGAGCGTCTGCATACAGCCTCATGAAACAGCTCTCAGTTGCAGGGAGGGAAAAAACCAGAGCCCTGAAAGCAATGGCAGAAGCGGCAGAGAGGTGTTCAAGCTGGATCTGGTCGAGGAGGAACAAAAGTGAACTTCATAAGGCTTAAATTTCCTACAAATATCAGGTGTCCCTGTGGCTCAGTGGTTAAAGTGCGAGTCATTAAGTGGAAAATGAGCATGTCCAGAGGGTCATGGGTTCGAATCCCAGCCATGGCTCGTCCCAAGATGGGAAAAAAAGGGGCAGCAGAGGGACATCCGGAGTCATGAACCGGGTGTGGCCCAACCCCCCTAGAGTGTCAGGAGATAAGGGCCGAAACACTTGCTTGAAGGGGGCTTCTCTTCTGAGGACTCTCTGCTGCCACGCTGTCCACGAGTTTCTTTCTACTGATGGAAAGTGCATACTCCACTGAGTGTTGGAAAATGTGTCTTCGATTGTCCAATGATGAAAAGTGTGTTCATAAGCAGTTGCCGGAAGTATGCCCTGGTCCTAAATATGTTGGAAAGTGCATCTTCCTTAAAGAGATGATGGAAATTGTGTCTTCCATTGACATGTTATGGAAAGCGTTACTTCCACCGAGATGTGACGGAAAGCGTGCGTCCCGTTGAACTGTGATGGAAAGTCTTGTCTTCCACTCAGATGTGATGGTAAGTGTCTTCCATTTTGTGATAAAATGTTTTGTCCTCCAATGGAAAATTCTTCTATTTTTTTTCCTTTACTTTGAGATATGTTGTCCGCTGATCTGTCAAGGGAAATGAGCCTTTCAGTGACTTATTATGGAAAGTACAGGGCAGTACTGTTTGGGAGTTATCTCCCTTTGTGGAGGCAAAAGTCTGTTTGCTTTGTTGATGAAAAAGCTGAAGGTCAGAGTCTCATAACCTGATGGTTATGGTAGCAATGAACTATCCAAGGCTGACCATGTCTTATACAGGGCAGTGCGGAAGGTGAAGCTACCTTACCCTTCCCTGAACTAAAGCAGGTACCCATATACAGCGTGGTGGACCAAGGTGGTTTTCGGGACCGTAAAAATCTAATTCTGCAAGTGATTCGAACCCGTTGTTGTCATCAACTCCACAGCCGAACGTTGTAACCACCAGACCGTGGGCTCCTGCTATTCTTGACCGTTTGGCAGCCATGCGGCAAGCCTCAGTTTTGCAAGGCTTTAAAGAATTGGAGACTCGTGTCCCGTACAATTCTGTTATAATTTGGTTTGGTTTGAATAGTTAACATGTTACATAAAGCCAAACACGCGCCTGCCAAGGGTCAATGGCATGTAGTTTTTATGATTTCATGGAATCTGACCAAGTCGTAGCTAAAGATGTACATGTAGACTGACCATTCAGAGGAGCTGTTATTGTTGCTATTGTTGTTGTTGTTGCTGCTGCTGCTGCTGCTGCTGCTGCTGCTGTTGTTGTTGTCGTAGTTGTAATTGTTGTTCTTGTCGTTATTGGTGATGTTGTTTTTGTTGTGGTTGTTTTCGTTGTTGCTGCTATTGATCTTCTTTCTTTCTTTCTTTCTATCGTTCTTCTCTTTCTAGTTTCTTTCCTTTTCTGTTCCTTTCTTCCTTTTTCATGCTTAGTTTTCTTCTGCATTCTGTTTTCTTTTATCTAAGATTTTCTGTTGTTTTTTTTTCTTCTTTCTCTCTTTTCCCATTTTCTTCTTTT
>CM065746.1:29688034-29713034 GCA_033310375.1 Conus canariensis | reverse complement strand
TGTGTGTGTGGGGGGGGGGAGGGGGAGCAGGGGGAGGGGGTGCAGGGGGGGGGGGGAGGAAGGATTGCGCCAGGAGTTGGGTCAAGAAGCAGGCACGTTCCTTCGTCGAGATCAGTAAGTTTCTTGTCAGTGCTATCCTCACAGCTGCAGTATTGTTTCCAGGCGAGTGTGATCAATGTTGGTCAACGTGTATACCGCTACAGTTGCCAGATAAATCTGAACAGAGATGTGAACATTTCAATTAGCCTTTTTTTGGTCAACTTGTATACCGCTACAGTTGCCAGATAAATCTGAACAGAGATGTGAACATTTCAATTAGCCTTTTTTTGGTCAACTTGTATACCGCTACAGTTGCCCGATAAATCTGAACAGAGATGTGAACATTTCAATTAGCTTTTTTTTTTTTTCATTTGGGGGTGGGAGTGTTGGGGGAAGTAGGGGTGTGGGGGATGGGGGTGGGGGTGGGGGTCTGAGGCGCCATCATGATTCCACAGAGCATGATTCCAGTTTCAGTTTCATCAAGGAGGTGCCACTGCGTGCGGACTAGTCCACATACACGACACCACCTTCGCTACGTTTAGAAACCACACTGCGCATGATTTAACGCCAACGAATAAATGCATTCATGACCAAGATGACAGGGTGTAAGAAGAGGGCGTCGTGGCTAGGACTTTGCAGAGGTCTGACCTACGCATTAGCCCAACGCGCTGGTCCGACCTTGAGTACCTCACCTATGGTTGTGCCTTTATTATCATTGTATGTGTACAAGTTCAACTGTGCTTCAGTTTGTGACCTTTTGTTTCGATGTCTGTTAGGCACTTTTAGCGCTACAACTGTCACACTAAAGATGTCGAACTGAGCTACGAAGACAGTTTGATTCCTTCTTCAGGTTAAAGATATAGTGAGATCACGCAAACTACTTCTATACGGCTCTGCCTTCCCTGCTCCCCCCTCCCCCCCCCCCCCCCCCTCCCCCCCCCCCCCCCCCACATTCTCCACCTCCTCCCTTCGCTGATGCTTTGATGAAGCATTTATTCAAACATGTGAGTACTAAAGGCCATTGCCTCTCTTGTTTAGTCCTGGGGGGCCGGGGGGGGGGGGGGGGGGGGGGGGGACGAGGGGTGGGGGAGGGGAGGGGGCGAAATACCCACGATGAAGAAATTTCTCAAAAGGCCTTGTTCATAGATTAAGGTATTAGACTGGATGTATATGTATTTACTTATCTGTGTGAGTTTGTAAACGTGTCTTGTGATGGAATGTGCACGGTATGGATTTTCCATCCTTGCAGTTTGACGTGGCTCACTGGATTCCTCAGAGTTGTCCCCCTCCAGAGACAAAGCAGATCTGAGAGCAGGTTGGAGAGGAAGGGATGTAGGGGAATTGGGGTATTACAGGGAGGGCGGGAGGGGGTGGTGGGGGGGGGGGGGCAGGCACTCGAGCTATCTTTGCGATTGGGCAGCTATTGTCGCCAGGAGGCGAGGAGGCGGTTCGCAAGGTGGTGTCCTGCGCATGTTGGATCAGAACTGGCACTACTGAAAAACACCAGTAGAGTCATTCTGTAGCGGTGCAGTGTCTCCTCCGGAGGGTTGGCTCGTGACGAACAGCTTCTGACAGCTCCCTGTATTATTACTACCGCTGATACTGTGACAATGATTATTGTCCTGAGTGAAGCTGTGTGTGTGTGTGTGTGTGTGTGTGTGTGTGTGTGTGTGTGTGGCCCGATTGCAATGAACCGGAGAGAGGTGGTGTGGGTGGGCAGCGGGGGTTGGGGGAGGGGAGGGGGGGAGGGGATTATATTACTGAGCAGAACAGAAGGCAAGACATCAAGAAGCAAACAAACAAACAAACAAAAAACGGTTCACTGTAATACTCCAAACAACACAGAAAACCGACACAGAGATTATATCATATGTGACTGGACACCACGTAGCCTCGTCATACATACTGCCAAAAAAAACCACGTGAAGCTTTTTATTTCCAACTATTGGAGAGGAATGAGATTCGTAAAAGACGTGCAAGATAAACAATACACAGACAGACTTTTCCTAATTATGGAGAAGAGAAAAAAAAAATAGAGGAAAATACCACAAGAAGAGCGGTATGAGTTCAGGCGTCGATACAAAATATATGAAGTAGCGATATATGTGTTATCATAATATGAAATCGCAGACAAAATACTATTGCTTGACACACATACACACACATTGCTCTCCCTACAGTCACGTGATAAAAAATGGCGGATATTTTGTCACACGAAGAAGGTGATCATGACTCACCATCACCCACAATAAGAATATAACCATAGATCTGAGTTGATTACGATGGGCGATCAATGATACCTATATAAAGAGTTGAAGAATCGATTTGAGTGGTTCACTATATGTTCAGTCAATAAATACATCAGCACTGAATCACAGAATGCCGTTTTTCCACTGTTCCCATTGGGTGGTATCATACACATCGTCAGGAACATTGGCAGCAAACAGCAGAGCTGGTCCTTTAGAAATAACTCGCCTTACATGCTATCTAAAGTGCCGGTCCTTGAGAGATGACTCACTTTCTGTTTGAAGTGTAGGTCCTTTAGAAATAATTTCCTGCTACATCCTACCTAAAGCTTTGGTCCTTTAGAAATGAATTACTGTTACATTCTGTTTGATGTGTGGTTCTTTAGAAAAGACTCACTCTTACATCCTACCTTAAGTATGTGCCTGCAGAATAAGTCATAGACATAACATGCCACAACATCGGTTGTTTAGGACTAGTTACAGACACAACTTGCCCACGGAAATTTAGTCTGTAGACAGAAGTCAAAGGCACAACATGCCACAATATTGTCCTTTAGAAATAAATCACCGACACAACTTGCCACAAAACTGGTCCCTTAGAAATAAGTCGCAGGCACACATGCCCACAAGTGTTGGTCCTTGAAATAATTCATAGATACAGCTTGCCACAAGAAATTGTCCTTTGAAAATAAGTCATGGATACAACCTGCCCACACAAATTTTGGTCCTTTGGCAAAAAAAAAAGAAAAAAAAGTCATATATACAACTGACCCCATGCTGGTCCTCCACAGATGACGTACTGTTAGAACCGAATAAAGAGTTGTCTCTAGTAAAAAAAAAAGAAAAATTAAATGACTCACTGCTTCAACTTACAAAATTAAACCTTTCGAATGACTCACTATTACAAGCTGCTTAAGTCACACTTAGAAATGACAACTCTTACAACCTGTTCATGTTAAAACCTTTACATTTAGCTCACTGTCAAACCTTCATATAAACTCGAGAAATATTTCATGTTAAGCCTGCACATGGTAGATTCTAAAGAAGAATTGCAACATAACGTCTTGAATAAAAATGATATGAAGCACTGACAGAACATTGGTTGAGTGTTTGTCTCAGAAATGACTCATGCGCAATTACCACGGTCAACGTTTAGGCATTATTCGTTGCGGAAAATAGTAAAGAACGAAAAATTAATGACACAGGGTACTACTTGCCTGAAACGAGGACTTTTAGAACAGACAGACTGAACAATGTTAAGCTGGAACATTTTAGGTGCTTTTGTTTGTTAGAAAAGGATCACCGACCATCTAACACAAGACAAATCTATGGAAACGAATTACTGTCATATCTTGTCTAGAGGGCAGCTATCAACGTTGCTGCAATGTCTGAACAGAATGAATATCTTCGCAACGTTTCATGCACGCTTGTTAATCAAGAGTTCAAAAGTGTATCACAAGATGATGAGTTAAAAAAAAAGAAAGCGAAGCAGAGTTAAAATGTCACTTCATGAAAGACATGGCATAATGCATTCGTGAAAAACATGTGAGAAAGTATGAAAGCATGAAAGCACAATCACAACTAAGATACAAAAACAGTCATTCAGAACATGCGTTGCTTACATTTCCCCCCGTAATCAGCACACAACTCTAGCAAAAATTGTGAATTGTCCTTTTTTTTTGGTTTCAGGAAGATCCTAGCACACAAAACTGCCAAGCAGCGGCAGACTTGATAATATAAACGTGATATGAACTATCTCTAATATCAACAATATATAGGTGCTTTGGACATTGAAAACTGGGCATTTCGTTGATTTCGTTCAATTATTGTAAAAGTGTGCGTGACACACAGTCAGACTGGAAGTGAATGCCAAAGCAACTGTATAAACTGTACTATTAAGCTGAAGACATGTCAGTCCAAAAATTATCACGAACATTCAAATCGGTAAAAAATACTGATAATCGGTGCAGAAGAAATTTGGAATCACTAGATACATTTCATTCTAACCGAAACAAAATGACTTGTCTCATTTGGGGCCTAACGAGTGAAAATCTTAAGCAGTGCATTGATATGAAGCTCAGGAAAACAGCCTTCACCGCGAGTGCGAAAGTTTGAATTGTAGGAGACTTCATTTGTTTGATATGAGATTGGAAAAGTGTATTATGTGTTTTATGCTTGATAGTTTTGCCGTACATACAGCTACATGACCTCGTTCTTTCCGAAACTTATTAGAACCGGATTTTAAGATAAAATCATGGAATAATGTAACCACTTAATCAAACGATAGCAGTTTATCAAACGAAAATTATTGTAATGGATGCTTTTTCCCCCCTGTCCTTACTAAAAATGAATAAACAGCAAAGGCATGCGTGCTCATCATCACAACGTGGAGAGGCTTGCATAGTAGTGGGATTTTGATATTATTGTTTAGAATCCTTTTTCAACAATGTGTACTTTTTATTTAACAAGGAAAAGTGAAAAAGTCACAACACAGTATGGCCGTGGGCATCTTGTGAATAGTTTACCATGTCATTTTCTTTTTGCAATAGAACATTTGACCGAAGAGAAAGAAGGTCAAGAAAAGTCACTGAAATTAAACGTAAAAGTTTACCAGAATACAAAATCAGACTCGATCGGAATATGCTAAATAATAGCGTGAATATTGGCATGGATTTTTACTAAAATAAAACAAAACTGAACACAAAATTGAAAGCGGAAAATTGAAGTTGGAACACTGATTTAACGTTCTGAACGTAGATAAATGTAGAATTTGAATCGATTTTGAAAACGGATCGAACATAAAAAAAAGATTAAACTGCAGTTGTATTCAGTAATGTAGCATTGGTTTCTGAATGTATATTTCCACCAGGCACAAATTCTGCGTATTAGTACGTTCACCGAGTGTATACATGCATGGTCACTGATTTTTGCAGTGTACATCTAGTATACCACCAGTGTAGCTATACCATGCATTGATTGTGGCAGGGGGCATACAAAGGAATGCATGGATTCAAATACAAACTGAATTAACATGAAAACTCATAGTAATAGGAAATATGACTGCTTAATTAACCACTTACGTAAATGCCCGACAGATTGATCATCATGACAGGTTTTTGGCATTACCAACAATTTGTTCTGTATGATTTATCATACCAGTGTGGAGTAGACTTATCCTGTCAATAGCATTACTATCGATCTGATTCAAATGAAAAATAGGTTTGCTTCCCCAAAAGCTAATCATGGACCTAAGAAAGTAATCTAACACAAAAAGCATGAGGAATACGTATGCTTAGATGACGTAAAAATGAACATTGATAAAACTTTAAATAAAAAAAACAAATGAAACATACATCAGTTAACAATGTCAAGCCACATATTTGATCCAGAAATGTTTGTATTAATAGAAAAAAAGAAAAGAAAAGGCAAATGGAAAAAAAAAAAAAAAAAAAAGGAATTGAAAAAGGCGAAAAAAAACAACAAAAAAACAACAACAACAAAAAAGTCACAGAAGGCCGTGAAAAAAGAAAGGAACACGAGTGAATTCACCTTGAGGTATGACAAACATATAACGTACTTTTTTTTTCTCTCACCCAGTATGTCTGGTCAGAAGGATCTACGAGTGTACAACAATGAGATCTAAAGATTCACTCCATCCCCTCCCTCTCGTTTCCTCTCTCCCTTCCTCTCTTTATCTGACACCAATCCAAGGCTAACTATTGCTCACACCCAGTTGATTATAAATCGAACAGACGTAAATCTGACCCAAATCCTGCTTACGTCAAATACACCTAAATATGATCCCAGTTCCCTTGACGTCAAACAGACCAAACACGACCCAATTTTATTGACATGAAGCCGGCCTAAATATGACCCATACCCAGCTGACCTCAAATAGATCTAAATAAGGAACGCATCCAGTTGACATCAGACTGAATTATGACCCACGCCGAGTTTGACATCAGACCCAGGATGTGACCCACACCCAGTTAACACCAGACTTACATATGAGCCATACCTCGTTCACATCAGACCTAAATGTGATCCCCATTCTGTTGACCTCGGACCTGAATAAGACTCACACCCAACAGAGCTCAGTCTTAGATACGACCCACATCCAGCTGATATCGACCCACACCCAACTGACATCGGACCTAAATACGACCCACACCCAACTGACAGACTTAAATACGACCCATACCCAACTGACATCAGACTTAAATACGACCCACATCCAGACGATATCGTCCCACACCCAACTGACATCAGACTTAAATACGACCCACACCCAACTGACATCAGACTTAAATACGACCCACACCCAACTGACATCAGACTTAAATACGACCCACATCCAGACGATATCGACCCACACCCAACTGACATCAGACTTAAATACGACCCACACCCAGCTGACATTAGACCCAAAGACCACCCACACCCAACTGACATCAGACTTAAATACGACCCACACCCAACTGACATCAGACTTAAATACGACCCACACCCAACTGACATCAGACTTAAATACGACCCACATTCAGATGACATCGACCCACACCCACCAGACATCAGTTTTAAATACGACCCATATCCAGTTGATATCGACCCACACCCGACTGACATCAGACCTACATACGACCCACATCCAGATGACATCAGACCTAAACATAACCCGCATCTAGATGACGTCAGATCTTAACATAACCCGCACCAATATGACGTCAGGCCTAAACCTAATCCATACCCAGATGACATCAGACCTATATATGACCCATATCAGCTGACCTCAAACAGACCTAAATATGACCCACATCCAGTTAACAGCTAACAGGCCTAAATATGACCCACATCCAATTAACAGCCAACAGACCTAAATATGACCCACATCCAGATAACAGCCAACAGGCCTAAGTATGACCCACATTCAGTTGGAATCAATCGAACCTAAATATGGCCTACACCTCACTGACACCAGCTAGACCAAAGTGCGACACACACACACACACACACACACACACACACACACACACACACACACACACACACACACACACACACTGCGTTGACATCAATCAGACCTAAATGTGTCCCACACCAACTTAACGTCAGTCAAACCTGATTATAACCCACAGGAAGAGATTAATCGGCTGTGCAGAGAGCACTGGGCCCTTGATACAAATGGACAAGCTCAGACAGATATTCGTGCCAGTTTCCCGTGCAGACACAGGGAGTGTTTTGTGCTTCATGCATTCACCTACAGGGACATGATCAGTTTGGTCACATTTCGCCACAACTCTGGCATCAGCCTTCTGCGCAGCGTGAAGACGCTTGAACCATGCCATATGGAGCTCAAGTATCACTGTTAGATTTGTAGATTCGTTGAAGGACAATGGCGATACTCGTAGCGAGGTAGTAATAGACAAACAGACATCACAGCAGGACATGGTGTTCAAACAGCACCTCACGCCTGAGTGCATCTTCAACAGAAAGGGAAGCTGAATGTTGGCAGTCCGACCAAGCACAAAACTGGGCGACAAGTCTCTCTCTCTAGCGATGGCTCACAGGACAGAGCCTCAGTTTTCTGTTCATTTAGTTTTCTACTGGTTGCAGGGGTAGCACCGGACTCATTTAGTACACTGGTGCATAATTCAGACTCATACGCAAAGAAATGATGACTGACAGAAAAAACAGTCTGTGGATATTCTCTGACAACTTCCTGACAACAGAGAAAAGAGAGGACCAAACACGGAGCCTTGGAGGACACCACAGGGGAAAGAATCTCCGCAGAGATGCAGCTCCTGATGAAAACACGTTAACGTTTGTCAGATATGAAGAGAACAGTGTGAGTGTGTTACTACTGAAACCAACATCAGCACAAAGTTTCTTCACAAGCAGGGGTGATCCTTAGTATCAAATGCGGCGCTGAGATCAAGAAAGATGAGGAGAACCTTGTTACCTATGTCACGTCAACAATGGAGAACCTTGTTACCTATATCACGTCAACAATCGACGATAGCTTATTTACAGCTCGCATGAGCGCTATGAAAAGTCTATGAGCAAAATAGAACGTAGCGCACGGGGTTCTTGAGATCAGGTTTCTACCTAACTGATCAGTTACTGGTCTGTCCAGGGGCTGAGATATATATGCTAGATTGGACACTGGGCGATAGTTACCCGAAAACTTGGCGATCCAAACGTAGCTTCTTCGAGACTGGAATAACAACAGATGTGAATGTCAGGTAAACGATTGATTAAGCCATTCTTAGATGCATCATTCTCTCAAAGATTGGAAACTGACCTTTGAGAAATTCAAGATGAAATTTCGTGATAGCCAGATAGCAGAAATCGTTTCAAGTTTAGCTTTGGATAGAAACATTGAACATTCCAGTTTATGATGCCTTTTTCTACATTACATTGTTTTGTGACAATATTAAAACCTGCATAAGAACCAGAAAAGGACAAAAAAATATTGAACTGGTTGATTTGCTAGAACACTCTTATATTATTGCAAATGGGCGAACGATGTGATAAGCATATTTTCGGAGAACAAAATATACTAAAGCCATAATGTTTTATACTGAGCACAGTGACAGCAATGTGTGCATTTTATCCTAGTGTATAAAAACCCTACAAAGCATCCGTATTCCTTGTTAAACAAAATCGATGCTAGGAAAAAACAAAAGAAAAGAAAAGAAAAGAAAACAAAACAAACAAAAAAACGAATAAGGTTACCCTTCTAAACTTTGCAGGAAATAATCTATCGCTCACAAAGTCAGGAATCCCCCACCTGCTCGAAATAAACCCTGAGTTATTCCACTTCAGGTCTGTCAAAAGTCTTGAGAACATTCAGAGAATAAAATCCATGCCCTGTGGCCCCCCTGGCCAGATGTTCAGACCACAATGTTTGAAGCACGAAAACGAAACACAAGACTCTCTGGATCTTGCTCCTTGAAGCAGTACCATCAGTTCTATAGTCTTGGAGTATTCAGACTTTTGTCGGATTTTTTTTTGGGGGGAGTTGTTGTTGTAGACATTGGGGATACCCTGTGGCATTGTGCACAACTTTTGAACGAGAGACGAAAAACTTCGTGAACAAAAAGGGGGAAAGTGGGCGTGTGATTGGGTGGATACACTATAGCGATGACTAGATTTCCACTTCGTTGTTTAGATTATTCGAGGAGGTGCTCTATCCTTTTACACACACACACACACACACACACACACACACACACACACACACACACACACACACACACATACACACACATGTACATTTACTCCTTCACTCATTCACTCACTCACTCACCCACCTGTCACTCACTCACATGCGCGCGCGCGCGCGCGCGCGCCACACACACACACACACACACACACACACACACACAACGCGCGCGCACGCACGCACAAAACACACACACACACACACACACACACACACACACACACACACACACACACACACACACACACTCCCCCATACCTATTTATCTATCCATCCATCCATTGTTTGTATGTCTGTCTATCAATCTATCTGCCTATCTGTATATTGAGAGAGAGAGAGAGAGAGAGAGAGAGAGAGAGAGAGAGAGAGAGAGAGAGAGACTGAAGGAAGGTAAAAAAAAAGTATGGGGTCTATCATTCTGTAGGAAAATCACAGAAATTTTTCGCACATACAAAAAAAACAACAACTGAACACCCACACCTGTGTGAAAGATCTCGGGGCTTGTTTGGTTTTAGAAAAAAAACAAAACAAACAACGTTACTTGATAACAAGGGCAACCGACATAACAATACTGATCAGAATATGAGCGTATATATTTTGTGCTTGATTCGGAACTTTGCACACGGTGCTAGGCAGGACAACACACAGACACAGACACACACACACACACACACACACAACACAAACACATACCACAAAACACACACACACACACACACACACACACACACACACACACACACACACGCACCCCTTTTCCTAAAATAGGAGCCTCCAAATACATGTCCCAAGTGCTGAGAGGGGTAATAGAGCAAAGTTTATACAATGTGCAGTACGGTAAAAAAAAAAAAAAAAAAGATTGTCAAAGCTTAATTATACCAGCGCTAGTGAAATCTACCCGCTCGATCACAGCAATGAAGTCAGCAAATTAGTCACTCCCGATAACAGCGGATATCACAGGTCATGTCAACTACCTTCCGTCATCTGTACTGTGTTCACCGCAAACCTCACTTCGTTCACTCTAATCCCAGTCCTTCACTCCAACCCACTTAGTTCACTCAAAAAAAAAAAAAAAAAAAAAAAGACCACCCCGCTTCGTTCATTCTAACATCACTATAGTCTTTCTGGCATTATTTGTTTCACTTGAACAGCACTTTTACCCACACCAGTCCAACTCTGTACAAACTGACCTCTTCTCCGATCACACTAGTCTCCCCTTGTTTACTCACTCTGACGCCATTTTCGCTCACACAGAACCAACTCTCTTCTACTACTCTGTGCCAACTTTGTTCACTCGTATTCAACTTATGTGGCGAACAAAATGTGTGCTCATGAGCGACAGAACAAAACAAAACCCTCACGTTTGACAACAATATCACACACAAATGAGCAGGGGGAAAAAAAAATTTCATGCAAATATGAAACAAATCCACATGTATGATGAGAACAACATCCACACTATCAATGGGAACGAAGTTCACACCAATGACCGGAAACTCAATTCGTGTCAATGAACCGTATAAATTCACACCGGCAGTAACAAAATTTACATTCATGAGGGGGAACAGAAGCCGTATTGATGAAATCAAAATCTACATTGAGGCGAAAGTAACGAAAGAAAATAAAAGCTCATGGTAATGATGGAACAAATACGTGGTAATGAGAAGAACAAATCCATACTTGTGAGTGGAACAAATCCATACGGATGAAAAGAAAGCCATGCTAATGAGAGGAGCAAATCCATACTTTTTCTGGGGAACATAATTCATACCAATAGCAAGGGATGAAGGCTACACAATTGACGATGTAAGTGTGGCTTGTTTGGTACATAGTCAACGATACACCGGAAGAGAAGGAAACAAATACACATAACTAACTGAATATATACAGCAGCTTGTCAATAAACACAAATATGTGGACATAAATGTGAAAATGCGAGCACAGAAGAGGCGCCTAAATTGAAAAAAAAAGACTAAGGTGAAATATAATAATAATAATAATAATAATAATATATCATCATCATCATCATCATCATCATCATCATCACTAGCATAACACGTATTCCGCATGGGAAAGAAAGAATTGAAGTCCTATCCACATGGTACGAATTGCATCAGATCTTGAAGAAAACCACTTAAAGAGAGAGAGAGAGAGAGAGAGAGAGAGAGAGAGAGAGAGAGAGAGAGAGATAAAACGGTGTAAAAACGTGGAAAGTATTGAGAGCACGTGTGCTATGCATTGCACGAAACACCATCCTTTCTGCTCAGAGAGCGAGATCACTTGATAGTTACAGAGAAGCATGGGCCACGTGTGCATTGTCAAATTGTGAATACTCTGGTATAAAATCGGAAAGAGGAATAATAAGATTGAAGAGGAGGGGGATGTAAGGGTTTTCTTTTCTTTTATTATCAACAAACAAACAAACAAACAAACAAAAAAAGAGAGAGAGAGAAAAAGGATGGTCCAAACGGGACTCGAAGTAACTATCTTTACAGTATCAACACTGTGCTCTAACCAGCTGACCTAATGCAAAACGTGTGTATGCCAGGTTTATGTTTATCATGTCATCCAAATAAACTTCCTCACACGTGAAGTAAATCATCCTCAAAATAATGGTCGGTCATCGGAAGAGATAGATCAGATAACTTGACAATGGATGTTTTGTCTTCCTTCAAAAGAGTGGCCACACAAACTGAACTTGGTGGTGACGGATATGTCTCGCGGGACTGTTTCGGTCAGCTTTGGAAAAAAAAAAATATGGTCTTTAAAATTTACAAAGCAAATTTAAAACGTCTCTGATCACAGGTCACCGGAAAGTTACGGCCAGGAAAAAAAGAGAGGAAATTTTGGGCGAAAACAGACAAACTATGAGGTCAAGACCGAGGTTATAATGTGAAGAATTCAAGATGTACACGTTCACTAAATTTAAAGTGAAACTGTTCTGTGAATCAGGAGAGATAATATCTTACATAAGACTGCTTATTCTATTGATATATGGTAACAATGATGATGATAATGTTGATAACAGTAATGATAATCATAACAAAGATGATGACATAAATAATAGATAAATAAATAAACAAAATGATAACGATAATAACAATGATAAAAATGATGATAATGATAATGGTAATAATAAAAAATAATAATATTGCCACTGAAACAAATGTAGCAGAACAATTTCTGTATCACCACAACAGAAACAAACCAAAGTCTATTTTCTTATTCCTCCCTTCTTGATATGTAACGGCAATCCAGTAGTGTTAACAGAATACCACATGTCATCGAGTTCTTAGTTCTATGTTTGTGTGAGTATCATATAGGCCTAGTATCTATCACATCACATCATATTTCATAATGCGAAAGTAAACATTATGCACTGGCATTCTGACTAATAACATGGGATAATAAATCATTCAGGAAAAAAAAAAAATGAACAAACGTCCGCAAAACACATTTCGGAATGCTAGAAGATCAAGAAGAGAGATTGAGATTTAAAAACAATGACAGTGACTGACAAAATATTAGACACATGTTATCGAAGAATCTTCGTATCTGGTACGATGTGCTAATTAAATAAGCGATGTGACTGTATAAATTATGCAAAATGACTGCGTTATTTTTGCATGAATGTTACTTGTGAACTTACAAAAATCACATAAATGTCAGTCCATGATGGGTTACAAGTATCCTATTTCTGTGACGTAATAGATATGGCGTCACTGGGCGACCGTGCTGTCAGCAGTGGTTTCTGTTGGGTGGCTGTCCAGACCGTTGGTTTGGGGCAGGCTCTCGATCTCAGGCGTGGACTTCATCGGCTTCACTGGGTCGATGGACATGGAGCCAGAGGGGTCAAGGACAGTCTTTCCCACACCAGCTTCCCCTATGACGTCATCTTTCTTGACGTGGACCTTGTCGTCAAGAGAAATGGGCTGAGGGCCGGGGCTTTTTTGGTCCTGATCACCTTTACCTATACCCCTGCCTGCTTTTTTCTCTGATTCATATTCCTTAAAGTCAAATTTCTTCTCAACTATGTCATCTTCTTCTGTAGCTGGTTCTGTTGCCTCGTCTACCATTTTTATGCTTTGCGACTCGCTAGCAACGTCTTTGCCTTCATCTACGGCCGTGCCCGTTTTATCGTCTGCTTTAGCCACTGTCTGTTCTGGTTTATCAACTTCTAGCGTCTTCGATTCTTCTTCTGCCTGCTGGTTTGAAGGATCTTCTGTGGCTTGTCCTGTTTCAGACTCTTTCTCCACAGTTTTAACTACGTCTGCTGATGTTTCAGCTTTATCCTCACCTACTGTTTCAGTTTGTTCTGCTTTCTGTGGTTCCGCATCGCTTTTTGCCACGTCGTCTACTTGGTCTTGGAGGACTTCCGGTTTCTTGACTATAGTTGGCTGAATGATCTCCTCCACAACTTCCGCCTCCTCTTTCTGTGGAGCGACTGTTGAAGGGGCCTTTTCAGTTGAGGTCTGTTCCGTCTCCTCATCTTCTTGTCCTGATGGCTCGGTTACAGAAGAATCTTTCGCCACGCCGGAGTCTTTCACTTGTGCATCTGATGCGCTGTCATCCTTTTGGCCAGTTTCTTTCGAATCCTCCGTTTTGCTCGTGACTTCTGTGTCCTCTATTTCATCGACATCATCTTCTGTGTTGTTTTCTTTGTCTTCTTCTCCCCCAGCTTTGTCTTGTTTGTTCTCAGTGGCTGTGCCGTGGGTCATCTCAGCGACGTCACTTTCATCAACCTGATCCTTTGTCTCCTTCGGCTTGGCTTTCGCCGGCTCTTCCTGTTTTATTTCTGGTTCTGTTTTTTCTACTTGTGTCACTGCTTCTGCGTCACCCGGTTCTTTCGTAGCGCTTGATTGCGTGCTTTGTTTTTCTTCAACAGTCACGTCTTTCTCGCCTTGTGCTTTATTTTTGTCGTCTTCTACATCATCCGTCTTTTGTATACTCTCGCCAGCTTCTGTCTGTTCCTCAGCATCAGCCTCCGTCTGTTTGTCCTCAGCTGTCTTCTGACCAGCGGCTTCGTCGCCTGTCTGGGGATTGTCATTGACGTCTGTTTGTGCCTCGCCACCTGCTCCGTCCTCTGCTTTGAGGCTCTCATCTGCTTTCTCCGCATCTGCTCCGTCCTCTGCTTTGAGGCTCTCATCTGCTTTCTCCGCATCTGCTCCGTCCTCTGCTTTGAGGCTCTCATCTGCTTTCTCCACATCTGCTGCACCTTCTTTGTCTCCAGTTGCTTTGCTTTCTTCTTTGTCTGCCTTTTCCTCCTCAGCCACTGCAGCTGTTTTGTCCTCCTCTTTGTCTGCGGCTGGTTTGTCCTCTTCTTTGTCTGCAGCTGTTTTGTCCTCCTCTTTGTCTCCAGTTGCTTTGCTTTCTTCTTTGTCTGCCTTTTCCTCCTCAGCCACTGCAGCTGTTTTGTCCTCCTCTTTGTCTGCGGCTGGTTTGTCCTCTTCTTTGTCTGCAGCTGGTTTGTCCTCTTCTTTGTCTGCGACTGTTTTGTCCTCTTTTTCATCAGCAGTTGTTTTGTCTGCTTCTTTGTCTGCTGATGTTTTGTCCTCTTCTTTGTCTGCGGCTGGTTTGTCCTCTTCTTTGTCTGCGGCTGTTTTGTCCTCTTCTTTGTCTGCGACTGTTTTGTCCTCTTTTTCATCTGCAGTTGTTGTTTTGTCTGCTTCTTTGTCTGCTGGTGTTTTGTCCTCTTCTTTGTCTGCGACTGTTTTGTCCTCTTTTTCATCTGCAGTTGTTGTTTTGTCTGCTTCTTTGTCTGCTGGTGTTTTGTCCTCTTCTTTGTCTGCGACTGTTTCGTCCTCTTTTTCATCTGCAGTTGTTGTTTTGTCTGCTTCTTTGTCTGCAGCTGGTTTGTCCTCTTCGATGTCTGCAGGTGTTTTGTCTTCTTCTTTGCTTGCAGATGTTTTGTCCTCTTCTGTGTCTACAGCTGTTGTTTCTTCTTTTGTCTCTGCGGCTGTTTTGTCTTCTTCTGCGTCTGCAGCTGTTTTGTCCTGTTCTGTGTCTGCGGCTGTTTTGCCTTCTGTCTCTGGAGCTGTTTTGTCTTCTTCTTTGTCTGCAGATATTTGGTCCTCATCTTTGTCCCCAGCTGTCTTATCCTCTTCTTTCTCTGCAGCAGTTTTGTCCTCTTCTTTGTCAGCAGTAGTCTTTTCCTGCTCTTTGTCTGCAGCTGCTTTGTCTTCTTCTGCTTCTGCAGCTGTTTTATCTTCCGCTTTGTCTGCTGCTGCTTTGTCCTCCTCTTCATCTGCAGTTGCTTGGTCTTCTTCCTTGCCTGCAACTGTTTTCTCATCTTCTTTGACTGCAGCTGTTTTGTCTTCTTCTGTGCCTGCAGCGGTCTTGTCTTCTTCTACATCTGCAGCTGTCTTGTCTTCTTGATCTGCCTCTGTCTTGTCCTCTTCTGTCTCTGCAGTTGTTTTGTCTTCTTCTTTGTCTGCAGCTGTTTTGTCCTCCTCCTTGTCCTTGTCTCCAGGCGTTTTATCTTCTTCTGCGACTGCAGCTGCTGCTGCTTCTTCCTGAGTGTCTGCAGCTGCTTTGTCCTCTTCTTTGTCTGCAGGAGTTTTATCTCCTTCTGTCTCTGCAGCTGTTTTGTCTTCTTCTTTGTCTGCAGGTGTTTTGTCTCCTTCTGTCTCTGCAGCTGTTTTGTCTTCTTCTTTGTCTGCAGGTGTTTTGTCTTCTTCTTTGTCTGCAGCTGTTTTGCCTTCTGCTTTGTCTGCAGGTGTTTTGTCTTCTTCTTTGTCTGCAGGTGTTTCGTCTGTTGTATCGGCAGCTGGTTGGTCCTCTTCTTTCTCTGCAGGTGTCTTGCCTTCCTCTGTGTCTGGGGCTGTTTTATCGTCTTCTGTCTGTGCAGCTGGTTTGTCATCTTCTTTGTCTGCAGCAGGTTTGTCTTCTTCTTCTTCTTTGTCCACAGCTGCTTTCTCTTCTTCTTTGTCTGCAGCAGCTTTGTCGTCTTCTTCTTCTTCTTTGTCTGCGGCTGCTTTATCTTCTTCTTTGTCTACAGCTGCTTTGTCTTCTTCTTTGTCTGCAGCAACTTTGTCGTCTTCTTCTTTGTCTGCAGCAGCTTTGTCTTCTTCTTCTTCTTCTTCTTTGTCTGCAGCTGTTTTGTCTTCTGCTTTGTCAGCAACAGCTTTATCTTCTTCTTTGTCTGCAACAGCTTTGTCTTCTTCTTCTTTGTCTGTAGCTGTTTTATCCTCCTCTTTGTCTGAAGCTGTTTTGTCCTCTTCTTTGTCTTCAGCAACCTCTTGTTTTCCATCTGCAGTCTTTTCTGTCGCTTGTTCTGCCACTTCGTCCTCCTTGACTTCGGCGTCTTGTTCTATCTGACTTTCAACTTTCGGTGTCTCTGTTGGTACCACCGTTTCTTCCACGACCTCCTGTTTCTTATCCTGCTCGTCCTTGGTGGGTTTTCCTTCAGGCTCTTCGGCTGGTTCGTCTTTCGCTGCAGCTGTCTCCGTATCTTCTGTTGCTGTCTCCTCCTGTTTCTCGTCAGCAGCAGCAGTTGGGGACCCGGCTTCCGCTGCCTGAGTGTCTGTTTGGGCTGCATCTGTTTGATCTGCGTCTTTCTTCTCTTCTTCTTTTGGCGACGTCTTTGCTGTCTCATCTGTTGGCTCTTCCTGTTTCACCTCTTCCTCTGTTGGTGCCGATTCTTCAGCAGTTACGTCCGTGGAGGGAGCCTCGTTGTCTTCTTGTTCTTCTTGCATCGTTTTTTTGTGTACCCTCATCCTTGTCCTCTTTCCCTTCCCCCTCCTCTACTGTTTTCTGCCCTTCGCCCTCTTCAGTATCCTCACTAGCGACTTCTGCTGGCTCCTGCGCTAGTTCCTTCCCCTCTTCCTTTACCATTGTCTCCCCCTGGGGTTCCCCCTCTACCGCCCCTGCTTTCATGGGTACCAGGGCCTCCTCAACCACCTCTCTGATCTGACTTCGGGGTGGGGGATCACTAAGGTCCTCGGCCTTGCTGTCCTTGACCGCGGGTTCAGAGACAGGGGGCGGGGCACTTTGCAGGCTCGACACGGTGCTCTTCGCAGGCGAGATCGGTTTGTCGGACGCGGGCGCTGTGACGTCAGAAGTAGGTTTGGGCTTTTCCGGTGTGACGATTGGGCGTGACTGGCGAGGCGGGGGCATGCCGGTTCTGTGGAGAAAAGGGGACGCAGTGCGCCGTTCAGTGTCTAAGTCTACACCTGTACCATCATCTACTGTCTGAAAAAACACATACTCGGCATCACAGCAGAATCCTATCATCATACCCAAACACAGGACGAAACACACACAAGTCTTAAGCACAACTAACCAATTCAAGACGTGCATAGATCCGACGAAACACACGTGATCACAACTAAACAACCTACTGCGTCCATATAGAGGGGGGGAAAAAAAACGACAATCAACCTACTAGCGGAACAAATATTATCCAGTTGTTTGATGATGGCTATACAAGCAACCACATCAGGATTCCCTTCGTTTACGTTAAAAAAACAAACAAACAGCAACCCTGGCCTACAAAGCAAAAACCACACGCACACATCCCCAGGAAAAATGCACCAAAAAGACAGATGAAAAACATCGTACGTCGAGTCTTTCACAATGAAAAAGCCAACTGAGGAACAACAATTCTTCACTCTGAGGAGGCAGAAGAAACAAAGACACGGAAGACGAAGACAGTGCATGCCATGACATTGTAGAAACACAGGAACGACCAGCCATTGGCTCTGCAAGGAACAGTTTATTGGAAAAACCATCTGCACAATCAATAAAAAAAAGCCACGACAGTCGTACAGTCAATGATAGAGCATGAGTGATACACCATCACACGACGCCAAAATTACGCTGTTGTTAATATCGAGCGTCTGTAAGCGGGCATCTGTCCTACATCTTAAAAGCGCACTTCACATTCACTATACTTTGCAGATGATGATGGTTCAAATGTAGTGGAAAAAATATGAATCATAAACACTGTAACATATAGTTATTCCGTCTAAATTCCACTTTTTAAAAATATTCTAAATTCAGAAAGGTAACTGTAAATGCAGTATATCAGTATTGGAATCAATTACTTGGAAATGATTCTGTACGAAAACGTCGGTAATCAATAATTAAAAGAAAATTAAAAAAAAAAAAAATCATCAGCTTACACTAGTTGTGACGTGTCATCCAGTCGTCCTTCGAAATTTGAACATAGAAAAAAATGAAGCTTACTTGATTCCACTCGTGGAAACCATATTAGCTCCACATCTATATGATTAACACGACTCTGAGATAATAAGATAATAAGTGATGCTTTTATATAAGTCTCAATAGCAATGCCACATTTACAAACATTAAGAAGATGTTGAAAAGAACTTTGCATGTGTCTTCAAGTTTTAGGATGAGCAGAAAGATCTTTGGCAAAAGGGTAAACCAAGGGTCATTATGAAAATCGTGCAGCAACAAATATTCGATGTCATCCAGCACACGCAGCTCTCTCAAGAACTCAGAAAAAAAAATGTCTGATAGTGTTCACCGCTGAAAATGATATGCTTTCCTTCAATACAAGAAATCAATGAAAGACCTTTTCTATCAAATACGAACTTGTTTGTAAATGAAACACTTTAAAATTCATATCCTTTGAGACTTCCACTCTTTAAGATATATGTAAGAACAGTATAAAGCCCTTCCGGAAAAAGGAAGCGCTTTGCAGATGTTTAATTCTTGTTCTTATAGCCAAGTCACCTCGAAGACTACTTCCAGACTGTAAGTAAGTTAACAAGGGAAATATGTATGGACTAATATGTCAAGACTAAGATGCTATTCATCTGAAGTCCCAAAACAAAAAGAACATACTAAAATAAACGTATTCTTCACCTCAAAAAGTAACAGGAAAGCACCATTCAGTAAATAAAAAACGAAACTATCCAGTTCCCAAACAAAAAAAAAGACGAAAATGCCAAAGCCTGATTTCTTTCCCTAACTCTCTAATTCTAAACAAAATGCAATTCTTTATGCTTGAACTTTCCAAACTTAGGATAACCACGGCCACAGGCAACACTGACACAACTACTATCATGTAAGGGCACGTGAAACAAAGCATTAAGTTCATAACTGAACTGTGACCATTATTTGGTCTTGTCATTCCTTCTTCCAACTTCAAAATAAGTACACCTTCACACGTATTGCCAATGCATTATCCCTGTAACCGTCAAAGATTTCTGTGATAATCCTATACTATTCCGAAAAGAGACGAAGTTCACACGATGTAATATTACTCAACCTCTGTATTGAAGACTGCCATGTTGGAGTACACACTGGAGATGAAGTTTGGTGTGGGTGTGTTTTGTGTAAACATTATTAGAGGCAGAAAAGACGATGGTCTGCATACATCTCTCTAATGCAAGAATGCAAGAGCGAGGGAAAAGATGGCACAAAGGCAACCCTAAAACTTTTGTGAGGGAAGAATGTTTACACACTGACCTATATCAATGTATAAACTGCGATAATACGCATGGAAATTGAAGTTTCCTTACAGCCAAATTTCTGACCTAATCATACACGCATCCATAAAGGAATTATTCCAGCAGTCACAAAGAAATGGACCAAAATGAGCAAGTCATTTCCATCTTGTACCTGGCATCGCTAATACATGATTTAAGTAGTGTCAGTAGCACCACACCGTGGGTACGATTATGTAGATAAATGAAGACCTCAAAGCTTGACTCTCAAGATCTTGAAACGAATCATGATTATGGAATTTTCTGCACTTATGAAATAATGAACGCCACTTGCAACGTCTTTTTTTTTATTTCAAAAGAGTTTTTGAATCTGAAACTTATGGAGGTCCGAGAGTTCAGCAGATTCAATCCAACTGGTCCCTTCAGCCCCATTTTGATTTCATAACCAGAGACTTCCATTTTCGAATGCATTATTCCAGGATTAATGGAATGCTCCAACGTTAAAAGTTCTTTTGTTTGACCGCGTCCATGAATTTACCTAACTTTTAACGTGCACAGAACGATTTACGATATCAAAACGTAAATACACGCAACGTAGCAAACAATGCGTTTATTACCAAACTATGTTTCAAAGAATAATTTTAAAAAAATGTAGACAGTAAACAATTTAAAAAACTGCTTGAAAACTGAAATACTTACTCTTGAATGATGACATGGCAGAAACAGACAAAAATAACCCAACATTCAGGAAGCTGTGCTGATCACTCATATCGATCAGAGAAAGCCTGGGCGATGTTAAAGACCGGACACTGTCTAGAACTCTTAACTGAACCAGGCATCAAAACCGTCAAATCACCATCAACACTCTGGCGCTCAGGGCACAATATGAGACAAAGGAAAGCAGAGCAAGAGAAGGCAGTGGAACAAGAGAAAGCGCCTTTCCATCAGTGACCGCCAAGCTGACATCAAGAGTGAGCAGTGGTCACTATGAATGCTGGTACAACGTGATACTGGACTGGAACAGAGGACACTTACAAACACGCCAGGATATACACGCTTGATTCAAAAACAATACTGGTCTGAGGAGACAGGAAACAGTGACTCCAAAGATATGTCCAAACACCAATAAAGAAGACTGGTCCCCTTCAGAACACTAAGTGCGCAGACTCCGAATAATGAAATGACATGATCATGATCAAGATCGGGAATAATCTCCGGTTAAGAAAGTGCCGACGAAGAAAAAGCCTGCAATGTGAAGCGAGCCACTGGAACAACCGACAAAGAAAAATAAAAAAAAACGGGATTTACTGAATACAGATCAACATACACTTCCCTTAAAACAACAAAAAAAGCTGAGTCAGAGCACGAGACGGCCGTCATTATGTCCTTGGAGCTAGTGAACACTGAAACGCGGAATGTGGTTAATAAGATCGATTTAAATGAGTTACGTGACATTCATCTTACATCTAAAGAAGAACAAAAGAAGGATCAAAAGGTCTGGCTCAACTGGGCTGCCTCTTTGCTAATCAGCTAGAAGTACACCTGGACTGACCAAGAAGATGTCAATTAGAAAGAAGAAAACCTACACTGAACAGCAAGATTGACCGTCCAGCGAGACACCAGTCTAAACTGACCAGCGAGAGACACCAGTCTGTTCTTACGATTGAGACACTGGTCTCTACTGACCACTGAGACAGCAGTCTACTCTGACCAACAAGACCATGAAAACTGATCAGCAAAGATACTCGACCAAACTGACCAGCAAGCTTTCCAGACATGCGCAGGGGGTACGTCTAGACCAGCGTCCAGACAGGTCAGCTAGAGAAGTGTCCTGAGTGGTGATTGATTGCTTGGCTGGAGCAGTGATAAACCTGACCAGCGAGGTGCAAATAGAAAGGTAATCAAAATGCCCAGTGTGTCAAAGAAGGTGCAGTACATAGTGTGCGGGTTCTACTTCTGACAGTGGCCACAAGAGCCTTGACCAGCAGGTCTAGTTCTAATGGCCACCAGTACTTGGCCAGGAGGTCTACCTCTGACTAACTGCTGCTAGGTACTGGACTAGCAGGTCTAGTTCTGACAGTGGCCGTCAGGGACTGGACTAGCAGGTCTAGTTCTGACTAGTGGCCGCCAGGGACTGGACTAGCAGGTCTAGTTCTGACTAGTGGCGGCCAGGTACTTGGCCAGACCAGGAGGGGGGTCAGTGCCTGACCTGCTCTCCTCTGTCTCCAGCAGCTTGCGGTAGGCGGCAATCTCCAGCTCCAGGGACAGCTTGGCGTCCATCAGGGTCTGCACACACACACACACACACACACACACACACACACACACACACACACACACACACACACACACACTGATAAGGTAAGAAAACCAAAGCTAATCATGTTTTCATCTGCTTTGTGCCAATCAACAGGGGAATACCATCAGCTCTTTCTACCAAGAACAATTTCGTGAATAAAGCAGCCGTCATATTTATTATTCTAATGTTGATAAATGAAAAGTGGCATAAATGAAAAACAAAAGACAACAGTTAAACAAGGTGGTTTCTAATCCACCATTTTTTCCTTTTAAAATCCACTTTGTCTTCAATAGGAACAATATCAATGCTGCTTTCAAGGATCAGAGGTCAGAGCCGATTTTGATTCATACGAAGTACTGTCAGAATTTTTACTCTCTGTGGCAATCAACAAACAAAAAGAAGGGAAATCATTCGAATTATTGTCGACTTTATGTGCGTTCTGGTTTGGATCAGATGCATTGAGTGGAGAGTTAATCAAAATCATCTATTAAAATCCGTAATTTTATACGGGAGACAGACTTGCAATATTCTGTTATGATTGGCTTGTTTTCGTTGAAAATATGTGAATAAACGTCTGGCAGTTTCAAGGGCTGTATGTAGCGGGGCACATCTCGATAGATCCCCGTCTCGGTAGATCCCCATCTCGGTAGATCCCCGTCTCGATAGATCCCCCACTACATGTGGACGAATTTCCGTCTCGGTAGATCCCCGTTTCGGTAGATCCCCATCTTGGTAGATCCCCGTCTCGATAGATCCCCCACTACATGTGGACGAATTTCCGTCTCGATAGATCCCCGTCTCGGTAGATCCCCATCTCGGTAGATCCCCATCTCGATAGATCCCCGTCTCGGTAGATCCAAAAACAGTAACGGGGATCCATCGAGATGGGGATCTATCGAGACGGGGATCTATCAAGACGGGGATCCATCGAGACGGGGATCTATCAAGACGGGGATCCATCGAGACGGGGATCCATCGAGACGGGGATCTATCGAGACGGGGATCTATCGAGTGCCCCCGTATGTGGGGAGTACCAGTACACAGCCATGGTCCACAAAGTGTTCGATTTGTATTCTTGAAGGCTTGTCTGTTCCAGCCCTAATTACTGCCTCCGTTTTGCAATATTACACTGAACAGAGAGTGAACAGTGTCCACACTTGACATTTCTTGCACGTGTGTCATGTATGGCCACTAGCGTTAACACGGCTTGTTAGCTAAACTGGGTTGCAAATGGGTGAAAATTCCGTGATTTTCTCAGATGTTGTCCTGGGGGGGGGGGGGGGGGGGGGGGGGGGGGACCAGCGGCTGACAGACAGACAGGAGAAGGAGGATTCACGTGCACGGCGTAATCGGGTTGGGGGGTGGGGGGGACCAGCGGCTGACAGACAGACAGGAGAAGGAGGATTCACGTGCATGGCGTAATATCTCAAGTGTCAATGTAGTCAGTCGGTTTTTCATGGTAAAATGAAGAGTCTTATGATTTTTTTTTGGGACGAAAGCGCTCGGGTAAGGCTGTTGAAGTTGATCAAAGTCGTTGCGCCAAAGAGTCTGTTGGATGCTTCTGTTCTGGTTGTTTTTTTTTTCTTTTTTTTTTGGTAGTCATTGCACTGATGTGTGGGTGTACTCTTTGTGAAGTCGCTGCGCCAGATTATCTGTGTGACCTTTTGAACGTCGTTACACTCGGGAGCCCATAGATTTCTTCCATACCATTACCTTGGATATCATATTGGATTTCTCTGATACTATTGCTCTGAATCGTCTATTAGAAAAGAAAAGTTGTGCGTCATTGTTTGACGGTCCAGAAAATGAATAAGAGTAACTTCCAGACTGCACACACACACACACACACACACACACACACACACACACACACACACACACACACACGCATACACACACACACACACACGCGCGCGCGCGCGCGCACACACACACACACACACACACACACACACACACACACACACACACACACCACAGAGTCACATACACACACACACACTCACACACACTCACACACACACACACACACACACACGCACCTGCAGCTCCACCAGCATAGCTTCCATCTCTGCACGGAGTTTGTTCATCTCCTCTTTCAGCTGGTTGACCTCCAGAGTGTGCTCCTGCTCCTTCTGCTCCATCTCTCTCAGCAGGTCCTGGTGCTGCTTCTCCAGCTGGGCGTTCTGCGGCCACAGAGATCACAGGTGAAAAGATACACCTACATCCCGTTGGATGGTGATGATGATGATGATGACGATGATGATGATGATGATGGTGGTGGCGATGATGATAAGTGGTGATGACGATGAAGATGATGATGATAAATGATAATGATGATGATGACGATGATGATAATGATAGTGATGACGGTTATGATGACGATGATGATGATGATGATGATGAGAAGGAGGAGGAGGAGGATGTTAATGATGATGATAATGATGATGATGATGCTGAGGAGGAGGAGGAGGAGGAGAAGGAGGAGGGAGGAGGAGGAGAATGATGATGATGACGATGATGACGGACGATGATGATGATGATGATGATGATGATGAGGAGAGAGGAGGAGGAGGAGAAGGAGGATGTTAATGATGATGATGAGGAGGAGAATGTAGAGATGATGATGATGATGAGGAGGAGGAGGAGGAGGAGGAGGATGTAATGATGAGATGAGGAGGAGAATGAGGATGATGATGATGAGAGAGGAGGAGAGGAGGAGGCGGAGAGGCGGACGGAGAAGAATGATGATGATGATGATGATGATGATGATGAT
>CM065746.1:29678034-29683034 GCA_033310375.1 Conus canariensis | reverse complement strand
GACAGATTTTAGTTAAAGATTCGATTAAATGATCGAAAATTGATGTAATTTGTTAAGGGAAGTAAATTCGATTTCATTCAAGTTGTGTACAGCCCAGCCGAGAGCAGACGACCACATCACCGTCAATATCTATCCTACATCGATTTACTTAATTAACAACTTTTACAAAGACACTCAGACGGCCTTAAAAGCAATTTTATTTAACGTCCAGCTGACACAGTGATTACGCAAGAACGACAGCCAGTCAACATTAGAATTTTATTTATAAGTAGGAAGTAGAGAAGCTGTACTGTTACCGATTGACTTCAGTGGTGTTTAGTGGTACTTGCCTTCGATCAATTGAACGCAGGACGCCACCTACTAAGCCCCCTACTGACGACAATAATTGTTTGGTCGCGAAGTCAACGTTGAGTCAGTTTTTTCCCTCCGGAGGGCGCCACCACGTCCGTTCAACTAACAGTCCGTGAACGTGCCGGTACCGGTGACCCCGACATGACCTTACCGAGGGTATCAACAAGGACAGTAAAGCGGAACTGGGGTCACCATGAGAAGAGAGCATGAACCGCCTCAGAATTTCAGACCTGTTTTTGTACTGATCGATGAGGCTGGTCGATGATGGAGATGACACTATGAAGATCGATTCTAGTCGGAAACTGCACGACAGGGCTGTATTCAACACTTAACTTTCATAAAATATGAAATATCAAACAGGCCCGGGAAATACAGACACCTGCGGTGTTGGTAAGGAAATTTTGAACACCTCTCTTAGATACTGATTGGATGAGTCGTCTGTGTGGTTTTAGTCTTTCAGCTGATCCCACAGCAAACTCAGCTCTGGATAGGAACCAGTCATGGGCCGGGTAAATTCCACGAATAAACACCTTTGTTTGGAATCGACCTCCCAGCCGAATAGACCCAGGGAAAAATCCAGTTTGAGTTTGTTTCTCTCCCATCTTTTGGAAAGTCTTGCTTCTTGCCTGAGCATAAGGTTCTTGTTTCTTGCCTATCCATGGACAATTTGGAACGTGTTCTGTCTCATCTGTTCATGGAAAGTCCTGCTATTCATGTTTTCTCTTCATATACCCATGGAAATATTTCTTTCTTACCTGCTCATGGAAAGTCGTGGGACTCACCTATTTATAAAAAAGTCCTACCACCCGTTCAAGGAACTCTTTGTTTCTCACGTCTTCATGGAAGGCTTTGTTTCTCAGCTGTTCGCGAAAGAGTCTTCTTTTTCGCCTGTGCACGTAAAGTCTGGAGTCACCCGTTATAGCAAGTATTCTAACTCACCCGTTCACAGAAAACCTTGTTTATTCTTTCTACCAGGTACCAGAGAGTCGCATTTCTCACCTGTTCGTGGAGAGTCTTCAAGAATTCCAGTTCCTCTGCCAGAGTCTGAGCACGGTTCTCAGCATCCAGTCTCTGGATGGTCTCGTTGCTTAGGTCCTGCACACATGGCGTTCACCATTAGCATCACTCCTGCTTGTCTTGACTACTTGACAGAAAAAGGGAATCCAGTCATAATCATTTTGACTCTCTCAAACATAGGTGTATTGCTTGGTTTTACCTTTTTTTTTTTTTTACAGAGTAATGGAATCCGATGATAATCATTTGGACTTTTTGAAACACCGTGTAAACTGCTTTTCTGATCCATCTTATGAAAGAAATGAACCACGTGATATGTCTTGTCTTTCTGAAACACATTGTATTGTGTTTCTTGATTTTTACAGAAGAATGGAAACCCGGTAATTATATTCTTGAATTTCGTTGGATTCATGTGTTGTGTTGTTGTTGTTGTTGTTGTTGTTGTTGTTGTTGTTGTTGTTGTTGTTGCTGTTGTTATTGTTGTTGTTGATTTTGTGTTCGAGAAGGTTGTGATCAGTTCCTCAATGGCTTTTCAGATTCCAGTAAGACCAAACCTCTGGCGAGTTCTTCTTAGATCAGTACATAACAACAGATTTGATTTCAATTCCGGTGCCGCAGACGGCAGTCTTCATATCACTCTGTTCAGGTTTAGGCAGTGTCATGAATCTTGTGATGATGACAGTATAGGCAGGCAGCTGAAGCAGAAGAAATGAAGAAACCGGTATCTAAATCATGGAGCATTCATCCCAAGAGAACGGGACACAAAACAGAGAGAAGCAGAACAAAGTGGTGACAAAGAAAGGCCGAAAGAGGAAGCTCGAAGAAGTTGAAGAAAGAAAGGAAAGAAAATGAGTAGAGGAAGAGGTGAGGGGGAGAAAAAAAAAAAAAGGAAAGACAGGGCTTGATTGGTGGTGTGTGTGTGGGAGCGCTGTTTGAGTGAGAAGGCGAGGATGAGTACGAGGGGGGGGGGGGGGGGGGGGGGGGGGGCTGGGAGAAATGTGAGCGAGGAAGGGAAGGAAGTGAGGAGAACTATCTTAGAGGAGAGGAAAGCTATCAGGAAGAATATGCGAAAGAAAGGAAACAGGAAAATAAGAGGAATATGTGAGAGAAAGGAAACGTGAAATGAGGAGGAATATGTGAGAGGAAGGAAAGAGGAGGCAAGGAGGAATATGTGAGAGGAAGGAAAGAGAGGAGGCAAGGAGGAATATGTGAGAGGAAGGAAAGAGTAGGCAAGGAGGAATATGTGAGAGGAAGGAAAGAGAGGGGTAGGAGGAATATGTGAGAGGAAGGAAAGAGAGGGGCAAGAAGGAATATGTGAGAGGAAGGAAAGAGAGGGGTAGGAGGAATATGTGAGAGGAAGGAAAGAGAAGGCAAGGAGGAATATGTGAGAGGAAAGAAAGAGAAGGCAAGGAGGAATATGTGAGAGGAAGGAAAGAGAGGGGTAGGAGGAATATGTGAGAGGAAAGAAAGAGAAGGCAAGGAGGAATATGTGAGAGGAAGGAAAGAGAGGGGTAGGAGGAATATGTGAGAGGAAGGAAAGAGGAGGCAAGGAGGAATATGTGAGAGGAAGGAAAGAGAGGGGAAGGAGGAATATGTGAGAGGAAGGAAAGAGGAGGCAAGGAGGAATATGTGAGAGGAAGGAAAGAGAGGGGTAGGAGGAATATGTGAGAGGAAGGAAAGAGGAGGCAAGGAGGAATATGTGAGAGGAAGGAAAGAGGAGGCTAGGAGGAATATGTGAGAGGAAGGAAAGAGAGGGGTAGGAGGAATATGTGAGAGGAAGGAAAGAGAGGGGCAAGAAGGAATATGTGAGAGGAAGGAAAGAGAGGGGTAGGAGGAATATGTGAGAGGAAGGAAAGAGAGGGGTAGAAGGAATATGTGAGAGGAAGGAAAGAGAGGGGTAGGAGGAATATGTGAGAGGAAGGAAAGAGACGGGAAGGAGGAATATGTGAGAGGAAGGAAAGAGAGGGGAAGGAGGAATATGTGAGAGGAAGGAAAGAGACGGGGAAGGAGGAATATGTGAGAGGAAGGAAAGAGAGGGGTAGGAGGAATATGTGAGAGGAAGGAAAGAGAGGGGCAAGAAGGAATATGTGAGAGGAAGGAAAGAGAGGGGTAGGAGGAATATGTGAGAGGAAGGAAAGAGAAGGCAAGGAGGAATATGTGAGAGGAAAGAAAGAGAAGGCAAGGAGGAATATGTGAGAGGAAGGAAAGAGAGGGGTAGGAGGAATATGTGAGAGGAAAGAAAGAGAAGGCAAGGAGGAATATGTGAGAGGAAGGAAAGAGAGGGGTAGGAGGAATATGTGAGAGGAAGGAAAGAGGAGGCAAGGAGGAATATGTGAGAGGAAGGAAAGAGAGGGGAAGGAGGAATATGTGAGAGGAAGGAAAGAGGAGGCAAGGAGGAATATGTGAGAGGAAGGAAAGAGAGGGGTAGGAGGAATATGTGAGAGGAAGGAAAGAGGAGGCAAGGAGGAATATGTGAGAGGAAGGAAAGAGGAGGCTAGGAGGAATATGTGAGAGGAAGGAAAGAGAGGGGTAGGAGGAATATGTGAGAGGAAGGAAAGAGAGGGGCAAGAAGGAATATGTGAGAGGAAGGAAAGAGAGGGGTAGGAGGAATATGTGAGAGGAAGGAAAGAGACGGGGTAGGAGGAATATGTGAGAGGAAGGAAAGAGAGGGGTAGGAGGAATATGTGAGAGGAAGGAAAGAGACGGGAAGGAGGAATATGTGAGAGGAAGGAAAGAGAGGGGAAGGAGGAATATGTGAGAGGAAGGAAAGAGACGGGAAGGAGGAATATGTGAGAGGAAGGAAAGAGAGGGGTAGGAGGAATATGTGAGAGGAAGGAAAGAGGAGGCATGGAGGAATATTCGAGAGGAAGGAAAGAGGAGGCTAGGAGGAATATGTGAGAGGAAGGAAAGAGAGGGGTAGGAGGAATATGTGAGAGGAAGGAAAGAGGAGGCTAGGAGGAATATGTGAATGGAAGGAAACAGGAGGTGAGGAAGCATATGTGAGAAGAAGGAATGAGAAAGCTAGGAGGAGTGTGTAAGAGAGAGAGGAGAGAGAGAGAAGGAGAGAGAGAAGAGAGAGAGAGAGAGAGAGAACAGAGGTTGGGAGGAATGTGTGAGAGAAAGGAAAGTGAAGGCTTCGGGGAATATGTAAGAGAAAAGAAAAAAAAAAAAGAAAAAGAAAAAACAGTTTAGGAAGAATATATGAAAGAAAGGAAAGAGAAGACAGACGGGGGAAACAAGATGCCAAAGGAAAGAACGAGAACACAAAGAGAAATATTTGACAGAAAGGAAAGACTAGGAGGAATATGTGAAAGAAAAGACAGAAAAGACTATGAGAAAAATGTAAGAGAAAAGGAGACAGAGGCTAAAAAGATGACGTGAGAGAAAAAGAAAAGAGGGGTTAGGAAGAATAGTTGAGAGAAAGGAAAAAGAAGGCTGTTAGAAAACAAAACAAAAACAAAAACGAAACAAAACAAAACAAAACAAAACAAAACCAAAAAACCTACGAGAGAAGGGAAAGATGAGGTTAAAAGATATATACGAGGAAAAAAAAAAGAAGAAACAGGACCCCAACTCGAGACCACGTGACTTTCACTCCCTGCTACTTCCGGCACTGACCATTCTGAGTTTCTCCA
>CM065746.1:29658034-29673034 GCA_033310375.1 Conus canariensis | reverse complement strand
TCTCTTTGATCACGTCTTAGACTAAGTTTGTGGGCACGCATGACGTAATTTTCTTACGTATCGTACATGACCTCTCTCTCTCTCTCTCTCTCTCTCTCTCTCTCTCTCTCTCTCTCTCTCTCTCTCTCTCTCTCTCTCTGTTTAAGGCACCAATTTTGTAATTTCTCATAATTAGCGCATATTTGTTATCATTTTGACATCATTATAAACTTGGTGTAGAATTTGTACAGGTTTTTTTTTAATCGTTGTTGCTAAAACAAGTAAGACGCCTCTATTTGCTGCCTCAATACTGCTTCAGTTAATTGATTCACCGCAAATTATGTTCTCATATACGTACTCACTTAGCTATATTTGGTAAGTTATATTACATGTGAGCTATCTTCTTTCTTTTTTTTTAAGAAAATATCTTTGTTTCTATCTGATGCTCTGCTCGTTAAAAAACAAAAAAAGCTGTCAAATATTGGTAGAATGCAGATTTTCTTTTTAACGCGTCGTAGCAGTGTTACAGGTGACTTAAAAGAAAAGTCTGAAATGATTGGCTACTTTTGTGCTGTATCTTGTTGGAAACATTTGTATCATCTATGTGTTGTGTATATCTTAAGCATTCTGATCGTTTTCTTCTCGTGTCGTGTCTAAAACCTTTTTGATCATCTTCTTGTTGTAGTCTGTCTGAAGTATTATGATCATCTACTTCGTGTATCATTTTTGAAACAGTTTGATCATTTTTTGCGTTATAGCATGTCTGAAAGATTCTGATTGTCCTTTGTGTTGTAGCATGTCTGAAATTTTCTAATGATCTTCGAGTAGTAGTAGCAGGTCTGAAAAAAAAATGATGCTCTTTATAAATTTTTGTAACATACTTCACACATTCACATTCTGTTTATAAATTTTTGTAACATACTTCACACATTCACATTCTGGTCATTTGTTTGTTTAATAGCTTGTCTGTAACAGCGTTATCTCAAACATTTCCATCGTCTTCACATTACAAACATTTTCATCGTCTTCACATTACAAAACATTTCCATCGTCTTCACATTACAACAGCATCTCTCGATATCCTTATAATATTTTGCGTTGCATCTTGTCTCAAGCACACTGAATAACCCCTTTGTGCCGTAAGACGTCCACAACGCTTAAGACTTGCTCCTTTCTTCCTAACCAAACCAAGGAGCCTGTTACAATAACAACGAGCCTGCTGCAACACTGGGGATCAATACCTCAAAAAGAAAAAAAAAAAGAAGAAAAAACCAACAGTAACACCCACAGTATTAACAACACCAGCAGCAGAACAACATCTCATTTCACGGGATTCGCAATCGGAAAAAAAAAAAAAAAAAAAAAAAAAAAACAGTTCCAGGAAGGCTGTCTGAGGTCACGGGAGTCTCTATTTATCACAGGGAAACCACCATCACCACTGCTGCCTCTCCAAGTCTCTCTCGCCCCCCCCCCACCCCCCACCCCCCCATGATCCTCCTCTCCTACTCTCCGTCCTTCCTGCCCCACTACTCTGGCCCCCTGCATCCGTGCTGCTCGGGTCTGGACTTTGCTTTCAGGACCCCAGGGGGGAGGCAGTAGACAAATACTTGGTGTTGAGTTTCCACTCGCTCTCCTCGCCCTGTTCCACCATTCCTAGCTCCCAGGAGACCGCACGTTCAGGGTTAGAAGGATGAGGAGGATGGAAAGGTTTAGAGGAGGATTGGGTACGAAAAGGAAAAAAAAAAAAAAAAGGATGCTCCGGGAGGCGAGGCGAGGGGAGGGGAGGGGAGCGGAGGGGGAGGGGAGGGGAGGGGAGGGGGGGGGGGACGAGGAAGGTGATTTGTGGAGAGTTTGTGTGCAAACGAATATCTAGATACACAATTTCCCCTAACAAAATCATATGACATCAAATTCTGGTATAAAAGCACTTTGGACAAGAAAAACAGGAAGAAGAATGGGGCTACTTGAAGAAACAGCGAGGAATGGGTGAGGGTGGGAATGGGGGTGGGTGGGGGTGGGGTGTGGGTGGGGGGGAGGCTGGAAGAGTTAGTGCAACAAATCGCGAGATATACAAGTCTGTTAAATAAATAGTGACACTGAATTCCACGCTAGAAATAGCTCGAAGAATAACAAAAAAAAAAAGTAAGCGGAGATGGGAGGGGGAAGTGGAGGGAGAGGGGGGGGGAGGGGAGGGGACGTAATAATTGAAGCAGAGACAGACTGAGACGTGGAGAATCGATGAAGTGCTACAGTTACGTCATGTTCATGCTGTACATTGCTATTATGTGCACATCAACCCGCCATTTTCTGTTGTTGTTGGTTTTTTTTTTCCCTTTTTCTTTTTTTTTTTCTTAACAAGTCAGAAGAGGTTTTTTTTTTTCGTTACGATGATGACTCACACGCGGTTGCAGTTTCGGTCCTCCAAAGAGGCTCTACAGTGAAAACGGAACATATCAAAACAATTCATGCTTTCCTGCATACAAGCGCAATGTTATGTAAATGTAAGAGAAAGAGCGAGTCCTAAAGATGTGAAATTTGAGAGAGAGAGAGAGAGAGAGAGAGAGAGAGAGGGAGAGAGAGAGAGAGAGAGAGAGAGAGAGAGAGAGAGAGAGAGAGAGATCGTAAGGACAGAACATTTGAACCGAAGCACCACGCTGCTAACAGGCCTGTCTTTACATCTTTTCTTCTTTTTTTTTTCATATCCCATGCAGCTGATGCCATGATCAACGGCAACATGAACAAAACAACAGCCAATCTAGCCACACCACCACCACCACCACCACCACCACCACCACCACCACAACAACAACAACAACAAACAAGATGCAAAGCATATAAACGTACTCCCAGTTTATCTTGAATACAAGTACTTTCTTGGATATTCCATAAAGAAGAAAAACCGTTTTGGGCCGTTCTAGCCGTTAGTAACGGCTCGTCTGGTAAAATAAAACATCGGGCATCATCCGTGACCCATAATGAACATACGTACAAATTTTCAGAAGGATCGGCCCAGAAGTTTTGTCTGGAGCGAGTGGAACACATTTTGACCACGGACAGACACACAGACAGACACATAGACACACAGACAGCATTTCTTCGTTCCCATGGTAAAGTATCTCCTGTTCTATAAGAACTGGGAGTACAAAACTCGTCCTTCAAACTTCCAGAGAGAGAGAGAGAGAGAGAGAGAGAGAGGAGAGAGAGAGAGAGAGAGAGAGAGAGAGGGGCCTGAAATACCAGTGGCTGCACTTCTATCCAGTTAGTTTGGGAAGAGGCTTCTCCGATCTTCAATCACTCTCCGCCCTGTCTGCCTGTGTCCCCTTCTTATCCCTACACCCAACCACCCACCCACCCCCCTTACCCTACCACTCCCCAACACCACCTACCACTCCACCACCACCCCTTCCACCCCCACCCCCACCCCTCCCCACACACACACTCCAGACCCAGCCTCGTCCCCTACCATTGATCCCCAAACCCACCCAATGTATCTGACCGAGCGCCCGGCCCCAAGGGAAGGAGCCAGAGAGAGAAAGAGAGAGAGAGGAGAGAGAGAGAGAGAGAGAGAGAGAGAGAGAGAGAGAGAGAGAGAGAGAGAGAGACAGTTGGTGTGGTGTTTCCATCTTCGTCTGCCTTCCCACGCACTCCACTCCCACTCCCCCCCCCCCCCCCCCCCCCCCCCTCACCAGCCCTCTTTTTAATCTGTCTGTCTGTCTGTCTTCATCTATTCGTTTACTTATCCGTCTATCAATCCGTTCATCTGTGTGTGTGTGTGTGTGTGTGTGTGTGTGTGTGTGTGTGTGTGTGTGTGTGCGTGTCTGTGTGTGCGCGCACGCGCGCGCGTGTGTGTGTGTGTCCCTGTCTTTCTGTCTTTTAGGCTATCGGTTCGTCCGTCAGTCTGTCCGTCTGTCTGTGTCTGTCTGTCTGTCTGTCTGTCTGCTTGCCTGCCTGCCTGCCTGCCTGCTGCCAGTCTGTCCGTCTGTCTGTTTGTCTGTCTGTCTGTCTGTCTATCTATCTCTGTCTGTCTGTCTGTCTCTCTCTTTCTGTCTCTCGCGTGCTTGTTTGTGTGTGAGAGCATGTTTGTGCACGAGCGCGTGCGTGCGCATGCATGCGCGTGCATGTGTGAGTGTATTGAGTATATATATATATATAATGTGTGTGGTGTGTGTGGGGTGTGTGTGTGTGTGTGTGTGTGTGTGTGTGTGTGTGTGGTGTGCGCGCGTGCGGGCATGCGCACACACGCGCGCGTTTATGTTTGTCTGTGTGTGCGCAATGCAAGTTTGGAGCGGAGTACGTGTTGGGGTGAGGATGGGGGTGGGGGTGGGGATGGAGGTGGGGGTGGGTGGGAGAGGGATTAAGCTGCAGTGCATTGAAAATGCCCGTGTGGGTTGTCTCCCTTGAACAGCTCGACATCGCAGACCGACAGAGGACTAGGACACAACATCTAATCCCACGCAGGAACTTTTTTTTTTTTTTTTCAACGATCTCTTTCGATTGAAGAAGGGGAACAGAGGACGTGGCAGAAGAGACAGGAGTAGGTGTAGGTGTGAGACAAGGGTGGGAAGAGGTGAATGGGGGGGGGGGGGGGGGGGGATGGGGAGGGGGGGGGGGGGGGGGGGTGGAGATGTAGAAGGGAAAAAAACCTGCAAGCATCGGCGAAAAATCAGCATACGCGTCTCTGGGTGATGCAATACAATTCTAATTTGTAGTGTCTGTATACTATGGATCTGTTTGAATGAACATGGCTGTCTGTACTGTTGTCTGTGTCTGTGATGTAGCCTGGCTACATGCCCCATTATCTGTATCCTGAGTATGTGATGTCGCATGGCTCTATGCCCCATTATCTGTATCCTGAGTATGTGAGGTAGCAAGTTTCTATGCCCCATTATCTGTATCCTGAGTATGTGATGTAGCGTGGCTCTACGCCCCATTATCTGTATCCTGAGTATGTGATATAGCGTGGCTCTATGCCCCATTATCTATGTCCTGAGTATGTGATACAGCGTGGCTCTATGCCCCATTATCTATGTCCTGAGTATGTGATATAGCGTGGCTCTATGCCCCATTATCTGTATCCTGAGTATGTGATATAGCGTGGCTCTATGCCCCATTATCTGTATCCTGAGTATGTGATATAGCGTGGCTCTATGCCCCATTATCTATGTCCTGAGTATGTGAGGTATCATGGCTCAATGCCCATTATCTGTATCCTGATTATGTGATGTAGCGTGGCTCTATGCCCCATTATCTGTATCCTGAGTATGTTATATAGCGTGGCTCTATGCCCCATCATCTATGTCCTGAGTATGTGATATAGCATGGCTCGAAGCCCCATTATCTGTATCCTGATTATGTGATGTAGCATGGGTATATGCCCCATTGTTTGTACCCTGGACCTATGACGTAACATGGCTCTATGCCATCAAGTGCAGCGTGGAAGTAGCATGACCATAATCATGCGATATTACTTGTAGCCTGGGTCTGTCGCATAACATGATTGTTTTCAATATCATTTGCAGCTTGGATCTGCATTATCGTGCATGACACTATACAACATTATTTGCAGCCGAGAATTGTGTGGTATACCACGGTGTCATGCCACATTATTCGTGTTGTCGCACAGCAATGTATCGAATCACCCGAAGCTTGGGTCGGCCTAATCAAACTAACGAGTTCAATACTCTACTTTCTACGGGCACTTTGCCAAGAGCACCATTAAGAGCACAAAAAAAAAAAATAGCAGCAACAATGCAGCCATCACCATCACCACCACCACCATAACCACCACATTACCACCCACACCACCACCACTGCCACCACCATCACCGCCATCACCACCACCGCCATCATAGCCAGCCCCTACCAGCACCATCTTTCTCGTTACAGAATTCCAGTCTCAGCTAATGTCCTGGTCTGGAGTGTTCGTGCATTTCTGTTTCACAACAAAACGGTTCACCTCCATCCTTCTCTCCCTCCCTTCCTCCCCCCCCACCCCCCCCCCCCCCCCCCCGCCCACTCAACTCCCCCTCAACCCCTGATCATCCGATGTCTCCCTGCCTCTACCCCGCCTCTCGCCTCCCCTCCCCTCCACCACCCCACCCCTCCTCGTCGTCATCCCTCCCTCCCGCCCGCCGCCCCGCCCCCCCCCCCTCACCATCCCCACCCTTCTCAGCTCCCCCAGTAGTAGCTCAAGGATCCAGAGAGGCAAACATTGGCCACAGAGACTTTTCACACCCTCCTCAACCCCAAACCTCCTTCCCACGCCCACCCTTCCCCCCCTCCCCCCCCCCCCCCCCCCCCCCCCCCCAATCTCTCCTCGTCTCTAAAAGATCAGACAAAACGGAGCACAGTGTTTACTTAGACTGCAACGAAGCTTGGACTATTGGAATTCTGTGAGAGGGGACATAACGAGAACCCAGCCTCCGGCCACACATAAACAACGTCTGGTCAGTGTGATCTTTGGCCAGCTGACAGGATAAAGATGATGAAATGAAATGATGGGGATCAAGAGACGGAGGGAAGGGGAGGAGAGGAATGGAGACGGGGGGAGGGTGGGGGGGGGGGAGCGCTGGGGAGGGGAGTGCGAGGGGGAGGTGGGCCGGGGGGGGGGGGGAATTCATACAGGGGCAAGACCAGTTCTGATTAAGAGAGAGAGAGAGAGAGAGAGAGAGAGAGAGAGAGAGAGAGAGCCCTTTGAGGAATGTGTCTGCTTCAAGGAGACAGGAGATGAAATGGGTACTGGGGCCAGAAATTATTCTGTCCGCCATTTTCCAAAAGGTGTAGGATGTTTCAGTTAGTAACTGAAACACACTTTTGTTGTTTATGATTCACAAGACGTACACGGTATTGCACTTGAAAAATCAATATCAGTGATGGGTGTACAGACCAAACAAAGGATAATAATTCCCAATACCAAGTTAAGATTAAAAAAAAAAAGATATGGGGGTTGGGGAGGGGGGGGGGGAGCAGGAGGGCGGTGTGTGTGTGTGTGTGTGTGTGTGTGTGTGTGTGTGTGTGTGTGTGTGTGTGTGTGTGATATCCTGCCATCCATCCCTTTCCTCCTAACACTTCAGCATAACACCTTGGTCTTTTCCCAACTTGTTAGAATTCTAAGACTCTCATCGAAAATCCGTTTTGTTTTTCGTTTTGTCCTTAAGTGCACCCCGCGCACAGTCCTCTGCGACAAACACGTCAGATCCTGTCGTGCGAGAAGAGTAGCTTGTTAGTCATGTTACGTCACTGTGTTTCGCTCCTCGTTTTCGTTTGCAGCAAACCGACACCCACTTCAGTGGGTGAATGAAAAAAGACGGAAAGAAAGAAAGAAAGAAGAAAGAAAGAAACAAAGGAAGGATAGAAGGGAAAATAAAGAAGGATGGAAAGAAGAAAGGAAGGAAGAAAAGAAGGAAGGAAGGAAAGAAGGAAGTAATGAAAGAAGGAAGGAAAAAAGGAAGGAAGAAAGGAAGGAAGGAAAGAAGAAAGGAAGGAAAGAAGGAAGGAAAAAAGGAAGGAAGAAAGGAAGGAAGGAAAGAAGAATAAAAGGAAGAAATAAAGAAGAAGAAATAGCAAAGAAGAATATGAAAAAAGAGAGAAATAAAGGAAGGAAGGAAGAGAGAAAGAAGGAGGAAGAAGAGAGAAAGAGAAAGAGAGTGAGAGAGAAAGAAAGAAAGAAAAAGAAAGAAAGAAAGAAAGGAAAGAAAGAAAGGAAAAATAAGAAAAGAAAGACAAAAGAGACAAAGCAACAACAACAAAAAAAGGTTTAGAAAGAACATTTGAAAGCAAGAGAAAGTACAAACATAATTCTGATAGATAAGTAAAAACAAATTGATCGATTGATGATGCATTGAAACAAACAAAACAAAGTCACACTTTCACCAGAATGAAATTGAACTTGCCAATGAATTTCTCGGTCCCCAGAGCTTCAGCAACTTAACGAATTATCAGTTTCAGACAACATTGACACCTCTCGCCATTACGGGCACACCACAAAACTGAAGGGGGGTGTAAACACTTCTGGTTTATTGCGTCGACTGTTATAAAGAAAGCCAGCTTTCTGAATCATGAAGAAATATATAAAGTCAAAAAGTCTCGTGTGTTTATTATGTGAGCCGAAACAGGAAAGAACTAGTTTATTATTCTCTTATAAAGGAAACAAAATGTTGGTAGGTGCATTAGTTTTTTTTTTTTTTTTTTGCTGAATGCTGGTTTATTGCATTTAGCCATTAAAGTGCTGCTTTATTGCATGAATTGTGAATGAACATGTGTTTAATCAATCGTAGAAATTCAGCGGGCAATAAGTACTAAACCCTCCCCCCGCCCCCCCCCCCCCCATTCCTCCCACTCCACCCTCCTCTCCCCCTGTAAGAGAAATAAATGAAATGCACACCTCTTCACTGTATTAACTAGAAACAAAAGTAGCGTGTTGCATTAACGTTAAAAAAAAAAAAAAAACCGTGATGTATTCTGCATACACGTGTAAAGACATCTGGTTTATTAATTCCTTGTATAACGAAAGTGTCTGGTACTGTATCAGATGTGTATATAAACCTGCTGGATTATTACATGCGCTTGTACGAACTGCTGGTTTGATGAGCCAACAAATGAAAGAATATGGGTGTTTTTATAGTATGGGTGGCCCCAAATTGAAAATAAAACCTACTGCTTTATTCCATCAGCTTCCGAACACAGCCAATTTATAAAATCACAAAATACAAACAAACAAACAAACGAAAATTACACCAACAAAAAAATTCTAATCTACTGTTTCAGTTTCCCTATTTCTTGCACTGGTTTTAAAAGAAATGACGGTATAGGGAAAAACGTGCCAGTGGTCAAATTTTATACCTGACTATCTTGTTGGTCATTTCAGGCCTTGTGCTTGACCCTCTCTGTCTCTCTGTCTCTGTCTCTCTGTCTGTCTGTCTGTCTGTCTGTCTGTCTGTCTGTCTCTCTCTCTCTCTCTCTTCCCATCTGTTTCACTATTTGTCTTACCTTATTCTATTGTTTTATTTATTTATTTATTTATCTATTCATTCATTCATTCATTCATTCATTCATCAATTGCTTGTTTACCCCCAATCCCTTCATCAATTATTCTGACCCTCATTTCCAATTTTGAAACTAATTTGGTGTGGTCGTTTCATTCTTTGTTGTGTTTGCAAATGTAACCTTATTAAACGGTTCGCATTCCCATATAAACCCCCAAAACGCTATCGTCAGATTAAATGCGTTAAAACATTCTTTTTTTTTCATGAGGATTGATAACATCCCCTCCCTCCCTCCCTCCCTCCCTCCCTCCCTCCTCTCTCTCTCTCTCTCTCTCTCTCTCTCTCTCTCTCCTCTCTCTCTCTCTCTCAGCGTAGATTCAAGGACTTGACAGAGAAGAAAGAAATCAGAAAAAAAAAAAAAATGCACGAGTCAGCACACCGGGATCAAACGACCTTGACCCTGCCATTCTCTGGAATCGTCCTCATGTTGTGACGTTCTGCCGACATTTTTTTTTTTTTTCATCCTTTAGTGATCTTCCAGCACTTTCCGTTATTGATCGATCTTCCGCCAACTTTCCATTACGTATTGATTTTCCGCCACGTTTTATTATTGATCGATTTTCCATCACCTTCCATCACTAGCTGGTTTTCCACCACCTCCCATCACTGAATGATGTTCCACTGTCTTACATTGTTGATTGATCTTGCGCCACTGTCCACTTCTGACTGACCTTTGACCACCTTCCATCACTGATCGATCTTCCATCACCTTCCATCACTGATCGATCTTCCATTACCTTCCATCACTGATCGATCTTCCATTACCTTCCATCACTGATCGATCTTCCATTACTTTCCATCACTGATCGATCATCCGTTACCTTCCATCACTGATCGATCTTCCATTACCTTCCATCACTGACTGATCAGCCATTACCTTCCAGCACTGATCGATCTTCCATCACCTTCCAGCACTGATCGATCTTCCATTACCTTCCAACACTGATCGATCACCCGTTACCTTCCATCACTGATCGATGTTCCTTACCTTCCATCACTGATCGTCTTCCATTACCTTCCATCACTGATCGATCTTCCATTACCTTCCATCACTGACTGATCAGCCATTACCTTCCATCACTGACTGATCAGCCATTACCTTCCATCGCTGATCGATCTTCCATCTACCTTCCATCACTGATGATCTTCCATACTTTTCATCACTGATTGATCTTCCGTTACTTTCCATCACTGATCTGATCTTCCGTTACTTTCCATCACTGATCGATCTTCCATTACTTTCCATCACGATCGATCTTCCATTACCTTCCATCACAGATCGATCTTCCATTACCTTCCATCGCAGATCGATCTTCCATTACCTTCCATCGCAGATCGATCTTCCTGTTACCTTCCATGGCTGATCGATCTTCCATCACCTTCCATCACTGATCGAACTTCCATTAACTTCCATCGCTGATGGATCTCCTACCATCTTCACTCATTAATCGTCAGACCAATTCCAGTACTGACTGATCTTTCACTACCTTCCATCATTGATCTTCTCTCACCTTCCGTCACTAATTCATCTTCCACAACTTCCAACATTGAATTTCCAGCACCTTCTACGGTTGATTCATCTTCCACTTGCTTTCATGGAATATTGATCTTCCACCAGATTCCATTGTCTTATGACCTTCCACATGCTTCAATAACCCATTGACTTCCAATGCCTTCCATCATTTATCACATTTCCACTGGCTCTCATCAGAAATGTCGCCGTTCTTGTAAGTTCTGCAAACTTCCATCATTGATTGATTTTCCATTGGCTTTCATGATGTATTGATCTTCCAGTGGCTTCAGTAATTGATTGAGCCTGCACTCACTTCAGTAGTCAGTTGATCTTCTACCGATTTTTAGGTTAAATACGAATGTCACTGATCTTTCATCATGATTCCATCATTAACAATATCGATCTTCCATGATTAATCTCATTGGTCTTCCGCCATCCTCCACCATTACTAATGCTGATCATCCACCAGATTCTTTAACTAGTAATTCTGTTCGTCCGTCAGTTCTCATCATTTTTGACATCATTGATCGTCCGCCAAAGTCTATCCTTGATAATGCCGCAATTTCAAACCTTGATGCTATTTTTTTTAAAAGCAGCTTTTAAGATGAGAATGACTGATCTTTCACCATTTATGTTATACTCAAAGAGACTCCATTATTGTACTACATGTTCAACCCTTTGCAAGGGCGGTTTCGCTGACAACAATACTACAGCAATATACTGTTTGTTTGGTTGGTTTTTTTTTTTTTTTTTTTCCCCGCGCTAGCTTACATCATCTTCCACGACAGTCTGGCTGACGGCATGAACTCAGCCCTCTGTTGACCTTGCCCTATCTGGGCTTACACCACCTTCCCACCTACACCACACAGTGGAAGACGGCAAGTCTGGATAGCACGGGCAAGAGGTGACTGACAACCTTGCACGTGCTGCCACCTGAGATTTGACCGTGACAGTGGAGGGGAGGGGGAGGGGGGGGGGGGGGGGGCGGGGGGAGAGGGGGGGAGGGGGCGGTCTCTGACTGAGGTTGGAAATTTAGAAGCACGTCTGAATCAAAGAATGCGGTCCATATGCTGCACGTCTGTCTGTCTGTCTGTCTGTCTGTCTGTCTGTCTGTCTGCCCGTCAGTTGGCTGTCTGCTGGTCTCTCTCTCTCTCTCTCTCTCTTCTCTCTCTCTCTCTCTCTCTCTGTGAAGAAAGAAAAAATAAAAGAAAGAAACAAGTACACATGGGGGGGGGGGGGGGGGGGGGGCGGGGGGGGGGTGTCGATGAGAGAGAGAGTTCTTTATTTCCATGGAGAGAAGATAAGCATGCAAATGCTTTTTACATCTAGTTCTCACCCTGTACAAGGAGAGAGAGAGAGAGAGAGAGAGAGAGAGAGAGAGAGAGAGAGAGAGCAGACAGACAGACAGACAGACAGACAGACAGACAGACAGACAGACAGACAGAGCGAGCATTAGCACACGTGTACGAGCACCCATAAATGTATATGCACGTGACCCTCGGGAAATGAGGCATTGTTCTACAATGCACTGTATTGATCAGTAATACACAGCATTTTAGCCTACAGCGCAATGCCCTGGTCCTGGACTGCATCCCCACCCCCCCCCCCCCCCCCCCCCCCCCCCCATTCTTCTTCTTCTCCTGGGAATAAACGGAAGATGCTACCTGATCCTGGCATTTCTCATGATGGAATCGTCCTTTTCCATAGTCTGGAAATATAATTCTTGCCAGCTATGATCTTCGTCTCGGAGTCTTGGCTGCCAGATCAAATTAAGCAGGAAAGTAGGATAGACAAGAAGAAGAAGAAGAAGAAAAGTTGATGAAGTTCGTGGTCGTTTTCGTCCTCGTGTTCTGTGGCACTGCCAGAAAAGGAAACTGACGGGCGGGCGGGCGGGCGGGCGGTGGCTGCAAGCAATGTCGATTCCACCACTGCTATGGTAACAACGTAGTGCCAGATATTGAAAAGAAAACAAAGGAAAGGCAGCATCCGATCCAGTTGTCAAGAAATGAGCACAGAGCAGAAAAGGGGGTGGTGGTGGGGGGGGGGGAGGGGGGATGTGGTTGAGAGAGAGAGAGAGAGAGAGAGAGAGAGAGAGAGAGAGAGAGAGTTGGACAGACAGACAACAGTCCGACAGACATAGAGAGAGAGAGAGAGAGAGAGAGAGGAGAGAGAGAGACAAAGAGAGAGAGAGAGAGAGAGGGAGGGGAGACAGAGAGACAGAGAGAGAAGAGAGAGAGAGAGAGAGAGAGAGAGAGACAGAGACAGAGACAGAGAGGAGAGAGAGAAGACAGACAGACAGACAGATAGACAAGCAGGCAGATAGACATGCAGGCAGGCAGGCAGACAGGCAGGCAGGCAGGCAGGCAGGCAGACAGGCAGGCAGACAGGCAGGCAGGCAGACAGGCAGACAGGCAGGGCAGCAGCAGGGAATTATAACAAAGAAAATGTAATAATATATGTCTAGGAAGATGGAGACAAGGGTTGAGCAGGAGAGAGAGAGGAGAGAGAGAGAGAGAGAGAGAGAGAGAGAGAGTGGGGAAAGGGGGGGGGAGTGAGTGGGAAGGGTGGGTGCTGGGGCAAAGCGAAACAGGAAAAGATGGCGGAAGATGGGATTACAGAGAGAGAGAGAGAGAGAGAGAGGGGGGGGGGCAGGGGGAGGGAGGGACAGAAGGGAGAGAGAGAGGGGGGAAGGGGAGACAGAGGGGAGACAGAAAGAGAGAGAGAGGGCAGACAGAGACAGACACAGACAGACAGGCAGAGATAGAGAGAGAGAGGGATAGACAGACAGAAACAGGCAGAGAGAGAGAGAGAGAGAGAGAGAGAGAGAGAGAGGGGATAGACAGACAGAAACAGAGACAGAGACAAACAACAGACAGACAGACAGACAGACAGACAGACAGACAGACACAGACAGAGGAAGAAGTGAAGGTGAAGGATGAAGGGGGCAACAGAAGAGGAAAGAGGTGGAACTGAGAAGGGGAGTGGGTGGTGGTGGTGGTGGATGGTGGAGGAGGAGGAGGAGGGAGAAAGAGAAAGAGAAAGGGGGGTGGGGGAAGAGAAAGGTGGGTGGGAGGGGAGGGGAGGTGGGGAGCGGGGTAGAGGGAGGTGGGGGGGGGGGGGGGGGAGAGAGCTGGGATGGAATCGATCGATGCCTCAAGGTCGTACGGTGTCTGCGAGGTGAAGCGAGTTCCGCTGAGTCAGCGCCTCTGCTAGCGGTGCCGGCAATCGATGGCACTGCCGCCCCCCCCCCCCCTCCCCCCCCCCCCCCCCCCTGACTCCCCCTCTTCTCTGTCTCTCTGTGCCTCTGTCTCTGTCTCTGCCTCTGTCTTTGTCTCTGTCTCTGTCTGTCTCTGTTTCTGTCTGTCTCTCTCTTTTTCTCTCTCGGTCGCTCTCTCTCTCTCTGTCTGTTTCTCTGCCTGCCTGTCTGTCTGTCTGTCTGTCTGTCTCTCCCTCTCTGTCTGTCTGTCTGTCTGTCTGTCCCTCCCACCCTCCCTCCCACTCTATCTCTTTCCCTCCCCCCCCTCCCTCTTTCTCCTCTCTCTCTCTCTCTCCTTGTGTGTGTGTGTGTGTGTGTGTGTGTGTGTGTGTGTGTGTGTGTGTGTGTGTGTGTGTGTGTGTGTGTGTGTGTTATGGCTAGTTGGAGGAATGCCTAATCGACCGCTGGCCCTGTTCCTGGCATCAGAATGGACCTAATATTTCAGTTTGGAATGACACGCAGTGTTTGCGTCTTTTCTTTCTTCTTTTTTTTTTTTTTTTTTTAGAAATGCCGCAACGTCTACAGTTTCTCTCTCTTTTTTTTTTGTTGTTCTTCTATCTCCTCCTGGTTCTGCTCCTGTTCCTGTTCCTGGTTCCTCTTCCTCCTCCTCCTCCTCCTCCTCCTCCTCCATCCTCTCTTCCATCCCCTCCTTCTCATTTTAGGGGCTGCGTGTACAAATGTGTCTGGAAGACTGGCAGGCCACAATGTCTTCACACCGAATCTCAACAGAAAGACAAGTTCAGTCCATCTGTCAGGAATTACCACACAAAAATAACACGTCCAGAATTTAAAAAAAAAAAACAACAACAACAAAACCTGCCAGCAAACAAAACACAAATATAACACTGTTCGGTAAAACTGTCAGGACCTACACAGAACACACCCGTCCGTTTTGTACATTCAATAAATGTATTAGCCCTAATCAGTTCTTCAAAGCCCCTCTGCAGCATAGCATAATAATTCAAACACAATCCTGAACGAGTCAAACTATCTGCAAATTTTGATAGCAAACATAATGCGAAACAGAGCGTATCAGACAAAATGCCCATGCTCTGTAATACCATTTAAAACAAACAAACAAAAAACATGTGGCTAAACCCTTGATAAGATTCGCTGTTAAACGTAACATGATACATGTCGCAAGTTCACATGGCCCACATAAGGCTAACCCTTCGTGAGATTCCGGATGAAAACACAATGCCAGTTCA
>CM065746.1:29648034-29653034 GCA_033310375.1 Conus canariensis | reverse complement strand
CCGTGTGCCTGCTGGCATGGCTACCGAGATGAGACATGAGCATAGCGTGTCCTACGAATTGTTTTTGGAGCGTTTAATGCGAGAAGCTCAGTTTCAAAACTAAGGGCGGAAAATGAAGCAAAATTTAGAAAGAGAGCCACGTATCTTCCCACATATTCAGCACCCGAACAAAATGGCCGTTGGACGGCGGGGAAGATAAGTGGCTTTACGTTCTTCGTTCGTACTGTCCTAAATGTTACTTGCTTTTGCCTGAAGAAGACCCAAGAGGTCGAAATGCATTGTGTCTTGTCCTGTGCTTTGTTTGTCTATGTCCTTGGCGGTAACTGACCCCCTCTCTTTCTAAATGTTGCGAGAAGCTCAGTTTAAAGACCCCCCTAGCCTAATGACTCTAAGGGTAGTGAGCTGTCAGAGATGGTGGAGGCCATCTGTCTCCATTACTGACCTGAATGAGGTACCTATCTACAGCTGGGTGAGTACAAAGGTTCATCAAGCCATAAAAATCCGATTCCACGAGTGATTTGAACCTGCGACCATCAGCCCCACAGGCCATTGCTTGAACTCCTTGGCTGTCTGCTTCACTATAGTGCATGTTGAGGTTAAAAGGTTAAAAGTTCCCATACATTATTGGCGGCAGGGGCAGTGAACTTTCAGAGGTTCACTGCAGTCTAGGGCACGGCATGACGAGAAGGCAGCAGAGCCCATGCCTGTTCTCTCATCATCTTAAAACCTCCCTGAATGCAGTAAGGTACCCATTCACTACCGGGGCGATAGAAAGTGGCTCTCAAGCCAAAAGAAAAAAAAATCAGACCCCACGTGTGGTTCGAACTACACATGATAAGAACTAAAAGAAAAAAAAAATCAGCACCAATTTCCACGTCTTTCTTTTTAATTCACATACCACGAGACAAGATTCCCTGAGTGGTCTCTGTCAGCACGCTCTTGAAATCAAGTCAACTCAAACAGGCCACTGTGCTTTTTCCTTTGCCTCTGTCGGGCAAACGTCACTAGACTTGATTATTGTTCAGACAACGATAATCCCACACACGTGCTCCCCTATCCTACCCAAGTCATTTATCCCTTTCTCCTTCACGTCACCCCTCCCTCAACCACCTCCCTCCCCTTTCCCCTCCATCTCTTTCTTGAAGCAGTTCTCATGCAGCAAGCATCAAACATTCAAGATGTCTGCAACAAATCACACACAAGACAGAGCGCAGATAAGTGAGGAACTCGGAGAGAAAGAGAGACAGAGAGACTGAAACAGAGAAGGAGAGAGAGAGACAACGAAATCTTCTTGATTACAGAAAGAGAGAGAGAGAGAGAGAGAGAGAGAGAGAGAGAGAGAGAGAGAGACCCATTCCACAAGCAGCCACACAGCCGCAGTCACGTGATGAAGTGATCCATGCCAGCTCGCCAATGGCTTTGCGACAGGAACATTTTCATGCAGTCCTCTAGGTTCCCCGATAGCTCCAGGGCAGAAGCACTTCTGGTCAGTTAAGGTTGATCATGCGGCGGAAGCACTCGCTTTTACGTCTAGCATTCAGCCAATGAGAGCGTCTGGTGTCCATCTGCTGTGGCACTCACTTTGGTCCGGGCTAGTTAATTACTACTATTCTTCGTAGGTTTTCTCTCCCTCCCTCCCTCCCTCCCTCCCTCTCTCTCTCTCTTTCTCTCTCTTCTCTCTCTCTCTCTCTCTCTCTCTCTCTCTCTCTCTTTAATCAGTAAGGTTTCATTCTCTTTCTCCTTCTCTGTCTGTCTGTCTCTGTCTCTCACAGTCTCTCTATATGTCTCTCTCTCTCTGTCTTTCTCATTGTCTCCCTCTCTCATGCAATGTCAATATCTGTCTCCCTTTTCACTGTGTGTGTCCGCACGCGCGCGCGCGCGCGCGCGCGTGTGTCTGTGTGGGTTTTTTTTTTTCGTGCGAGCATGCAGGCGCGTGCGCGCGCGCGTTTGTGTGGTGTCATATGGGTAAATAGCGTGATGGAGAGATGTTTAATTTATCTTCTACCATGTTCCTCGAGTAAAAATAGACCTAAATGTTTCTGGCACACAATGCTTACATTATCTGCCGCCGCCGCCGACACCACCACCACCACCACCACCACCACAACAACAACAACAATCACCACCACCACCACCACCACCACCACCACCAACACCACCACCATCATCGTCATCATCATCATCATCATCATCATCATCATCATCATCATCATCATCATCAACGTCATCACCATCATCATTATTATTAACCTCTTCTTCTTCTTCTTCTTCTGTTTGTAATAGCAGTGTCAGTGTTTGCAGAAGCAGTTGATGAATTGTCAAGCTTTCACATTCTCACACACTGCGCCGCATGCAAGACAAAGATATGTACAAGAAAACTCCCAGGACGTACAACAAAAACATAATACCATGAGCTAAACTCCCAAGAAATGCAACACAAAGGTGCCAAGAGCAGTAAAACTTCCCAGCTTAATTCAGAAAATTGCAGGATCACAGATGGCACGGAAGGGTGGTTTTGGTGGGGGCTTGAGGGTGTCGACAGAGCCGCTGAGGTGGTTTTACTGTTTTATAATGTATCTTGGGGAAGATGTAGAATGTGCTCAATGTGGAGATTATTTTACAATTTACGTAGCAAGAAGTTTGGCAGATGTAGGATATTTGAAGGAAGCTGTTCTATTGATTCTCTCTCTCTCTCTCTCTCTCTCTCTCTCTCTCTCTCTCTCTCTCTCTCTCTCTGTTTGTGTTTGTATGATTGTGTGTGTGTGTGTGTGTGTGTGTGTGTGTGTGTGTGTGTGTGTGTGTGTGTGTGTGTGTTTGAATGAATGTGTGTGTGTGTGTTTGAATGAATGTGGTGTGTGTGTGTGTGTGTGTGTGTGTGTGTGTGTGTGTGTGTGTGTGTGTGTGTGTGTGTGTGTGTCTTATGGATAAATTGCGTGATGGAGAGATGTTTAATCGATCTTCTACCATGTTCTCGAGTCACAATATACCTCAATGTTTCTGACACACAATGCTTATATTCTTTTCCATCATCATCATCATCATCATCATCATCATCATCAACGTCGACGTCGTCGTCGTGTCGTCGTCGTTGTGGTTATCGTCTTCTTCTTCTTCTTCTTCTTCTTCTTCTTCATCATCATCATCATCATCATCATCATCATCATCATCATCATCATCTATCATCACCATTTTTATCATTATTATAATCATCATCATCATTATCGTCATTATTTTGTTGATGTTAGTAGAAGAAGAAGAAGTAGTAGTAGTAGTAATAGTAGTAGTGGTAGCAGTCCTTTTTTTTCTTTTTTTTTTTTGCTCTTGTTTTTATTGACGTTCATTATTATTATCATTGTTATTATATTATTATTGTTATATTATTATTATTATTATTATTATTATCATGAACAGAGTGTAGTGTGTGCAGAAACAGTTGATGAATTGTCAAGCCTTTAGATCCCCACACTGCTTCACGAGGCAAATAATATATGCACAGCATAACCCGTAGGACATACAACAAGCTGACAATTCCATTTGTAAAGCTCCCAGCGCATACAACACAAAGATAATACGATCACTAAAACTCCCAGGATATACAACACAAAGATAATACCATCACTAAAACTCCCAGGATACACAACACAAAGATAATACCATCAGCAAAACTCCCACGACGTTCAACACAAAGGTGCCGACCGCAGCAAAACTTACCACCAGCTTAATTCAGAACATTGCAAGATCACAGATGTCGCGAAGGGTGGGCTGGTGCGGGCTTAGGGGTGTTGACAGAGTGGCTGAGGTGATTTTTTTTTCTGATTTGGAATCTCTCAAGGGTATGTGCAGAAAGTGATGAATGAGGAGATGGTTTTGCAGTGCACGGCAGCAAGAAGTTTAGCAGGTGTAGCATATTGGAGGGAACCTGTTCTATTGACAGTTCGTGTGTGTGTGTGTGTGTGTGTGTGTGTGTGTGTGTGTGTGTGTGTGGTGTGTGTGTGCGTGCGTGCGTGCGTGCGTGCGTGTGTGTGTGTGTGTGTGTGTGTGTGTGTGCGTGAATTAATGTGTGTGTGTGTGTGTGTGTGCGTGCTCTGTGTGTGTGTGTGTGTGTGTGTGTGTGTGTGTGTGTGTGTGTGTGTGTGTGTGCATTTAATTCCCTTCTGATTTTGGCGTGATGAACGTCAGCGCAAAGAGCATTTTTTTAGAAGTCATTTATGAGCAAATGTTGTAATATCTTCAGATGATTAAAGAGTGCACAATAAGTTATCTTCGGTAATGAGACATGATCACCTCACGATGAGCTGACCTCATCTGTGAAGCATGATCAATGTGTGCATAATGAACCAGACCTCAGATGTGAGACATGATCAAAGTATGCCTAATGTCCGCAATGTTAGACGTGACCCAAAGTGTGCCCCACTGGGTTGTTGTTTTAAAAGTTGCTATCACATGACAAGAAATTCAAAGATGATACCCAATTCCACTACTTTCCTTTCAGGTCAGGCGTCAGCTGACAAGATTTTTTCCTCTTCAACCTCTGTCTGTGTATCATTTTAGACTGTGCTCTCTCAGAATCAGACCGACGCAGACAAACCATAGTGCCATGTCCTTTCTTCCTGTGAAACCAACTTCCAAGACTTCATTATTATTCAGACGGCAGTGAACCCTCTCCCCCTCCCCCTCCCCACTCCCCCAGCCTACCACCCCCCCCCCCCCCACACATACACCCTACCCCTTCTCCCTCCCTGATCGTTTTTCCTTTCACATCATCCCCAACCTCCCCCTTCCCCTCTCTCTATCTTGAAATAGCCCTCATCAAACAGGCATTGAAGATGTCTGCTACAAATTACATGTAGGAAAACGCCGTGAGCGAGTCTGGAGGCGATAGCAAGTTCTCCAAACCGCCCTCCCGGGTATGGTCACGTGATGGTGTGATGCAGGTTCCCCGATGGCTTAGTGACAGAAACTCTCCACCCCCCGTCATTTCAAGCTGTTCAGGTTCCCGA
>CM065746.1:29618034-29640534 GCA_033310375.1 Conus canariensis | reverse complement strand
TATTGTCCCCACCTCCACCCCTCTCTCTCTCTCTCTCTCTCTCTTTCTCTCTGTCTCTCTGTCTCTGTCTCTGTCTCTCTCTCTCTCTCTCTCTCTCTCTCTCGCTGCTCGCTCACTCGCTCGCTCGTTGCGATTGAGAGAAGTAGTTGTTCATATGATTAAACTGATCAATAGTGGAGATCCAAGCGTGGGATGTAAAATCTATTCCTGGCCAGGTTTACTTAGGCGGGAAGCCAGTGAAACTGATCAGTTCTTTCAAATTGCTGTACCGAGTAACGTTCCTTCCTGTGTACAATTTTCATCAGCAAGTTGGAGCATGAAGTTTTACTTGTTTTGTTTTCTGTCTCTGTCTCTGTCTGTCTCTCTGTCTCTCTGTCTCTCTCTCTCTCCTCGTGTCTGTCTGTCTGTCTGTCTCTTTGGTGAGGTAGATATTTTTGTTTTTGAGGGAGGGAGGGAGGTGGGCGGGACGAAGTGAATAACGGACGCTTTCTACAAACGATGGTCTCATCATTACATATCACAATTCTACCAATGTATCCCAAACCATTCCCCATTACATTCTACTCCACAAACCAGCCCAATCAACACACATCCCCACTCCCCCACCCACCGCCTTACTCAGCATCATTCTCTTCCATTATTTTAAAGCAAGCCTAATGGCGATGAAATGTGCCATTCCCCGCTGTGACCACTATTTCTCACGTACCATCCCCCCCCCTCCCCCTATACCCCTCCATCCACTTGCTACTCCCCCCCCCCCCTCCCATTATGACAGCAAAGTGTGGGAGGGATTGCGACAGTTGGACGTGACGTCTACCAGACCCCCTGGTTTCATTCAGTTTACGATATGTTATAATTGCACGCTAGATTAATGACCATGGAAAGCGAGGACAACAATGATCAAAACGCTTGTCATAACAAGGCCGCAATGAGTTCAGGGCTCCCATTTTGTCAGGACAAGTTATTTCCGCTTTTTTCGATTGTCTCCCTTGTGCCTCTCACACGTCATCATCCTCACAGGTATCTTATTAAGCATTGTTTGTTTCGCTATGCTTGCGTGTGGAAAATTATCATTCATATGAGAAATGGTGATTCTCCAATAACACCCGGTGAGCAGAGGGCCACGTGTGCGTGCGTGTGTGTGTGTGTGTGTGTGTGTGTGTGTGTGTGTGTGTGCGCGCACGTGTGTGTGTGTGTGTGTGTGTTGTGTGTGTGTTGTGTGTGTGTGTGTGTGTGCAGGCGTGCGTGCGTGCGTACATGTGTGTGTGTGAGTGCGCGCGCGCGCACGCGCGTGTATTGTGTGTGTGTGTGTGTGTGTGTGTGAATTTAGCATGCTGCTGTAGTTAACTTGCCTGGGCCATGTCCATTATTTTTGGCGGCTGGCGTGAGCCAGAACCCATTTTGTCAGGCAGCCAATGGTCCTGAGAGAGGGAGACATCAGGGCAGACACAATACAGATCATCCACAGTCCCCATCGGCATTTCTCTGTCTGCTGGAGCAGTGCCAAAAATGGGATGACGCAACTTCTCTCTCTCTCTCTCTCTCTCTCTCTCTCTCTCTCTCTCTTTCTGTGCGTGCGCGTGTGTGCGTGCGTGTGCGTGTGTGTGTGCGTGTGTGTGTGTGTGTGTGTGTGTGTGTGTGTGTGTGTGTGTGCGTGCGTCTGTGTCTGTGTCTGTGTCCGTGTGTGTGTCTGTGTTTGATGTTGGTTATAGCATGTGCAAACATTTACCTTAAACCTGAATAAGCTTTCCAGCTTTTCTATGACCACCTAAACACACTTTTGCTGGACTACAAAGCTGTTGTTGTAGACTGGTAAGGGCTGGTGCTGTGGAATGGGAGGCTGTATTAATTAATGGAATGGGAAACGTGTTGTGGAATGGGCAGGTTGATATGGCATGGAAAAGCTGCTGTTGCAAAATGGAAAGCCTGTTGTCATGAAAATGGAGTGACCATTGTTGAAGAATGGCGAGGCTGTTGTTGTGGAATGGAAAGGTGGTTGTTGTGGAAAAGAAAGGTTGCTCTTGTGGAATGGAAAGGCTGTTGCTGGTGGAATGAGAAGGCTGTAGCTGTGGATTGGAAAGCTGTTGTTTTGGAATGGAAGGCTGTTATAGTGGAACAGAAATGATGTCAGTGTGAAATGGGAAGGCTGTTGTGGAAATGGAAGGCTGCTGTTGTGGAATGGAAAGCCGTTGTGGAATGGAAAGGCTGTTGTGGAATGGAAAGGTTGTCACTGTGGAAAAGAAAGGTTATTGTTGTGAAAAGACAAGGCTGTTGATCTGGAATGAGAAGGCCGCTCTTAGGGAACAGAAGGCTGTTGTTGTGAAAAGGAAAGGCTGTTATTGCGGAAAGGAAAGGCTGTTGTTGTGGACTGAGAAGGCCGTTATTGCGGAAAGGAAAGGCTGCTGTTGCGGAAAGGAATGGCTGTTGTTGCAGAAAGGAATGGCTGTTGTTGCGGAAAGGAAAGGCTGCTGTTGCGGAAAGGAAAGGCCGTTATTGCGGAAAGGAAAGGCTGCTGTTGCGGAAAGGAAAGGCTGCTGTTGCGGAAAGGAAAAGCCGTTATTGCGGAAAGGAAAGGCTGCTGTTGCGGAAGGGAATGGCTGTTGTTGCGGAAAGGAAAGGCTGCTGTTGCGGAAAGGAAAAGCCGTTATTGCGGAAAGGAAAGGCTGCTGTTGCGGAAGGGAATGGCTGTTGTTGCGGAAAGGAAAGGCTGCTGTTGCGGAAAAGAAAGCTGCTGTTGCGGAAAGGAAAGGCTGCTGTTGCGGAAAGGAAAGGCTGCTGTTCCGGAAAAGAAAGGCTGCTGTTGCGGAAAAGAAAGGCTGCTATTGCGGAAAGGAAAGGCTGCTATTGCGGAAAAGAAAGGCTGTTGTTGCGGAAGGAAAGGCTGTTGTTGCGGAAAGGAAAGGCTGCTGTTGCCGAAAGGAAAGACTGTTGTTGCGGAAAAGAAAGGCTGTTGTTGCGGAAGGAAAGGCTGTTGTTGTGGACTGAGAAAGCCGTTATTGCGGAAAGAAAAGGCTGTTGTGAGATGGAAAGGCTGTTGTTGTTGGACAGAACGTTTTCTTAAAGTGGATCGGAAAGGCTGTTCTTGTGGAATGGAAAGGCTGTTGCTATGGACTGAGAAGGCCATTGTCGTGGAAAGCAAAGGCTGTTGTAGAAAGGAAAAGCTGTTGTTGTGGAAAGGAAAGGCTGTTAATGTGGAATGGAAAGGCTGTTAATGTGGAACGGAAAGGTCGATGTTGTGGAATAGAAAGGCTGTTGTTGCACAAAGGAAAGGCTGTTGTTCTGGAATGGGAAGACTGTTGTTGTGGAATAGAAAGGCTGTTGTTGTGTAATAATAAGGTGTCTGTTGTGGAATGGAAAGGCTGTTATTGTGGAATGAAAAGACTGTTATGTTTTGGAAAGGCTGTTGTTGCAGTTAGAGAAGGTTTGCGCTCGCTCGAGTATAATGATGTTCAGGCTGATCTTTGGTGTGTGGATGTTGCTGATGCTGCTGCTGTGCTGCTGCTGCTGTGCGGGCTGCTGCGCCGCCTTCAATTTTTTTTTTCTGTTACAGACAAAATGGTTCTAGTTAATTTCAAGATAACTTTGTGAACAGTTGTAATCAAACAGGACGCAAACGTGATAAGTTTTTATATGTGGCTTGTTGTGTATGCAATACTCCGTGTTTAAATGACTCCAGCTTATTAACAATACAGCCAAAGCAGTTTCGCCGTTGCATGAAAGACTTAATATTTGGTGTCCAACATAATTCAAACTAACGACAGAACGAACCAAAGTTTAACACTGAGTGGAAGCGGCGAAACATTTCCTGAGCTTGTTACTCTTTTCTATTCATCTTCGTTTACATACTGATTAGTTTCATTAATTTCGTTCTCATCGGATCAGATTAACTGTTTCATTTGGATAACAATTATTTACAAAAAAAAATATGCCTTTAACAATGTGAGAAATCATAGAAGTCCGTGTGCATAACGTTTTCTATCCACAAGAAAAAAAAATCATCAATAGAGAGCTAACCACATGGACGTATTCTTCATTCAATGAAACAGACCCATCACAAGTCAAAAATTCCTCCCATACTTTCGCAGCTTGTCACGTAAGCGCAAACAATATGAACAAGTGTGAAAGCAGGATGTCCGGAGCTTGATTAAACGAGCGTCCCTTGGTTATACGGCAACAGGCGTGGTGATAGGGTTGAAAACGACAAAGTGACAGACAGAGTGACAGCGAGGGGAAAAAGGGAGCATGTTGTACATGCTGTTCCCTGACTCACATGAAAGATGTGATCTGCTAAATGTACAGAGGGGGGTCTATGATTTTTTTGTTTTGTTTTTGTTTTTGAGAAGACAGTTTCACCTAAGTCTTTCATGCCACTGTATGATGGTATGCTGGTAGACATACATGATCTTTATTACATATACATGGGGCTGTGTCTGGGAAGATACTTTTAAAAGGCAAATATGAGAAGGAGAGAGAGAGAGAGAGAGAGAGAGAGAGAGAGGACGAGAGAGACAGACAGACAGACGACAGACAGACAGACAGACAGAAGAGAGAGAAAAGAGAGAATGCTTCATCAACCAGTGTGTACCAAAACCCCACGGGCGACGAAGGAGTGATAATTATTTTCAAAAAAGAAATCGCCAAGTTTACAAAAGAACAAAAGAGAATACGGATACTTCTTAAACCTGTATTGTTAAATTCAAGACACTGACCCACGTAGCTAAAATGAAATCTTAACTAAGCAAGAGAGAGAGAGAGAGAGAAGAGAGAGAGAGAGGAGAGAGAGACAGAGACAGAGACAAGACAGAACAGAGACAGACAGAGAGAGACAGAGAGAGAGACAAAGATGATGATGATGATAATCTTTGATGATGATAATCTTTATTTCCAAGGGTAACAGATAAGCAAACACATGCTTTTTTTCAGAGAGAGAGAGAGAGAGAGAGAGAGAGAGAGACAACACACACACACACACACACACGCACGCCGCACGCACGCACGCACGCACGCACGCACCACGCACACACAACACACACACACACACACACACACACACACACAGTGAGAGATTAAGTCGGGTGACTATACTAAAAAAGACATAAGGGTGCGGCGAGCCATCCAGCAGATCAGTCAGTCCGTTTGATTCCCAACAGGGTGTTTCTGGCTTCTTCGAGGTGCCAGACAGACTCACCGTCTTGCGTGCAAGAATGTTATTCGCACTCTGAGACTTGTCTTCCACCTCTCTGTCTCTGCCTCTCTATCTTTATCTCTTTATTTCTTGTCTGTCTGTTGCCAGCATCCATCTGTTGTCTGTCTGTCTGTCTGCCTGTCTGTCTCTCTTTCTTTCTCTCTCTCTCTCTCTCTCTCTCTTTCTCTCTCTCTCTCTTCTCTCTGTCCCCTCTCTCTCTCTCTCTCTCTCTCTCTCTCTGTCTCTTCTGTCGTGCATTTCACAGTCAGACTCTTTCTCTCATATACATTCAGAAACGAAGAGTGATACACTGACAGACAGACAACCCGACAGACGAAAAGTGTCACATGTAGAGAGTGACAAGATCATGAGACAGAAGAAAGAGTGCAGTGAGAGAGCCCAGAGACGGAGTAGAGGAGTGTAAGTAGAGGAGAGAGAGTATGAGAGAGATGAGACGGTAAGAGAGAGAGAGAGAGAGAGACAGAAGAAGAGAGAAGAAGACAGAAGACAGACAGACAGACTGACAAACAGACAGACAGACGACAAACAGACTGACAGACAGACAAACAGAGAGACAGACGAAAAGTGTCAAACGTAGAGAGTGACAGACAGACAGAGGTCATGAGAGAGATAGAGACGGGTAAGGGGAGAGAGAGAGAGGAGAGAGAGAGAGAGAGAGAGAGAGAGAGAGAGAGAGAGAGAGAGAGAGAGAGAGAGAGAGAGAGAGACGAGAGAGAGACAGACAAGAATGACAGACAGACAGACAAAAGGTCAATGAAGAAGACAGACAGACAGATTGTAGAGAGTGACAGACAGACAGATGTCATGAGAGAGACGGGTAAGGGGGGGGGAGGGGGGGTGGGGAGAGAGAGAGGGAGAGAAAGAGAGAGAGAGAGAGAGAGAGAGAGGGACACACACACACACACACACACACACACACACACACAACCACCACACACACACACACACACACACACACACACACACACAGAGGGAGAGAGAGAGGATGACAGACAGACAGACAAACAGACTGACAGACAGACGAAAAGTGTCAAATGTGGAGAGTGACAGACAGACAGAGATCATGAGAGAGACGGGTAAAGGGGGGGGGAGGGGAGAGGGACAGAGACAGACAGACAGACGGACACACACACACACACACACACACACACACACACACACACACACACACACACACACACACACAGAGGGAGAGAGAGAGGATGACAGACAGACAGACAGACAAACAGACAGACATGAGGGATAAGGGTGTGGAGTGGACACCAGCAACATTATGGTGGAGTGGCGACGAGGGAGTAGGGACGGGGCGGAGGGATGGAGGGGGTGGGGGGGGGGGTGGGGGTGGGAGATGAGGGTGTGGAGAGTGAGGAGAGAGGGGTGGTGGCTGTATTGGGGTGGGGAGGGAGAGGTTAGGGGCGGAGGGGGGGGGAGGGGAGGGGCTGAGTCAAGACGGAAGAGAGGTCAGCCGGCAGACCGGAAAGTGGACAATAGAAGTGTCATGGCCACTACGTCCACACGACTGGCTACTTCCACCGGGGGGGGGGGGGGGGGGGGGGGGGGGGGGGGGGGGGGGGGGGGGGGGGGGGGGGGGGGGCGGTGGGAGGAGTAGGGGGAGGGGGTGTTGTGGTGAAGGGAACAGTGAGGAATGGGGATTAGGAGTCTGGTTGGGAGAGATGGGGGTTGGGAGGGTAGGGGTGGGGGTGGGGATGGGGGACGAGGGGTGGACAATGGACTTCATTTGCACGTCGAGAAATTGATTAGTCTTCTTTTTTTTCTTTTTGACTAATTCAGTCTGTCTGTGTGTCTGAGTGTCTGTCTGTCTGTCTGTCTGTCTGTCTGTCTGTCTGTCTGTACATCTGTAAATTTGTGAGAGCATTGAGTGAGTAAGTGAGTGAGTGAGTCAGTCAATCAGTCAATCAGTCTGTCTGCATGCACGCCCGTCTGTCTGCCTGCCACCCCCCCCATCCCCCCCCTCTCTCTCTCTCTCTCTCTTGTCTCTGTCTCTCTCTCCCTCAATATATGATAGGATGAATGGATAAGCTGAATAGCTTGTTTACACTTTGCCCTGAAAGAGAGAGAGAGAGAGAGAGAGAGAGAGAGAGAGAGAGAGAGACAGACAGACAGACAGACAGACAGACCGACAGACAGACCGACAGACAGACAAACAGACAGACAGACAAAGATAGAGAAGAAAGAGAGAGAGAGAGAGAGAGACAGACAGACAGACAGACAGACAGACAGACAGACAGACAGACAGACGAAAAACAGATGGAGAGCTGTTTTTTCCCCTCTCTTAAAAACTGAATTTGTGCCCGGCTCTCTACTCCATAAAAAAGGCCTACAAATTATGTGTCACTCACATTTGAACGACGTCGAATCAGTACGTGACAGATGTAGTAATGACCAATCCCCCCCCCCCCCCCTAAATCTGCCCTCCCTCCCTCCCTCCCTCCCTTTCTCCCTCATCCTCCCAGACCCCCCCCCCCCCCCCCCCCCCAAGTGATTCCCCGTCTACATCACTCTTCATCGTGTCTCCTGCCCTTTTGTAGCCATCATGCTTTGGTTCTTTTAGTTCCTGGTGCCAACTATTGTACAGGTAAGCAGCGCGACAGGGTCACGCCGATCGTGTGTTTACTGGGCACAACGAATAAATCTTCTTTCTATCTATCTAACATGTGTTTTTTGTTTGTTGTCTTTCTGTTCTTTTCGCTACCATCTACCACACTCTTCACACAGACAGACAGACAGACAGACAGACAGACAGACAGACAGACACACACACACACACACACACACACATACACACATGCATATAAACACACCGTCAACACACACACACACACACACACAACACACACCACCCACACACACACACACACACACACACACACACATCACATCATAACATAAACACGCACACACAAACACACATAACACAAACAACCAGCCATACAGACACACATACAGACAGATACACAGACACACGCAGACACAGACGCAGAAAAAACACAGACATGCGCGCGCACATACATTTTCACACACACACACACACACACACACACACACACACACACACACACACACACACAACACACACACACGATAATAAAGCACAGAAAAAGAGGGGAAGTAGATGAGGTAAGTGATGTAGGAGGAGGGGGATAACAAAACTTCATTTTCATTTCACAGTAAATAGCGACAGCAGAATAGATATTTAACTTTATGCCATAATTATAACCAGGGTCAACGTCTGGATTGTTGTATAACGTGTCCTTCACCTCATCGTAAGTGTTCAAATGAAAAAAAAAAAACCCATCGAATTGTAATTCAGATACCTGGATCGTTCAGTCAATTAGAAAAAGAATTAAGAGCAGATATTTCATATAAAGATATGCACACATTCATGATATAATTTTATGTATTGAGCATTAGTTTATAGCTCCACACTCTATTTTTAAACAAGACAGAATATTATTGCCAAAAGTCTAAACAAAAAAAATCCAAACGTTTACTTACACACACACACACACACACACACACACACACACACACACCACACACACACACACACATATATATATACATATAAACACATTTGATTTTTTCGTTTTTAAACTGCAGTCGCTGCGCAAGGTTTATACGGTGTACTATATAAGAAACAGTCTGAACGCAGTGACAACTGCGGATATTACGGAAAAGAAAAACATATACCAAGTAAACCTCTTCCTACGTACTTGCATTAATACGTTTAGATTTAAGTGCCATAAGCTTTGAAATAAATAAAATAAACACGGGGGGGGGGGGGGGGGGGACTTTCAATGGGAAATAAAAGATGCAAGTCTTGTCATATGAATGCGCTGGTTGATGGCATCCATTTTGTTTTTGAATGTTCAACATGTATCCAATACAGAAACACGTTTTCACCGCTGCCGCCCTTTACCCCCAAAGTTCTGGCTGTATAATGAATATTTCTAGTGTGTTTTCTTCGTGCAAACAAGTATGTTTGGTAAAGTTAACTTTGTGCATTAATTAGGAAAAATTGCCTTGGCAATCTATGTCCTCCTGCTATTTGGTGTTATTTACGTTTGGGTTAGAATGACCTACTGGCTGCTTTGTATTAAATTTGGTAAAATTGAAATTGTTATCCTCTGTGCCTGAACAAGGGGTTAAAGAACTCAATACTTTGAACCTGAACTCTGTGTGTGTGTGTGTGTGTGTGTGTGTGTGTGTGTGTGTGTGTGTGTGTGTGTGGGAAGAGAGGAGAGAGAGAGAGAGAGAGAGAGGAGAGAGAGAGAGTGTGTGTGTCGGTGGTGGTGGTTGGTGTGGGTGGGGGGGGGGGGGGTAAGGGGAAGAGAAACAGAGGACTTATAAGGGTGTTTCTAACATTTTCTCTTCAATTTATGTGAATTACTGCACAGCACGTGACACACCATTGACCCGACGAATGAGCTTATCTGACCTTGCGCGTGTTGAAGGTGACATTTAAAACTAGTGGGACAGACACGAGAGAGGTGTATATATATATATATATATATATATATATATATATATATATATATATATATATATATATATCCGCTTCTCTTATGCTTCATTGCTGCCTAAATTTGGCCCCTTTTCGACCTTTTTTTTTTTTTTTTTTTTTTTTGAAGCACTTAGATCAGTGACAGCACTGGTGATATACTGTTATCTATTTACTGTATTTCCGATTTACATCTACGAACGCATTATATCTTTTAAGTGGGTACCTAGTACTATGAGGTTAGTTCTACGAAAATCTCTCTTTCTCCTTATTTCTCGTTATAGCACATAACTCACTCGTTCCTTCCCCCAAAACTGATGATCGATTTTCCCCAAGCCCCAATCTCTCAAGCAACTGATCCGTGTGATCTAAGAGATAACATTCTGGGGAAGATAATCGATTTTCCCTTACATCTATCACGTGCGATTTATCTCCCGTGTCTACCATTTTGGTGACGGGGTAACCTCTGTGTGTGTGTGTGTGTGTGGTGTGTGTGTGTGTGTGTGTGTGTGTGTGTGTGTGTGTGTGTGCGTGTGTGTGTGTGTGTGAGTGTGTGTGTGTGCGTGCGTGCGTATGTGTGTGTCTGTGTGTGTGTGTGTGAGGGGTGGGGTGTGTGAGGGATGGGGTGTGTATATTGTGTTGTGTGTGTGCGTGCGTGCGTGCGTGCGTGCGTGCGTGCGTGTGTGTGGCGTGTGTGTGTGTGTGTGTGTGTGTGTGTGTGTGACTCTCTGTCTCTCTTCTCTCTCTCATCCATTTTGGGGATACGAACTCAAGACTTGGCTGTTTTTCAAAAGCGTGAAATATATAATATAACGATCTAGCCACCACACTGCCGTGGTTCCCGGTTGTTTTTTTTTTTGTTTTTGTTTTTTTTTTTTGTGTGGCGGCCGGACAACGACCTTCGACATCATGGTCAATCATACGCTGCAGTGGACACCACGCTCTGGCTGATCAATATTCAGCAGATGACGTCATCGCAATTATACCGTCTACTCGCGTTCGCTGACCAGCCCCCACCCCACCCCACCCCCCACCCCCCCCCCACCCCCCCCCACCCACCCCTGCCTTTCCGACACGCCCCTCCCCATTTATCTCTCCCTTTTCCTTCCTCACCATTCGCCCTTTTCACATTGACCCCTGTTTCCCCCATTACTCTCTCCTCTCTCTCTCTCTCTCTCTATCTCCTCCCCCCTGCCCCCTCTTTTCCCGCAACTGTTCTGTGATAAAAGCCCCCCTGCGCGAAACGTCGATAAGGGTGTTTCGCTGTACTGTCCTCACCACCACCATCACCACCACCACCACCACCACCACCATTACCATTACCACCCCACCCTTCTCTACTCTTTCTATCGAATGGTCGTCCACCACGCCACCATCCTCCCATATCAACGTGTACGGGGTTACATGGGACGGTACATAGTTCATGCTGTTTGTATGCATCTTTCATCATCGTCGTGATCAGCATCAGCATCATCATCATCATCATCATCATCATCATCTTCATTAATCTGTCTCCCTGTCGGATGTCTGTTTGTATGCCTGTCTGCCTGCCTGTCTGCTCTCGCTCTCTCTCTCTCTCTCTCTCTCTCTCTCTCTCTCTCTCTCTCTCCTCATAAATGTATCTTAATTTTCTTTCCCCAACAGAGAGAGAGAGAGATAGATAGATAGAGAGAGAGAGAGAGTGAGAGAGAGAGAGAGAGGAGAGGGGGAGAGAGAGACAGAGAGAGAGAGAGCAAGACAGACAGACAGACAGACAGACTAACACACACACACACACACACACACACACACAACACACACACAACACACAGAGTTTGCAAACTTTCTAAGCAAGCGCAAATATCTGTATGATCAAAAGTACAAGAAAACTAACATTTTAAACATTTACGCCATCAGATACACGAAGATATTACTGAACTAAATGACCGTAAACCTGCAATTAACATTTTCAACAATAAATTTATTCTTACAAAACTGTCATCGTTTGATGCATCAGTCACTTAGAAGTATCGCTTTAAGCAATGATAAAAGACATAAAAATGACATTACGCAAATACTGCAACAAAAATATTGAGTTACATTCTGTCAAGAAGCAGTCTCAAACAGACAGACGCGTAGATATAATAAAGATATTACTAAATGTAGAACCTATATAGGCCCGCATATGCATATATTTTGCCCGATACAGCTATTAAGACAAGATAAGACTGTGATCTGCAGTTAATTATGCAGACGAAGCCACATCAAATTCGCGTTAAACAGTCTTTGATATTTCAATATTAACGAACCTTTACTAAAACTATGAGAAGAACTTGCCTATTTTACGTTGTTGCCAATATAAACAGACAGCTGGCATTTATCATGGGAAAATCCTGAACTGACGCATTAGCTCAGTCAGACGTCTTGTATGTTACGTCAATTATGACGTCAAGCGTTTCTTCTCACGTTTGGTGATGACGCACATTTAGAAATAAGCCAGCATGAAACAGTAAGTTTTCAGTCAATGAGTTAAAGCGAAGACGGCAATCGTGAGGGCAGATGGGCGTTAGCATGTGTGGATGAGGAGAGCTTTAAGTAGGGGGGGGGGGGGGGGGGGAGGGGGGGGGTGGGAGGAGAGGATGGGAGGAGAAGGAGGGGGAGAGGAGGAGGGAGAGAGAGAGAGAGAGGGGGGACAGTGAGAGCGAGTAGGGCATAAGGTTTGTACGGAAATAGTGGGAGACAAGTGTAATTAAAAACTTGGCTACAATGATTCGGAAAGGGTCTTATACTGCTGCAACTGACAGTAAAGTTCCAACTGATGTCAAGGCCAGGGCGCAGCAGCAAGGGAGGGGGGAGGGGGGGGGGGGGGGGGGGGGGGGGAGGGAAAGGGGCGAGGGAGGGGAGGGGAGGGGTAGGGGGTGGCATGATGAGAAGAAAGGTAAGAAGGCGGGGGGGGGGGGGGGGGGGGGGGAGGGGCGCGCGGGCAGTTGGGTAAACAAAAGAGCGCACCGGTGATTTAGGAGCTGGGTGAATTTGTTGAACAGAAAGAAGAGCAGTCGTACGCCATCATCAAATTGAGTGAGGGTTCTATTTCCGACCTTTTGCTGACAGCCACACATTATTCGCTGGTGGGGTTATCTTTCTTGGTCAGCTCTGTACAGCTGCTGCTGCTGCTGCTGTTGCTGCTGTTGCTGCCAGCTGTACAGGAAAAGAAAGAGGCAGGTAGGTTTTTTTTAAATTTATTTTATTTATTTATTTTTTATAACGGGGGGGGGGGGGGGGGGGGGGATGGAATAGGGGAATAGTTCACAAAATGGACAGGGGAAAGGGGAACGTCATCGTGATCATATATAGCTTAGATAAACTAGGCGTCACTTTGTGACTTGTTGACGTCATTTAGACATTCCGTCACTGAAAAGGCTTGCAATGAAGATTAAAATAGACGATGATCTGAGGAAAACGGTCAAATCCGTGCAGTACAAAAGATGATCAGGGGAGATAACGCTCGTAAGACCTACATGGCTCTGTCCCTTCTTCATTTGTCTCGCCCATCCTTTGCTGGTCATCTGTGTGTGGTATTTCGTCACAACTGTTTCGCCATACATGCATCTGCCTCTTCTGTATTAAGGAAAGGGTGGAACAGGGTTGGGGGAAAGAGATGGTAGGGGGGGAGGGGGGGCGGGGTGTGAGTGGGGGGGGGGGGGGGCGGACGTCATCATGACTGCATACTCAAGTTTAAATTTGTGTATTCGTGTGACTTCTTTTTACGTCATAACCCTCTTGTGACTTTTTTTTTTTTACGTGATTGCCCTCTTGTGACTTTTTTTTTTTACGTCATTGCCCTCTTGTGACTTATTTTTTACATCACTGCCCTCTTGTGACTTATTTTTACGTCACTGCCTTGTGATTTTACGTCACTGCCCTCTTGTGACTTATTTTTACGTCACTGCCCTCTTGTGACTTATTTTTACGTCACTGCCCTCTTGTGACTTCATTTTACGTCATTGCCCCCTTGTGACTTCTTTTTTTTTTTGTTATTCACGCATCAAAGGGCTAGAACGCGATTTCATAAAACAGATTTTTTAAAAAGTCAAATATGGAGACAATCAGGCTTCATCATGCATATAGGACCTACTGGACTGTGCCTCGTGCTATTATTTTATGCTGACCACCCTTTCTCCTTTCATCTTTTAATATAGCATTTAGTCATCAACAAGGGTCATAGAGGCACAATATTGAAAGGCTTTGTGCATAATGGGCCAATCTATGTAGTTCAAATCAAAAGCAACAAGATGAGGTTTTTTTCACCCTCTAGAAACATACAATGAGAACGATGGGTTTTGGATCCGTCAGACTGTTTTATTGTCTGCTCCCACCTTCCACCATTATGGACGATCTCCACCATTACCATTCCGATGTTGCTGACGTAATTCCGGACGAGCCTGCAAAATATGTCACACACACACATTCAGTTGTTGGGCTTCTTTGTATGCCAAACTTTCCTCTGTCTTTTTATTTTACCTTAATGATTTTCATCTTCAGCACTCTCCTAGTTAAATAATAAGACTCGTATGCTGCCCATTCCCTCCCTCCCCCCCCCCTCCCCCCCTGCCCCGCCCTCCTCCTGCCGCCGCCTCAGCCACATAAAGTTTCGTTCTGTTGCTGCCCCAGTACTGCCAGAATCTTCAAGAAGCAGTCAATATCGGGTCACCGTGACACACCACGCCAGTGAAGACGCTGCAATGACTCTCGGGTCAGTCACTTCGGTGGTGTTTAGCCATCCCTGTTCTGTTCCAACAAACGCAGGGGGGGGGGGGGGGGGGGGGGGGGGGACACCACTTACTGACCCGTCCTTCCCTCTAAATTGCTGGTGGACAATAACTGCTTCTTTGTAAATTATTATTATTATTATCATAAATTATATTGAATACTTATATAGCGCCTATTCTCAGCTAGAGACCAAGCTTCTAAGCGCTTTACAATCCACATTCGTTTACACAACGGGCTGCCTACCTGGGTAGCGCCGACTGAAGAGCTGCCAGCTGGCGCTTCATTCAGTCGTTTCCCGTGTCATCCAGTCCATTTCATTCAATATCGGTCACTGAATTTCCTTACTTCCTTCATTCTTTCCATTTCTTACGCAGGGTGCATGCTATGTGTAACGTGTCATTCATACCAACGGCAAAACTGGCCTTCTCTTCCGAGAAAGTTGGTGATGGGATTTGACGTGTGTGCAAGATGTTATGCGTGCGTTCACACACGGAACCTCGGTTTCTAGTCTCATTCGAAGGACTGTATGGGAAATGGAGTCAGAACCAATGTTAACTCCGAGGGAAAAATCCACCCTGTACCGAAACGGCCCGGCGGAGATTCGAACCCGCAACCCCAGGATCACGAGTCCGGCGCTCTACCAACTGAGCTATTCCAGCAAATCCAGCATGAGTGAGCATCTGACTCCAGAGACAGGCACCATGGCCAACCAATGAAGGTCTCATCTACTTGTCAGTACAGACGCCTTTGACACGAACTCACCAAGGTCATGGCGGCGGACAGAAGATCGACAATGACGTCACTACAGGCGCAGGGCCGTCTTGTCCTCACTGATCAAGGAGAATGAGAATGACGCGGTGGGCCGTAGTCTGATGCTGTTCGACAAGGCTGCACTCTACGCTTTGCTTTCATAATTTATCTTGGGACCAAGCAAGCGTGACAGATAAGACTCATGCAGCGTTGAACGGGTAATTTGAGCGACACTCGCGGCAACGTACCCATCACGTTAATGAAATTAGTCTGTGTGGTTCCTGTCTTCCTGTTCCAGTGTTTAATTCTGGATGCGAGCTCGGGGTTTGTTTGTTCTGTTCTTTCATGTTTTTTTCTTACATGCGTTTGTCTTTTAGTTAAGTTTTCTTAGTTTCCTGTAATTCATTGTCAAACAGTGTGTGTGTGTGTGTGTGTGTGTGTGTGTGTGTGTGTGTGTGTGTGTGTGTGTGTGTGTACAACAGCAGGTAACCTAGTTATGTGTGTGTGTGGTGTGTGTGTGTGTGTGTGTGTGTGTGTGTGTGTGTACAACAGCAGGTAACCTAGTATGTGTGTGTGTGTGTGTGTGTGTGTGTGTGTGTGTGTGTGTGTGTGTGTGTGTTCGCGGCGCGCGCGAGCTCGCACGTGCACGCGTGCACATACGCATGCACATGCACGCACTTTTCTTTATTCATGTTTCTTCTCTTCTTTTCATTTTTTTTTTTCTTACCTTCAGTTTCATATTTACTGTTTCTCCTTTCCATCTATGAGTCGTTCCGTCTCTAATTTTTCATCTGCTTCTTCAGTTGATTTCGTGTTTTGTGTAGATTAGTTCCGTCTATTCTTTTACCCGATTTTCTTGTTCATTCGCTATTTTTTCCCTCTTTTCTTCATTTTTTTTTTTCTTTTTTTTTTTTTTTTTGGCAGAGGAGCGGGGGTGGGAGGGGTGGTGGTGGTGAGGGGTGGGGGGTACTGGCTGGGGTTGGAGGTATAATTAAGGAGTGTATTGTAGTGGAACAACACACGGGTATCCCACCGTCGCTCACCTGTGGCTTGGCAAGGGTGGGGACTGAGGGGAGAGAGTCCAGTATCTTGTTAGAGGTCCGCAATGGGAACATTCAACTGTCACAGAATGAATTGCTTTCGCAAAGAAAAGGAAAACTGGAGCGCGTGCGCGTGTACGTGTGTGCGTGCGCGCGCGCGCGCGCGTGTGTGTGTGCGTGTTTCTCGGTGTGTGTGGTGTGTGTGTGTGTGTGTGTGTGTGTGTGTGTGTGTGGGGCGTGAGCGTGGGTGTGTGTGTGTGTGTGTGTGTTGTGTGTGTGTGTGTGTGTGTGAGAGAGAGAGAGAGAGAGAGAGAGAGAGAGAGAGAGGGAGAGAGAGAGGAGAGAAGGTGGGGGCTGGATCATGATGGGGGTCAGAGGGTGGTTACATGGCAGAACTCGTTTACCAAATGAAATTTCCTTTAAAAAAAAAAAAAACAAAACAAAACAAAACAAAAAAACAAAAACAAGAAAAAACCGTACAGACAAACAAACAAGTCATGCAAAAAATGTAGACTTGGCTGGACACAGGGAATGGGAGTGGGGTGGATATGGAAACGGCTAGGAGGGAGAATAGAGGACATGTCTTCAGGTTGTGTGTGTGTGTGTGTGTGTGTGTGTGTGTGTGTGTGTGTGTGTGTGTGTGTGTGCATGTGTGTGTGTGTGTGTGTGTGTGTGTGTGTGTGTGTGTGCGTGCGTGCGTGCGTGCGTGCATGTGTGTGCGTGCGTGCGTGTGTGTGTGTGTGTGTGGTGTGTGTGTGTGGTGTGTGTGTGTGTGTGTGTGTGAAGGGCATGGGGAGGAGGGGGGGGGGGGGGGTGAGACTAGGAAGAGATTGTCATTTGTCTGATGGGGAAAACAACATGGGGGTCGAGAGAAAGGGAGCAGTGGGGGGGGGGGGGGGGGGGGGAGAAGGGGAGGTGGGCTTGGCAGAATGTGTAACACGCACCTTGGCTGCAATATTTGCTGACGATGTGTTTCTGTCACGTCCCCTCGCCCTTCCCAGTTACCCAGCCAGTCGATAAACCGCTCTCTTTTTTTTTTTCACAACATTGGTCAGGAGAGAGGGCAGACAGTGTATGGTGAGAGTTGGGACGTAATGGGTAGGCGGTCCAAAATTCCTCGTCACCACCTCTATCCCCCCCCCCCCCCCCCCCCCCCCCCCCCCCCCTCTCTCTGCTTGTCTGAAACGTGCCTAATGAAGTTTGCATTTTAAATTCAATGACCCCTTGGGGGTTTTGGCAGTTCTGTGCAGTGTCAAGTTAAGAGTGCACAGAACTTTGTCCATCAGACTGGACTGATGCCAAAGTCGCAATCATCCTCCATTTGCTTGACATTTGTGCACGTAAAACATAACTTTGTTTGTAAGAGAACGTAAAGAAAGAAAGAAACAGTTACAACAAAACACACACACACACACACACACACACACACACACACACACGCACTCTCTCTCTCTCTCTCTCTCTCTCTCTCTCACACCACACACACACACACACACACACACACACACAACGCACGCACGCACACACACACACACACACACACACACACACACACACACACACACACACACACATGAAGACAAGACAAACACTGATAATTTTTGGGCACGAAAGTCAAGAGACGATCTGCAAAGGTCAACCACACGACCAGGTCTATGACAGACCTAGTCTCTGCCTTTCTGACCTATGCAAATGAATGACCATTACGTCACAACCACTTGTGTCCCACCAGAACTGTCTAATGGGTGATGCAGTCCTGTCTCTCTTCAGGATGTGAAGGCGTTTAAAGTTAATTCCAAGTTACCACCCCAACGCCATGCAATGGCCTCGCCCAATCCCCCTACCCCCCCCTCCCCCACACACACACACACACATCAGTCAGATCGAGACGCTGATTGGTTGGCAGAATCGATTCTTGGCTAGTGAGGGGGGGGGGGGGGGGGGGGAGAGAGGTGTGAAGGTAGAGTCACGCTCAGGATGAACTGGCCGAGAAAATGTTCCTCTGTTGGTTCCGAGGTGAGGAGAGGTTAGGGGTGTGTGCGTGATGTGAAGGAACACTAAGACACTTCACTTTGCTTGAGGAATCTTCAGAGGCAATGTAGGGCGTAGCTGGAGGTAGGGAGGGAGGTTGGTGACTGAATCAAAGCTGGATGAAAGAGAGAGAGAGAGAGAGAGAGAGAGAGAGAGAGAGAGAGAGAGACAGACAGACAGACAGACAGAAGACAGACAAACAGACAAATAGACACGCACACACACACACACACACACACACACACACACACACACAACACACACACAGTTAGACGGACAGACAGACAGACAGACAGAGTTGCTAAAAAAGCCAGAAAACACCCAAACTTTATTTGGGAAAGGTTTTGCTTGCTTGGATTGCATATTGATTGTTACAGAGGAGGTGGGCTGGAATAGCAAGTATTAAGACAGAGGCAGATGGAAAAAAAAAAAATCAAACACACACACACACACACACACACCCCACACACACACACACACACACACAACGAGCGAGAGAGAGAGAGAGAGAAGAAGAGAGAGAGAGAGGTGAGCGTTGAGAAAGGTGTGGGGGTACACGCAGTGACAGTGGAAGTGAGCCAGACATTCAGCAATCACAATGTTCTCTTCAAAAACCAAGAGAAGAAGAACTTGCTGCTTTTCATCTATTTATTATGCATTTCTTGATCTATCCATTTGCTTATTTATCCATTCACATTTCCAACATCATCAGTGAAACTTTAGACTCTGGCTCTGGGAGAGAGAGAGAGAGGAGAGAGAGAGAGAGAGAGTCATCCCACGTCTGTCACAGCAAAGTCGCTACCTTCCTGTCAATGTTGACAGCCTGCAACACGAACTTACCAAGAGCATGAACGTGAAGAGAAGATGATATGTGACGTCACCACTGGAGCAAGGCATTAAGGCGCTCAAGATTTTCTTTCCACACTGAACGAAAGAAAAAGATTTAGCTAGGGTCCGGAATAGCTCAGCTGGTAGAGTGCTGGACTCATAATCTTGGTGATCCTGGAGTTTTGGGGTTTGAATCTCCACCGGGCCGTTTTGGTACAGGGGGATCTTTCCCTCGGAGTTAACATTGGTTCTGACTCCATTTCCCATACAGTCCTTCGAATGAGACTAGAAACCGAGGTTCCGTGTGTGAACGCACGCATAACATCTTGCACACACGTAAAAAATCCCATCGCCAACTTTCTCGGAAGAGAAGGCCAGTTTGGCCGTTGGTATGGATGACACGTTACACATAGCATGCACCCTGCGTGAGAAATGGAAAGAATGAAGGAAGTAAGGAAACTGAGTGAACGATATTGACCGGATGACACGGGAAACGACTGAATGAAGCGCCGGCAGGCAGCTCTTCAGTCGGCACTACCCAGGTAGGTAGTCCGTTGTGTAAACGAGAGTGTTTACTGTATTATATGTAAAGCGCTTAGAGCCCTAATCTTTAGAGAATAGGCGCTATAAAAATAAACATTATTATTATTATTAAAAGGAAAATGAGACCGATGCTGTGGGCTGTAGTGTAGTGTGATGCAAGCCTGCACTGCACACACGCTTCCATGTTTTGTCTTGGGACCAAGCAGATCTGGCAGTTAAGACTCATGCAGTGTGGAATAGATTAATATGAGCCATATTTGCGGCAACACATATATGGAATAGTTGAGACTAGTCTGTGTGGTTCTTCCAGTCTTCCCGTTCAAGCCCAGAGCACAGTCAACTGAAGGACAGTCTTAAACGTTATCATTTTTCTATTTTCTTTTCTCTTTTTCTTATGCGGATGTTTTTTTTGTTTTTTTTTTCGTTAATCTGCATCTTAATTTTCTGTATTTTTTTTCTTGCTGTGCGCGCGCGCGCGCGCGCGCGCGTGTGTGTGTGTGTGTGTGTGTGTGTGTTGTCCTGGTATATGGTTGCTGTGCTGTCGAAAATGAATGTTCCATCTTTTGGACAAATAAAATTGTTATCCTGTGATCCTGTTATTTTTGACTTTTCAAGGGGAATGCGAGAGGATTTATAATTATCATAGTGAAGCAAGAGAGGTAGCCCATTTATTTCATCGAGGGAATGGATGTCTGTGGTGAGGAGGAGGAGTGAGGTCACATCTAATCAGAGGCCCAAAATAGGGAAACCAAAGTGATGAAGAATGAACTACACTCACAAACACGTTGAAGGGAAGAAGGGGATGTTGTGAGGTTCAGAGAGGAGAGAGAGAGAGAGAGAGAGAGAGGAGAGAGAGAGAGGAGGAGAGCGAGGAGAGAGAGAGAGAGAGGAGAGACGAGAGAGAGAGAGAGAGAGAGAGAGATGTGGAGGCAGAAGTTGCTGACATAGCTAGACCCATTTATCAAATGGATTTAAATAAAAACTGTGTTGGCAGCAGGTGCAAGGTGGGGGCGGGGGTGGACGTGGAACCGGGCCAAAGGGAGGAGGGAGACGGAAGCAGCTGTATATTTTATTGTGGTGCGTGCGTGCGTGTGTGGTGTGTGTGTGTGTGTGTGTGTGTGTGTGTGTGTGTGTGTGTGTGTGTGTGTGTGTGTGTGCGTGTTTGCGTGTGTGCGTGTGTGCGTGCGTATGTGTGTGTGTGTGTGTGTGTGTGTGTGTGTGTGTGTGTGTGTGTGTGTGTGTGTGTGTGTGCTCGCGCGCGCACCTGCATGCGTGCTTACGTGCATATGCGTGTGTGTGTGTGTGTGTGTGTGTGTGTGTGTGTGTGTGGTGTGTGCATACATGCATGAGTGTATTTGTGGGGAGTGGGGGGGGAGGGGGATGGACAGGGAAAACACTATCCTTTATCTGTTGAGGAACACAAATAGTTGTAAAGCATGGAGGGTTGGGGGGGGGGGGAGGGGGATAGGGTGTGACAGAGTGCATAATCCACAACATAATTACAATATTTGCTGACGTTGTCATTTTATGTTGCACTCCCCCTCCCCCCCCCCCCCCCCCCCCCCCCCCCCCCCCCACCCACCACCACCACCACCACTTTGCCTTCCCCCAAATTCAATCGATAAGGCTCCGTTTTCACAACAGCAGCCAAGAGAGAGGCTGGTCATGCTTGCTGTGAGTTTTGGCAGGATAGGTGGGGGGGGGGGGGGGGGGGGGGGTCCCTTACCTTCACCATCCGCTCCCTCCCTCTCCAATCGTAGCCTTGCCTTACCTCTCACCATCTCGCTCCCTCCCTCTCCCAATCGTAGCCTTGCCCAACAACATTTGCAATTTAAATCCAACGAACCACATGCTTTTTTTTTTTGCTTTTTTTTTTTTTTGGCAGTGCTGTACAGAGTTGAAGTTACTGTGCCCACAACTTGGTCTGGTGGACTGGGCTAGTGCCAGGGTGATAAGAATTATCCAGTTCTTGGCATTGATGCACATAAAACCAATGTTTATTAATATTGGAAAAAAAAATTGAAAAAAAACGAAACAACAACAACAAAACAAAAAAGACACACAATGACATCTTTTGGACAGGCAAGTCAGAGATGACCTGCAAAGGTCAACCAGACGATACACATTTTTTTTTTCAAGTGATCCGTCTGTCTTTCCTATATTATTTGTGTACGCATGCTGATTTATCTTGCAATATATTATATATATATATATATATAATATATATATGTTAAAAAATATTTTTAAAAATGAAGTGGTAAAATCTACAAGCTTGTTTCAAGCCTTGCTATCATCAGGATGTCTTTGGGGCACGCCAACGATATTTTATGGCGTGCGGGACTTGATTTCAACTCTGTGTGTGCAGGCGGATCTCATTTGCTGCACGTGCGGCTGTGGTTCTGTATATATATATATATATATATATATATATTATATATATATATATATATACATTTTTTTTCTTTTTTCATCAAACGCATGTATAGATCTCTTTGGGGGTAGTAATATTAGAATAATATGATGCATACAGGTTTATGTATATTTCTTAAAGCATTGTCAATAAGTAACCTTGTTTTTTTTTTATACATAGACAATGCTGTGCTGAAACACTCTCCTCTCTCTCTCTCTTTCTCTCTCTCTCTCTCTCTCTCTCTCTCTCTCTCTCTCTCTCTCTTTTCATGTGTGTGTGGTTTGCTTTTTTTTGTCTGTTTCTTTGTTTCTTGCTTTTAACCTAACTTTTAGTTATGAATGTTGCTATTTATTTCTTTTTTTTTGTTTGGCTTCTTTGTGTGTGTGTGTGTGTGTGTGTGTGTGTGTGTGTGTGTGGTGTG
>CM065746.1:29609359-29611859 GCA_033310375.1 Conus canariensis | reverse complement strand
CACACACACACACACACACACACACCTCTTCGTCCCTCTCTCCTCACCGTCCGACGTATTGGTTTCTTGTCGTTCTACCGTTTAAAACTGACATAATGCTTTCTCATCAACACCACCACCCCGCTCATCTCCCTCCCCTTCTCTGCCCCCCCCCCCTCCCCCGACTAAACACACAACACACACAACCCGCGCGCGCGGCCAGCGCGCCACGCACGCACGCAGCCTTTACTCATATCCAACAATAAAGTTGAGGAAGTCAGTTCACACAAAACACTAGGTGTCATTATTGACAAAGATTTATCTTGGACTGAACATATAACATTCTTAGCAAAACGCCTTTCAAAAAAAATATTTCAGTTGTCTCGGATAAAAAATTTCCTCGATGGCCACTCTCGAAAACTTTTTTTCTGCGCACATATTTTGTCATTAATTGATTATGCATCAACCCTTTGGGACAACTGTAGTGAACATAATTTAAAATTAATTCATCGTCTGTACAAACGAGCATTGAAATTAGTATTGTTAAAATCGAGCTCCCTTACTGATGAAGATTTCAAACAACTCAAAATATTAACCTTCCCAAACAGACTCTTTTTCAATAAAGCCCTTTGTATGATAACGTTATTAATGGAACAGCTCCCCAAAAGATTACAGAAACATTTAGAGTCAATTGCCATAGACATAATCATTTATTGTCCATTCCTAGACCACGCAACAATTTATACAAATCCAGTTTTGTATATTCAGGTGGAAATCTGTGGAATAAACTCACAAAACCCTTAAAAAATACAAAAAATAAAAACACGCTTAGGAAAAAATTGAAAGATTTTCTCATGAATCGTTAACCACATATGATACTGAAAAAATGTCCATCCTGTGCAGAAAAGAAATACATGGTAAAGATACACACTTCGTGAATGTAACCATAGGGGCAGGGAATGAGCATTGATACCTTTTACGTGAATGGAAGTGAGTGGGGAAAAGGGGAGGAGATGGGAGGGGGGAAGACGGTATGTTTCCTTTTCTTTTGATGAAAGGCATTGTACACGATTTGATTTTTTTTCTCTTTCTTTCTTTTTTCATAGATGGCTTGATGTAAAAAAAGCAGATATGTTGCTTATTCAATGTTTCCATCTCTAAATAAAATTTTGACTTGACTTGACTTGACACACACGCACGCACACACACACGCGTACGCACGCATACACACACACACACACAGCACGCACCACGTACCACGCACAGCACGCACGCACGCACGCACGCACGCACACACCCACACACAACCACCATCTCTCCTTCCTCACCATTTCCCTGCATGATCGTTTTCTCTCAAAGTAAGCTTTCTGTGGGTTTTCAAGAATTTGGAAGGAATTTAGGAATTTGGCATTTAAACATCCCTCGTAATAAATCTCTCTCTCTCTCTCTATCTGTGTGTGTGTGTGTGTGTGTGTGTGTGTGTGTGTGTGTGTGCCTCTGTGTGTGTGCGTGCGTTGTGTGTGTGTGTGTGTGTGTGTGTGTGTGTGTGTGTGTGTGTGTGTGTGCCTGTGCGTGTGTGCGTGTGTGTGCGTGCGTGTGTTTGTGTGTGTGTGTGTGTGTGTGTGTGTGTGTGTGTGTGTGTGTGTGGTGTGTGTGTGTGTGTGTGTGTTGTGTGTTAGAATAGATAGATAGATAGATAGATAGATAGATAGAAATAACAAGAGACAGAGAAAGACAGCGAGAGGCACAGAGAGAGAGAGAGAGAGAGAGAGAGAGAGAGAGAGAGAGAGAGAGAGAGAGAGAGAGAGAGGAGGCCGAGAGAGAGAGAGAGGAAGAGAGAGAGAGAGAGAGAGAGAGAGAGAGAGAGAGAGAGAGAGAAGGAGGCAGGGGATGTAGAGGCGTTGTTATTTTTTTCGTTGTGTTTCCGTTTTCGTAATAGATTTAAACAAAAAAAAACATTCGGTGGTAGATCATCCACCGCTACCATCCCCCGCAACAATTCCCAGTAAAAAAAAAAGAATAGAAAAAAATGAAAGCATCCCCATCCCCTTCAACTTCGACACCATCCGCCCCCTCCTCCCCTCTGCCCCTCCACCCCCCCACTCCCCCCCCCACCCCCACCCCCCACACCCCATCTCCCACGCTCTCTCCCCTAGCTGACTCACTCTTATCTTCAAGCAATACGCCAGTTGGCCAGTCGACTCACTGCGTGAGTAACGATGAGTAACCACTGTCTCCTTCTCCATTCCACGACCATCCATCGACACCCCTACACCCACCCCTCTCGTCTGTCCCCCCCCCCTCCCCCTTCTCTCTATCTCTTCCCCCCCTCCTCTCTCTCTCTCTGTCTCTGTCTCTCTCTTGATCTCCCTCCCTCCCTCCCTCCCTCCTTCTCTCTTTCTCTCTCTCTCTTTCTCTCTCTCTCTCTCTCTCTCTCTCTCTCTTCTCTCTTCCCCACTCTCAATCTCTCTCTCGCTCCTTCGCTCCTTCCCTTCCCCCCTCTCTCTCTGTCTCTCTGTCT
>CM065746.1:29594359-29601859 GCA_033310375.1 Conus canariensis | reverse complement strand
GAGCAGCAGCAGCACAAGAAGAAAAAGAAGAAGAAGAAGAAGAAACAAGAAGAACTAGACCAAGAACAACAAGAGCAAGAGGAGGAAAGGAAGACGAAGAAGACTGGAAAACTGAAGTGGAATCTTTGTAAAAGGTCAGAGTCTGAAGCTAAGGTCAAAGACAGCTGTAAAAGGTCAGAGACAGATGCAGCCATTAATGTGCCTGAGCATCAGCCAAGAGGAGGTAGCTTTTAGTGTGTATTGACCTCTTGTCAGCGTGACAAATGTCAGTCTAACTTACACTAGAGTCAGGTGCGTTGTCATCCATCGATTTCATAACGTAGTTTTCAGAGAAAAATCTTTTCATTTTCTCGTAACCTTCTTGTGTTCTTGCTCTTGGTATCTGTTCCATCGTCCATCATTCTTCATTAAGGTCTTTATCTATTTCTTTGTTTCCTTCTTTCTTTCCTGAAATCTTTCTTATTTGCCCCTTTTTCAGTTATCTTCATGCCGCATCATCCATAAGCCTTTTACTGGCATTATCACCACGCTACTTATAGCGCTCCCCCCATAATATCCACATCAAGAGTTATCTAGTCAGAGCATCCACACCACAGAGCTCAGGGCATGACTGATAGGAGGCAACCCATCAAAGGAGACACAGCACTGCCGAGTCACCTCTGTGATGTTAATGGGTGGCGCTTCTGATTCGATTTCCACAAAGACACCACCTACTGACCATCCTGCTGACAACGATGACCGCGCTCAGGCACAGGTCACTGCGATGTCCGCCCGATCACAGTCTGCACAAACCCGCTCAGATCCAAGGGATGTAACTGAGGTCCCGTCGCAATGGACATGCAGAGGAAATCGAAAGTAGAGCCAGGTGTTACTTTCTTCTGTCTCCCTCCCCCCCCCCACCTCCCTCTCTCTACTATTATTTTCATTTGCCCCCTCTCTCTCTTCTTTGTTATACTGTCTGTTTATATTTCTCCATGGACACATCTTCTTCCATGGTTGTTCTTCATTTTTGTTTTCCTCGTTTTGTTCATCTGCTTCTCTCTCCTCAGCCATTTTTTCCTATTCATTTTTCATTTTCGTTCATCGTCTAACGTTTTCTTTTTATAAGTCTCCTTTCTCATCCTTCTCATTCATTTCTATCAATTTTTTTCATCCTACTTCAATCTCTTCTTCTGCTCCTTCTTGTTCATCGCAACTTTTTTTTTTGTTCTTAATATCTGTATTTCTGACCCAGCATTTTTTTTTTACATCCACTTCAATCTCTTCTTCTTCTTCGTTTTCATCGTCAACTTTTTTTTTTTCTTAATATCTGTATCTCTGTCCCAGCATTTTTAAAATCCTACTTCAATCTCTTCGTCTGCTCCCTTCTTGTTCATCGCCAACTTTTTTTTTTTCTTAATATCTCTATTTCTGTCCCAGCATTCTTTTCATCCGACTTCAATCTCTTCGTTCTTCTTCTTTTCTCGCCAACTTTTTTTTTTTCTTAATATCTCTATTTCTGTCCCAGCATTCTTTTCATCCGACTTCAATCTCTTCTTCCGCTCTTTGTTCGTCATCAATCTTTTCTTTTCGTAATTTTTATCGTTCTCTGTCCTCCAGCCAATTTTTTTTTTTTTATTTTTTTGCTTCTCTCCACTTCAATTTCGTTTCATTTGTACAATTTGTTTTTCATTTGTTTTTGCCTTTTTTTTTCTTCGTGAACCAATGAAACCCCAAACTCCCACCACACCACCACCATCACATGCTAATCACCGGTGAATAACCACCACACCCCCACTGTCATGCTAATCACCAGTAAATAATGGACTTTTGGATGAGAGAGAGAGAGAGAGAGAGAGAGAGAGAGAGAGACGGGCAGATAAGACAGAGAGGCAATGGGTGACCAGACAAAAGGGGACAGAGAGAGACAGAGAAGCGGAGAGAGAGAGAGAGAGAGAGAGAGAGAGAGAGAGAAGAGAGAGAGAGGAGCGACAGAGACAGACAGACAGACAGACAGAGACTGAGACAGACAGAGAGAGACAGAGACAGAACAGACAGACAGACAGAGAGAACAGCAACAGTCGAAGCTGCAGAAGCATTAGGCGCAAATGAACTCTGCCGAGCTGACAAACAAGGCAAAACAAAGACACACAGCAGACAGACAGGCCAAACAGAGTAAGGGAGCCACGATTCTGCTGATGACGCAAAAGGAAGGGCTGTATTGTAACATGAGGAACATTTCTAGCGCTTCAACCGCCAATCAAAGGATGCTGGTGTCTCTGGTGCATGGAGGAGAAAAAAAAAAAAACCCAATGGCGGAACATAATTAGAAAGGATTTGTTTTTCAACCTCTTGGAATGAAAGAGAGTGTTGTCTTGTTTGTCTAAAGATGAAGTGAGTTTTGAGCAGAAAGATGCTGAATAAAGGACCAGCTTGTTTCACTTTCATGTCTAATTTCATGTGGGAGTAACGCTCGAAAAACACCTGTTGATTTCACTGTTCTTCAAAGAAGAAGAAGAAGAAGGAGGAGGAGGAGAAGGAGGAGGAGGAAGTAAAGAAGGCGAAGGAGAAGAAGGTAATGATGGTAATCATGATTATAATGAGGAAGAGGCTAATGATGTTGATGATGCTAGGGAGGAGGAGGAGGAGAAGGAGAAAGAGGAGGAGGTAGAAAGCAGGATGAGGCGAGAAAGAGGAAGAGGAAGACAAGGGACAGATTCTGAAGCAGGATTTCAAAGAGTCTCCATTAAAGGTCAGAGACAGAAATAGAAGTTCAAAGACAGATGTTAAAGGTCAGGGACGGATGTTGAAGGTCAGAGACAGATGCAGCCACTGAGGTACCTCTCTGTCAGCCGACAGCAGGCTGAGTACGGCGTATTGGCCACCTCACAGCCCCGTAAATGTCAGTTTGACAGGGACTGTTGTCACGTGCACCGCCAACTATCGATTTTGTTCTGCTCACTGTAAATGAAACTGTCTTCTTTCGCTCTCTTTTTCTTGTTCCCCTTTTTACTATCTTGCTCTCGGTCTCCTTTCTAGCGTCCTTCGTTCTTTGTTAATGTCTTCTTTAGTTGTTGTTGGTTTTTTTTTTTTTCTCTCTCTCTTTCTTTCTCTCATCACATTTTCTCATTTTCATTTTTTTTTCTGTCGAAACTTCTGCGCACCTCTTTCCTTCCCTGCCCTGCCTCAGTGCCCCCTCTCTCCGTATCCCCCTTTCTCCTTCTTTGCCCCGCCTTCACACACACACACACACACACCTCCCCCCCTCCCGCCCCCCCCCCCTCCTCCACCGTCACTTTTCCCAGAGTGGCCAAAATAGTTCACCGCTTAACACGGCTCCCTATACACAGCAACGTCAATGCTTGTCCAGTCGTAGTACAAACACTGCAGTCTACAGAGTGAAATCAGCAGGTAGGCAGGCAACCCACTAAAGGAGACACTGCGTTGGTGCTGAGTCGCGTAGGCAATGTGTACTTTGACTTACTTGACTTAGTCCTCTTCGTTCCGATCGGAACACAGGGCCCGCACTGCAGATCTCCATCTCGCTCTGTCTTGGGCTGTTCTCTTGGCTTCACCCCCAGGTCATGTTGGTGAATTTGAGTTCTGCCTGTAGAGTTCTTCTCCAGGTGGTGGTGACTGGTCGTCCCCCTCTTCCGCCTCCCCTGTGGGTTCCAGTCCAAGGCGTGGCGTGGGATGTGGGCCTGTCCTCTACGCAGGGTGTGTCCAACCCAACTCCATTTCCTCATCTGGATGCTCTTGGTGATTGGGTCTTGCTTCGTCCGGCGCATGAGTTCCTCGTTGGAGATTCGCTCCGGCCATCTGATGCGCAGGATCTGGCGATGTTTAAGTGGTGCCTAATTTGATCCAAAGTACATATGACATCACCTTCTAAGCCCCAAGATAAGAGTGACGAGAACGGCTAAGTTGGAAAGCCAGCTTGACTGAGAGAGCCCCTTTAGAGGGCATCACCACCACGTCCACCAGAGACAGTCCACATGAAGGGAAACGTGGAGAAGAAATCGAAACTGAGGTCTTCATATTACCGACGTCTGTTTCTCTCTTTTCTTAATTGTATTTTCCTTTCTATTTCATTTTTTGTCTCTTTTTTTTTTCTTCTCACTAAGCTCATCTTGTTCTGCGCTTTTTCTTCCCGTTGTCCTTCTGAGCACTTCTTTATTTTCTTCCTCCTCTATCTCTTTGCTTTCTTCGTCACACCATTTTTCTGTTATTGTTGTTGTTGTTTTTCACCCCACTCTGGAACCTCCTCATCTCTTCTTCATTTGTCTTTTTTTTTCCAATCTTCTCGATCATCCCCATCTCTTATTTTGCTTCCTTTTGTTGCTGGTATTTTTTTTTTCCTACTATCTGTACGTCTGTCCTGGGTTTTTTTTTTTTTTCATCTAGCTTATTTTTCTTTCATTCCTTTCACGTTCATCCTTGCTTTCTTTTCCATTGTGTTCACCAACTCAACGTCGAAGCTAAAAAAACCACCATGCCATCATTATTATCTTAATCATGAATGAATGATCAATTTGGGCGAGAGAGAGAGAGAGAGAGAGAGAGAGAGAGAGAGAGAGAGAGAGAGCAGGGGGGGGGAGTGGGGTCAGAGTGTAGACATAGACAGACAGTCGAAGAGAGAGACAGAGAGAGTGGAGAGAGAGAGAAAGAGAGGAGAAGATCAGAATAATAGATAGACAGACAGATAGACAAAAGAAGCAGACAAATAAAGTGAGAGAGAGAGAGAGGCAGAGACAGAGACAAAGATAGAGAGAGACAGACAGACAGACAGAGAGGAGTGGGTTGTGGTGATTACTGACAGACAGATAGAAAACAAAAACAGTGACAGACGTAATACAAACAGAGAGAGAGAGAGGGGGGGGGGGGTTGGAGAGAGAGAGAGAGAGAGAGAGAGAGAGAGAGAGAGAGAGAGAGAGAGATCAGCATTAGGATCACATAACCTCTGCGGAGCTGACAAAGAAGGCAAAACAAAGACACAACAGCAGACAGGCCAAACAGAGTCAGGGAGTCGCGCAATGCAGCCACGATTTTGCTGATGATGCAAAAGCGTTGGGATGGCTCATTGCCAACGCTTCGGCCGCCCCCCCCCCCCCAAAAAAAAAAAAAAAATAAATAAATAAAAGGAGGAAGCTACTTTACTGCCACGTGGGGGTAAAGACAACAATCATCTTCTTTCATCAGAAGCAAAGTCGATTTTGAGCTAAAAAAAAAAAAAAAAAAAAGCTGAATAAGAAAGTAGATTATTTAAAGTTTGTCTTGTTTGTTTTAATCTTGTGTGTTTTTTTTTATTGACGCAGATGAATTCGTATGTGGCTATTTAATTCATCCAATTCTAAAACGTGTCTTGCTCTTGGTAGGAAATGGCATTTGTAATTCATCGGTTGATGTTGCTGCTGTATAATATGGTCGAGAGAGAGAGAGAGAGAGAGAGAGAGAGAGAGGGAGGATGGGGGAGGATGGAAGAAGGAAAGAAAAGAACCACACACAACGAGAGAGAGAGAGAGAGAGAGAGAGAGATGAGAGAGGATGGGAAGAAGGAGAAGAAGAAGACACACACACACACACACACACACACACACACACACACACACACACACACAGAGAGAGAGAGAGAGAGAGAGAGAGAGAGAGAGAGACGATGGGAAGAAGGAGAAGAAGAAGACACACACACACACACACACACACAACACACACACACACACACACACACACACACACACACACACAGAGAGAGAGAGAGAGAGAGAGAGAGAGAGAGAGAGAGAGAACAAGAAGAGAGAAAGAGAGAAAGAACGAGACAGAAAGAATAAAAGAAAGAAAGAAAGAAAGAGGTAGAAGAAGAAAAAAGAAGTGGAATAAGAACCTGAAGCAGGATCCCCTTGAAAGGTCAAGAGACAGATGTAAAAGGTCAAGAGACAGATGCAAAAGGTCGGAGACAGATGCTTTCACTGAGGCGCCGGAGTATCAGCCAACAGGAGAAGGAGATTGGCGTATTGACCACACCGCAACTTGCCAATGTCACCCTGACCTGGACTGTTGTCACGTGCGCTGTCAACTATTGATTTTGTTTCCTCATATTCCGGGGATACGTGCTTTCCTTTTCCTTGCTCTTGATCTTCTCGGTCTTTTTCTTTTTTCTTTCTTTTTTTTTTTTTTTTTTTTTTTTTTTGTTAAGCCACTCTTCCTTTCTTTTTTTTTTTTTCTTGACTTTTTATCTCCCTTCTCGTATTTCTGTTTTACCGTCCATGTTATCTCTGCATAGCCAATCGAAGACACCACACCAGACAAGCCAAACAGAAAAGCGAGATGTGTGGAATGGAGACATGGTTCTACTGATGATGGAAAAAAAAAAAGGGGGGCTGAAAGGCTGTTTTGTAAGATCATTGTCAGAAGCAGTTTAGTGCTTGTGGAAATCAGTTTTCACTGTGACGTGAATAGTACACGGATTGGGCTCCTGATAGAAGTTAGTGATTGGCTTTCACGTGATTGTGAAACAAGCCTTAGGTGTGCGGAAGACAAGTTGCTCCGCTCTCTCTCTCTCTCTCTCTCTCTCTCTCTCTCTCTCTCTCTCTCTCTCTCTCTCCCTCTCCCTCCCCCCCCCCCATTTGTGCTTCATTGGGGACTCCCTGACTCTGTTTGGCCTGTCTGCTGTTGTGTCTTTGTTTTTTTTTCTTTCCTGGTGCTTCAAAATCGATTGTCTTGCATCTCCTTGAAATGTTTTTATTGTTAGATTGTTCTAAACATACTCTTCCCCCCCCCCCCCTCCTCTCTCTCTCTCTCTCTCTCTCTCTCATTTGACTTTTTTCCCGTATCGTATTGTAGTTCTAGTCATTTTGCATTGTTGACCCTACTCAGGGCGAGGACTGGATGTAAAAAAAAGCACATCAGTGCTTATCTATTATCCTCGTAAATAAAGAATTTTGTCTTGTCTTGTCTTGTCCTCTCTCTCTCTCTCTCTCCTCTCTCTCTCTCTCTCTCTCTCTCTCTCTCTCTCTCTCTCTCTCTCTCTCTCTCTCTCTCTTCTCTCTCTCTCTCTCTCTTCTATCTAACAAAACTGAGACAAATAGAACGAAAACACCAGCCACAGTGGCTTAGTGTCTAGCTTTGTCGACATTGGGCTGGAAAGTTATGGGTACGCCCCCCCCCCTCCCCCATCCCCATTCTCCCCCTCCCTCAGACTTGTTCCTACCTACCGATGAGTTTTGCTATGGGCTCAGCTGGGAAGACTGGAACTGCACGGTGGAGTTTTTAATCCACTGAACCGTTGCATCTCTGGAAGTATTGGTCCATAACGTGACAAACCCTGCAGGTGTGTGTATCTCTCTGTCCTGTCGGCGCCGTGATACATCAAGGAAGCAAACGCCTATTACAACCGTATCAAGCAGTCACAGGCCTGAATGGAATCCATAGCGTCATTTTCCATCTCCCCACCCTCACTGGTCAACACACAAAAGTCTAAAATTCTGTGGCCTTCATGCCCTGCTCTCATGGTGACCTGAGTTT
>CM065746.1:29576859-29581859 GCA_033310375.1 Conus canariensis | reverse complement strand
CTCACGCACTCACGCACTCATGCACAAGCACACACACGCACACACACACACGCATGCACGCACGCACGCACACGCAAACACACACCACCTGCGCAAAGCACCCCACACACACACACACAACCACAGAGAGAGAAGAGAGAGAGAGAGAGAGAGAGAGAGAGAGAGAGAGAGAGAGAGCAGACGTGTCTATGACTTTGCACTCGTGTTCTGTTAGATTTATTTACACTACATCAGTTGCTAACATAAAAAAACAACTTCTATTTCTTATAGGATTGTTTTAAAATTGATTTACTCATTTTGTTTTAGACTTATCAATATATTTTTTTTTCCAAATAAAATTTCTGAACAGACATCTGCATGAGCAGTAGAACTCTCTCTCTCTGTCTCTCTCTCTCTCTCTCCTCCCTCTCTCTCTCTCTCTCTCTCTCTCTCTCTCCTCTCTCTCTCTCTCTCTCTCTCTCTCTCTTATTTTGGCTGCGGGCAACAACTCTGCCAACTCGGTTTGCTGGGTTATGTGCCCGGTCCAAGTACTGCTCCATCTCATTATCGATTAACTCCCTTTCCAAGACAACCTCCCTCCTAATCCCCCCTCCCTCTCTCCCTTCTCTCCCCTCCTCTCCCACGTTCCCTTCCTCCCCCGTCTTTTCCTTCCATGTCATCGGACCTGTACGTGGGGAAGATAAAATGGAGACAGTTTTTCAAAACCCAGACACTGCCCAGCAATGTCTGGGTCAAGGTGACATGTTCACACTTGACTACAGGGACAAAAGTCTTTCCCCAAAATGGCCACATTGTGTGTGTGTGTGTGTGTGTGTGTGTGTGTGTGTGTGTGTGTGTGTGGTGTGTGTGTGTGTGTGTGAAATGGTCGTCTCCACTACACCGTGTATCAAATACTTGAATTCTGGCAGTGTTGGCAGCCCACATATAGCGACTTCATAGATATTATGTATATATATTATATATATATATATATATATATTATATATATATATATATATATATATATATATAAGCGTTCATGTTATGTGTAGAGTTGGAACAACCTATCGTTTGGAAAAGCAGATCGTATCTTTAGCTGATCAGGGGCTTTGGTCTATGAAATGGCTACGCTGGAAGCAGTCGACCCTGGGGATAGTACATAACCGACATTGTCAGAGAAATACAGCATAAAACAGGCCAAGACATAGGCTGCAGAAAGGGGGGGGGGGGGGGGGGTCTTCGTTTTCAAGTGGTATGAAACCGGAGACGATGGGCACGGTTTCTGAAATTTTGCGGGAATTTCGCACCCCAACATCTGCTGGGCTGAATGGTCAAACCACCAGAAGAAACCTTCATGGACCGAGGTAGTTGAAGCTTCCCTTTTTTGTGAGGGAGCTGGCATTTCGTGAGGCGAACGTACAGAAGCAGTAGTACTGCACATTAGGAGTAAATTTTGCTTGGATGCGGTGAACTACTGGAACGGTCATGTTCAGAGATGAACGTCATTGATCTGAAAGGGTGAGTGAAACTGTGGAGAAAAAAGCTGCAGAAGAAAAAGTCAGTGCATTCTGTTGGCAACGTTCACCTTGGTCCCAAGACAAAACTGAAAGCGTGCGGATGGAAACATGATCTGTGGAAAGTACATCACAGTGCTTGAAGACAACTTTAAGCCGCTTGTTGCCAGTGAGTTCCCAACCAGACGCTGGTGCCTACAGGAAGATAACGATTTCATTCACAGATCAACTCAGACAGGAGACTAGAAAGGACAGACAAAAATTCCTGCGTGTCCTTACAGAACCCGGATCTTTGGATTATAACGACAAAGATGACACGCTGTAAATTTTGTATATATTTTATTTTCTCTATGAAGAACGTTGAGATGGGGCTCAGGAGATGCGTAAGAAAGAACTAGTTGCCACATCTGCACTGTCGCTGATTTCCAAATCGCATTGACTTGCTACCGGCTGTCTGTCACTTATCTTAACTCCTCGTATGACTCTATATCAAGGCGTTGTCTGCAAGTACTGTGGCCAAAAGGATGCGCTCCCAGGTACTAGCAAACTAGGACCGCACTGAAGGCAAGAAAAAGAAATGTTAAGTTTCAGATGCCTGTAGACATTTGGAACCGGAAGCGGCGAATGTGGAATGTGTCTCTTCCGCTTAGTGTGCATGCTATAAACTCCGCACAAAGCGTCATGCTTTTCAGGTTCTACTTTTTTGCTTGCTGTTGTTATTGCTGCTGTTTTCGTTCTTTTTTTCTTTTTTTTCGTCTCCTTTTTCTACTACTACTACTACTACTGCTGCTGCTGCTACTACTACTGCTACTGCTACAAACTACTACTACTATTACTACTACTGCTACTACAAACTACTACTACTACTACTACAACTACTACCACTACTATGCTGTTGGTGCTGTTTATGCTGTTGTTGCTGTTGTTGTTGTAGTTGGGGTTTTTTTTTTTATCTTGTTGCTGCTGCTGCTGCTGTGAGTTCTGGTTCCACATTCCGAAAACGTCTCATGGCAAATAAATGTATATTTTCAATTTTGGTACCGCTGTCAAACGTCCAGCACCATACTGCGTTGTTTGTTTGCACCTGTGAGTCAAACACGTTTGTAAACAAACAAAAAAGAACCGCATTCCAGTTTGTAAAGCACACGAAGAATTACCATAGCTGGCTTTTTTTCGCCTTTTTGATTATATCTTGGCTTGTTAAACTATGACTGAGTCGCGTTGAAAAGTAAATCCCGATGTATTTGTGGGCAATAACTACGGCCACAGCATCATTTCCATACGTCCACCTCTCAGCGCGTGCCAAGTACCCCCCTTTGCGAAAAACAGTTATGATGGTTTTTGTCATGTTGACTTTAAGTGCCAGTCTTGTCGCAGCCGTTTGCAAGCTGTGCAATTGTCTTTGTAAGGCACACGCTGTTTCAGACAATAAAAGAATAGCAGATTGGCAGATAGGCAGGTAGAGAGATCGAGCATAATTCTGTTGGTAAATAGATGGATAGATAGACAAACAAGAGAGAGAGAGAGAGAGAGAGAGAGAGAGAGAGAGAGAGAGAGACAGACAGACAGACAGACAGACAGACAGACAGACAGACAGACAGACAGACAGATAAAATAATAGAGATAGAGAGACAGAGAGAGAGAGAGAGATACATACATACATACATACATACATACATACATACATACAATACATACATACATACATACATACATACAACTACATACATACATACATACATAATGCAGCATGCAAGCAAGCATATATACTACTTCATATATCATAATCCCGTTTCTTTCCTTTTTTTTTGCGTAGAACTAACTGGCTTTCACTGTAGCAGTCCCATCTTCCCACATGGCATTCAATAATACCTTGCTTCGGGGGGCGGCTCATCAACCAGTGTCCGCAGGCCTGTAAGACACAAACTAGTCCGTCTGAGCTCAAACTTTCCCATTCTCTCGGAACACTGCTTCCCTTTGCTGTGTTCCAGACAACGTTCTGGCGGCCTTTGCCATAATCCGGGCCTATTATCTGGGTCAGATCGATGCTTGGCTCACGGCGCTGAATTGGCAACTTTGGAGACGTCTTGAATGTATGACGATTTCCTTCTCAACGAGGTTTCTTGCAGATTAAAGAATGGAAGGTAGGGGTGGGGTGGGGGGGGGGGGGGGGGGGGGGGGGGGGGTGCAAGGAACGAACACTGGACTGTTGAGCAAGTGGTCCAAAAGTGGGGGTCTTGTGTGTGTGTGTGTGTGTGTGTGTGTGTGTGTGTGTGTATGTGCTGTGTGTGTGTGTGTGTGTGTTGTGTGTGTGTGTGTGTGTGTGTGTGTGTGTGTGCGTGTGTGTGTGTGCGTGGTGTTAGTGTGTGTGTGTGTGTGTGTGTGTGTGTGTGTGGTGCGTGGTGTGTGTGTGTGTGTGTGTGTGTGTGAGTGAGTGTGTGTGTGTGTGTGCGTGCTGTGTGTGTGTGTGTGTGTGTGTGTGTGTGTGTGGTGTGTGTGTGTGGTGTGTGTTGTGTTTTGTTTTTTTTAATTTTGTTGTTAAAGGGGGAGGGTGGTGTGGGAAGTATGGTGAGGCGAGCTAGGTGAATACTGATGCTGAGCGCCTTTCAGGGAGCCGGCAACTTGCTCGTTTGAGGCACAGAGTTAAACACCCCTGGTGGAGCGATTTCAACTCCATGTCCTGCAGTGGAGAATTTCGATCATTACGTCTACCAAAGAGAGAGCATTACTGTTCATGGGACATAAGAACAAAAAAGAAAACAGTACATAATTGAGAAAAAAAAAAAAACACACACATCCTTTCTCACCCTAAGCCCTGAACCCTAGTATACAACATTGATCTTGTTTGTGTAAAAGATCAAATGGCTTTTAAAGGGAAAGAAGCGGAATAGGAAACTGAGTGTTCAAAACTCTGTGTGTGTGTGTGTGTGTGTGTGTGTGTGTGTGGTGTGTGTGTGTGGTGTGTGTGAAGACCGAAATGAAAACGAAAAAGAAAAAAAAACAAACAACAAAAACTACTCACAGATTTGAACGCCCAGTTTCTAACTCCTTACTGCTATACAGGATCCTGTGTCTAACAGTATACAACCCTATGTCTTGTTATACAGTGTGTCTTGTTGTACACAATCCTAGGTCTTTCTATACAGTAACGTGTTTTACTGTATATAATCTTGTCTTTTTTTTATACAGGATCCTGAGTCTTACTGTATATATACCTATGTGTTTCTATTCAAGATCCTGTGTCTTAACTGTACACAATCGTATGTCCTTTCTATGCATTATCCTTTTTCTTTTTTTTTTTTTCTTTTTAAAATTTCCATATGTTTCTATTCTGACGTTTTTTTTTTTTTTTTTTTTTTTTTTTTTTTTTTTTTTTTTTTTTGGGGGGGGGGGGGGTCAGGGAGGTAAAAAGTGTCATTACCTGTAGATTTATGAATAACTTAGCACTTGGTAATTACATGCCAAATTCCCAATAAATACTTTTCATCTAAACATGCAATATGCACT
>CM065746.1:29561859-29571859 GCA_033310375.1 Conus canariensis | reverse complement strand
AAAAAAAAACCCAGCCCTGAGGGCTACGTGAATGACACAGAAAACATAGGAAGAGCATCAACATCGAACAGACACACAAACATCACAGTGACACGTAGACAGACAAAGGCTCGGTAGTGGTGGTGGGCAGTGGGGAGGGGAGATGATGGGGAAGAGAAATAAGCAAGAACACGTAGACAAACGAACTCAAAATGGAGATGAAACACACACACACGCACGCACACACACACACACACACACACACACACAACACACACACACACACACACACACACACATACATACAGTGGCAGAGACAGGGACAGAGACATGACAAAGAGACAGAGACACAGAGACAGAGTAACTGAGCGAGAGAGAGACAGACAGACAGACAGATACACAGACAGACACACAGACAGACAGACAGACAGACAGACAGACAGACAGAGCACAGACAGGCAGACAGACAGACAGACAGAGACACAGACAGATACACAGACAGACAGACAGAGAAACAGAGAGTTCAACGACAGAGAGTTCAACGACTCAACGAGAACATCCATTCCCCAAATATACGCCCCAAGAACTAAATCACACTCCCCGCCTCCCCCAGGGTACTGACTGGTGGTTTCGTGAACTTCTCGACTCCGCCTTGTAGGAACTTCACTCACACACACACACACACACACACACACACACACACACACACACACACACACACACACACACACTTCTAAGTCATTCACCAGGTCACGTTCAAAAAATCTCTCACTAGGCCAGGTTCAATCACTCACTAAGTCACAATCAATCATTCCTTCAATCTCTCACCAGGCCAGGTTCAATCACTCAATGAGTCACATTCATTTATTCATTCAATCACTCACCAAGCCACGTTATATCTCTCACCAGGTCAAGTTCAATCACTCATTAAGTCACATTCATTCATTCATTCATTCATTCACCAGGCCACATTCAATCTCTCACCAGGCCAGGTCCAATCAGTCATTAAGTCACATTCAATTATTCAATCACCCACCAGGCCACGTTCAATCACTCAACAGGCTGAATTCAATCACTCACTGAGTCACACTCAATCATTCATTCAATCACTCACCAGCTACGTTCGATCACTCACCAGGTTAAGTTCAATCGCTCACTGAGTCACATTCAATCATTCGTTCAATCTCTCACCAGCCACGTTCAATCACGAACCAGGTCAGTTTCAATCACTCACTAGGTGACATTCAGTCATTCATTCAATCACTCACCAGGCCACGTTCATTCACTCACAAAGTCACATTCATCCAATCATTCAATCAATCACCAGGCCAGGTTTAATCACTTACTAGGTCACAATCAATCATTCATTCAATGTCTCACCAGGCCAGGGTCTATCACTCACTGAGTCACATTCATTCATTCATTCAATCACTCACCAGGCCACGTTCATTCACTCACTAGGTCACATTCAATCATTCATTCAATCTCTAACCAGGCCAGGTTCAATCACTCACTAAGTCACATTCAATCATTCGTTCAATCAAACACCAGTCACGCATTAAGTCACAATCCATCTTTGATTCAATCACTCGTCAGGCCACGTTCAATCACACACTAAGTCACATTTAATCATACAATCAATCACTCCCCAAGCCGCGTTTAATAAGTAATCAGACCATCTTTAATCCCCAGTCAGGCCACGTTCAATCATTCAGCAAGTTACATCACTTCATTCAGCAGGTTGCGTTTGAAACTTGCCAACAAGTCACATGCAATGATTTCACCAAGCCACGTTCAACCATTCACCAGGCAACATTCTGTCCCTCACCAGGCCACAGTCAATCACTCAGTAGGCTACACATTCAAGCGCTTTGTTCGCTACATTCAATCACTCACCAAGCCACGTTCAATCACTTAGTAAGCTACTGTTAATCACTCACTAAGCCACGTTCAATCACTGACCAGATCACATTCAATCACTCACCAGTCTACATTGAATCATTCACCAAGGCACGTTCAATCACTGACCAGATCACGTTCAATCGCTCACCAGACCACATTCAATCACTCACCAGGCCACATTCAACCACTCACCAGGCCACATTCAACCACTCACCAGACCGCATTCAACCACTCACCAGACCGCATTCAACCACTCACCAGACCATGTTCAATCACTCACCAGACCACATTCAAACGCTAACCAAGCCACATTCAACCATTCATGAAACCTCATTCAATCACTCACCAGATCATGTTCAATCATTCACCAGACCACATTCAAACGCTAACCAAGCCACATTCAACCATTCACGAAATCACGTTCAATCACTCACCAGACCATATTCAACTACTCACCAGATCACGTTAACTCACACATCACACAATACTCAATCAATCACCAGACCATACTCAATCACCCAATAGGTCACATTCAATCATTCACCAAGCCACATTCAATCACTCACCAGACCACATTCAATCGACCAAAAGGTCACTTTCAATCTCTTACCAGACCACGTTCATTCACACTCCAGACCACATTCAATCACTCACCAGACCACATTCAATCACTCACCAGACCACATTCAATCACTCACCAGACCACATTCAACCACTCACCAGACCACATTCAATCACTCACCAGACCACATTCAATCACTCACCAGACCACATTCAACCACTCACCAGACCACATTCTATCACCCACCTGGCCAAATTCAATCACTCACCAAGCCATGTTCAATCGTTAACCATTACATGCTCAGTCACTCACCGATCCACATTCAGTCACTCATCAGGCCATGTTCAATCATTCACCAAGCCACATTCAAACCATGCTCAATCGCTCCTAAAGCTATGTTCAATTACTTCCCAACCCGACTCAATTACACATCGAGCCATCCTCAATCGCTCATCAAATAACGTTCAATCGCTGACAAAGCCACATTCAATTATTGATCAAGCTAAAATCATTCACCAAGCCGTCTACAATCTCTTATCAGCCACCTTTCATCACTCACCAAGCCACATTAATCAACCACCAAGCCACGTTTAATCCCACGCATACCAAACCACACTCAATCACTCACCGGGCGGCACTCAACAACCGCAAGGCCAAACTAACTAAATCGCTCAACAGGAAGCAGTCGATCACTCAATTTGTCACGTCCCATGTCTGACAAGCCATGTTGAATAATTCCTGAACCCAAACTCCATCACTCCCCGAGCCACACCAAATCACACTCCAGACCACACTCAGTCACCCAACAGGCCACACTCAATACTCACCACATGCCACTCCCAACCCTTCACCAGCAAGCTCTCACCGACATCCCAAGCCAGCTCAATCACTCCCCAAGCCAAAATCAATCACTCCCTAGGCCAAAATCAATCACTCCCTAGGCCAAAATCAATCACTCCCTAGGCCAAAATCATCAATCACACTCCCCAAGCCAAAGTCATTCCCTCCCCAAACTACACTCAGTCACTCAACAGGCCACACTCACTGACTCCTTCACCAACCAGCTCTCACTGACACCCCAAGTCACGTACAACATCGACTTACTGTTTCATAAGCTCGTTGACCTCGTCCTGCAGAGCCTGCACGCGGACCTCCACCTTGCTCTTCTCCTTGTTGGTGTCCTCGATGACGTCACGCGCCTCTTTGAGCTCGGTCTCGTACATGACCTTGACGGCGTTGGTCTCTTTGCCCCACTTGCCCTTCAGCTCCTCCAGCTCGGAGGCCAGCTTGCGGTTCTGCGCCTCCAGGAAGCGGACCTTCTCGATGTAGTTGGCGAAGCGTTCGTTCAGGTCTCGCATGTCCTGCTTCTCCCGCTCGCGGATGGTCTTGACGTCGCTGACACGGCCCGAGGACATGGAGGAGTAGGCGGGGATGTGGGTGGACGGGATGTCCATACCCCGTTTGTAGGCACCGCCTCCGAGCATGCTTCCACCCAGGGTGGCGGACGCTCTCTGCACGTTGTTGCTGCGCGGGGTGATGTTGGACTTGTAGTAGAAGTCGTCGCCTTCCTTTAGCGAAGTCATGGTTGGGGACGGTTCGACTGGGTCACGGCTAGATCGGGTCAAGGGAGGCTGAAGCTCGGTGGGGGTGGAGGACTCTGCAGGTGAGGGACACTCAGCTCTGTGCAGGACACAGGGCGGGACTTTCGGGCAGAGGAGGAGGAGGAGGAGAGAGGAGAGGAGGAGGGACCGCGGGATGTGCTGGTGAGTGTGGACTTCGGCGCAGCGTGACCTGGGCCGGGTGTGGAAGGTGGATGATGAGGGTGGTGGTGTGGGAGGGGTAGAACCCACTCGCCACGACACTGATGCGATCTTCGCAGCTTCTGGTGGCTGGAGCCTCAGGCTTTGCGGGAATCACTGGCGTGTGGCTGAAACACACAGACATTCAGACACGGGTCAGCCAGGTGGCAAACCTGTGGTCCTCCAGCCAAATTACATTCAAAGTTCAATGTCCACACCTACCACGGGTAATGGGGAAAAAAAACCCAGGATAACCATTCTGGTAGAGTTTAGATTGGAGTGGGGTGGTGGGGTGGGAGGGGGGGTGGTAGAGAGAGCCTTTCACTCCTTCACTAACACTTCCAGAACAACAAGAAGTTAGAATGGACGGCAAAAGCCATCTCTGGTTTACACTGGCTGCCAACTGGCATCATCCGATTGAGATCTCGGTGTTCTGACACTGAGCTGTCCAAACATCTAAGTGCTCCAAAGACCAAAGTCCGTTCAACATTTTAGAACGTTGGAGAGAATGAGGGAAATAGAGGGCAGGGATGCGGTCGGCAGAGGGGTGGGGATGGGGGGGTGGGGGGGCGTGGAGTAGGTTGGAGAAGGGAGGTCAAAGCATGACACACACACCACACACACACACACACACACACACACACACACACACACACACACACACACACACACACACTTACACACACACACACGCACAACACACACACACTTACACACTTACACACACGCACACACACACACACACTTACACACACACACACACACACACACACACACACACACACACACACAAACACACACACACACACATCCTTATTCACATCTTCAGATATAGTGAAGAGATGCAAACAACAATCACTCATTACCAGCTGTTGTCACTTGTCAGAAAGGAAGCAGTGACACCTTTGGATGTCAAAAAGACAGTGAATGACACTGGATAAAAAACTAACACAGTCCACCCTCGATGTTTTCGAAGTGTTGTTTGCAACAGCAGTGACTTTATTTCTTGGATCAAAGCTTTATCATCGATCAGTATATACACTCATGCATACGGGTACCGATTTAAAAGACAAAATATCTATTTTGTTTTCAATGCCCCAAACACATTTTTCCCCATAGGACTTAGGTCATCAGTGCTCTAGTCAGAGGAATCGGGTATAAAGGGGACGAGACAAGGAGACTCCATTCACGCTACGTTGTCATTGCTAAGCGCGAAAGACACGCGATAATCAGTTGCTTCGTCACAGCCGTCATGCATACCAGGGACAAGGAGATTCCATTCGTGCTGCACTGGAAGTGACAAGCGCCTAGGACAAACATGATTAAGCGAATGAATGAATAAGTGAATGAATGAATGAATGAATGAGCGAACGAACGAACGAACGAAGGAACGAACTAACGAACGAACAAACGAACGACGAATGAATGAATGAATGAAAGAATGAATGAACGAACGAACGAACGAATGAATGAACGAAAGAATGAATGAATGAATGAATGAATGAAAAAGTTACAAAATGTATATCCCCCACCCCACCCCCACCCCCCACCCCCTCACCACTGGACCTCATTTTGAAGACATCTGAAATCAAACTGAATATCTGATGACATTTATTCGGCAGTCTGACACACACTGATTATTACCTAAAACATGAACAGGCTGTAGTGTAAGTCTGAAAGAGAATTCGCTCTGATTGTCACTATATTCTTGAACAGACTGCATTAAAAGTCTGATAACGAACTACGATTTTCGTCGAGAACCCGAACACACCATATTTCTAGTCTGGTTACTGCTCCGATCGACTGACACTGAATAGGCTGCGTTGGTAGTGTGATGAAGAATTGATTAGCACTAAATACTGAATGTAATGTATTGGTTGTTTGAACATATAAACGATTGTAACTGAATACCTAAACAGATCGTAGTGATAGTCTGGGAAAAAAAGAAGAGCTGAGATGTTCAGTGAGCACCTGAACAAATTGCACTGAAAACCCGAGTATCCCCACGCCACGCACTCAATTACTAGTCGTCATTCTTCCCTATAAAGGAAATCCCCAGCACTATCAGAACTACCACACCGTAAGTTAAATCGCCCATGCCCGCAAAGTATTGTTCAAAATTCCGAATGGATTACAGCCACAAGCAGATGCCAGTGTCGCCGAAGAACAGGGTAGATTCCGGAAACGTAAAAGTGCCATTGAACGGATCTTTAACTCTCGTCCCGTTTGCGCCTGTCGCCTTCCAAATTAGAGGAGGTTCCACAGGCCGTTATTGACTTCAAGAAGCCGTTTGACAGAGTTTGGCCAGAGGCAATATTGACCATAATGAAGAAACTTGACATCCGGCAATAGCTAATCAACGCCATTCACTAACTATACTCCAAAGCAGCTAGTGCAGTACCCCCTCAGGGTTTTCTTGAAAAGTGGTTCAGTGCATCAGCTGGGGTTGTCAGGGCTGTCTCCTTTCTCCCACATTTTTAACATATTTCTGGAACGCATCGTGACTGAGGAACATGATAGCACAGTCACCACCTGAGGAAGAACCGTCATATATTTTTTTTTACTCTGCATTCGACAACGATGGACTGGTAGTCAGTGAACAAGAACTTGCCAAGTTTGTGGAAATAAGGGATGAAACAGCGATAGGATAGGGCTGTTGGCAAGCCATGCCACCACCATCGTTTCCAACATAAAAGTGTATCGACCTAAAGAACTGTTCAACAGTACCTGGGATCCAACATGACCAAACCAGAAAATCTGAAGGGCGGCAAAGACAGCGTCAGCACTCTCCAGATTCAACCTGTATGGATGGACAATAACATCTCTATGAACACAAGATCAGGCTCTGGTATATTTCCCATTTTCCTGTATGCATGTGAGACACAGACCCTCACAGCAGATCTGGAAAGAACGTATCTAAGACATATAAATGAGATGCTACCACAATATATCAAGCATCAGATACACCGACCGTCTCAATTATGAGCAGCTGCGCCAAAGCATCAAGCAGCAAGACAGACCATATAAAGATCCGCTGACAAATGAATTCGAAAAACAAGCTGCGTTGGTATAGCCGCAAAAACAAGACCCCGTGGCCCTGCTAAAAGCTCTCTCCAGAAAGCAGCTGAGAAAGGAAGACGGAAGGGAAGACAGAAAAAGGAATGATGGACTGACAACACAGCAGAATGGAAAAGGGAAGCTGTCGAGACCTGGTGAACAATGTTTTAGTGTAGTACCCAAATGACTCTTCATGAAGAAGAAGAAGAAGAAGAAGAAGAAGAAGAAGAAGAAGAAGAAGAAGAAAAGAAGAAGAAGAAGAGGAAAAAAGAAGAAGAAGAAGAAGAAAAAGACGAGAAGAAGAAGAAGACAAGTAGAGATACGGATAAAGTGAAGTACTGTAGAATTTCAACCGGTAGCAGTAAAAGAGATCGAGGGAATCACATCTTAATGGAGTATTGTAGTTAGATTCTCATACCTGAACATATCACCTTTATCATTCAATCATTTTACTTACCTTTGTGCTGTTTTTTTTTTTGTTTTTTTTTTTTTTTACTTCATAGATTATTTTATGTATTTATAAGAAAGTTCGATTCTTTTTTACTTGAGAGGTAGTGTCAGTCCATTTTTATATTATTTGATATCATGCATTTTTTAAATTACTTTTTTATTTACTTAGATATAATTAGCAATTATTCTATATTTACTCTTAAACCATTCTTTCAAACAATTTTTTTTCATATCCGTCCAAACGTTAAAGAGTTTTTAAGCATGTACCATTGATGGCTGTAAACAAGAAACAGTGTTGTGCCTACTGCACGCAGACCACTCTTTTTACACTCACCCGTATCTTTTACAAGATGGAAATGTTCCGTGGTGCATTTCGTGTAATGCACCACTCACTATAAAACATGTTTCTATATTGTGTTCGGACTTACAGATCTCAGAAATAAACACTTTACTGCACTTTACTTCATGAACATCTTGTTCAGAAATGCCCAACCTGATGTGAATTTCGAGTTCTTAAAGAGATCAACATTCTTCATGTGAACTAAGACCTTACGGAACAAAGATTTCACAGCAAATTTGAGTGTTCCTAGGTTGTCTGTTTTCAATGAATTGTACATGTGAGCGAGATTTTTTTTTCTATCCATGTAAAGAAATACTTCATGAAGGTGAAATTTCTGATGTGGCCCTTTGCGGTCAACTGGGCTATAATCATTCATACATTATGCCCATCGCTCCCGGTGAAGCATAGGCCATCGACGACCCTTCGCCATCGCACTCTGTTCTGGGCTGTTCTGGTCATTCCGGTCCAGTTGGTCCCTTGTTGTTTCAGATCTGCCTCAGTGTCTCGCTTCCAGCTGTTGCGAGGCCGGCCTCTCTTCCTCTTTCCCTGCGGGTTCCAGGTCAGGGCTTGGCGTGTGGTGCTGGACGCTGGCTTCCTGAGGGTGTGTCCGATCCAGCCCCACTTCCTTCGCAGTACTGCTTGGCCACTGGTTGCTGTCCCGCACGCTCCCACAGATCTTCGTTTCGGATCTTCTCCTGCCATTGGATTTTGTAGATGCGCCTCAGACAGGTGTTGAAGAATGTCTTAATATTTTGTTGCATTGTCTGTGTTGTCCGCCATGTCTCGCATCCGTAGAGCAGAATTGACTTCACATTGGAGTTGAAGATGCGGAGTTTGGTTCTTATGCTGATTCCTCCAGATGCCCAGATGTTCTTGAGCATGACGAAAGCTGCTCTTGCCTTGCCGATTCTGGCTGCGACGTCTCGGTCCGTGCCTCCCTGTTGGTCAACCACGCTTCCCAGGTAGACGAAAGACTCCACCTCCCTGATGGGCTCTCCACTGACTGTGACTGATGTGTTGGCAGTGGTGTTGATATGCAACAATTAAATTGATTTAACACCCGTTATTATCTCAAGTTCGTATGGAAATCCAATCCAGCACATTTTCGGGGATTCTCGGAACTTGGTTACAATCACCACCATCCGAAGGGATGCTCACTGATCCTGCTCAACGACGTCGCAATAACTATAGTGTGTGTGTGTGTGTGTGTGTGTGTGTGTGTGTGTGTGTGTGTGTGTGTGTGTGTGTGTAGAGTGTGCATGCTGGCGTGCGTGCGTGTGTGTGCGTGCGTGCGTGCGTGCGTGTGTGTGTGTATGTGGGGGGGGGGGGGTGCGTGCGTGCGGGCAGCGTTCGTGCGTGCGTGCGCTCGCGCGTGTGAGTGTGCGTGTGTGTGTGTGTGTGAGAGTGTGTGTGTGTGTGTGTGTGTGTGTCTGTGTGTCTGTATCTGTGTGTGTCTGTGTGTGTGTCTGTGTCTGTGTGTCTGAGTTGTCGTTAATGTTGTAGTTGTTTCTTCTTCTAACTCCCCCCCCCCCCCCCCGTTTCCATTCCGCTCATTCCATCACACTCCATACACAGCTGCATTCAGCTTCATCCTATGACACCGTCACTTTTAAGAAAATCAAATCAATGTGTAGGCTGTCACAGGGCAACCCACCAGAGGAGACACTGCACTGCTTTGGGGTCGTTTCGGTGACGTTCAATGGCGCCCTTTCTGACCCAGTCTTTGCAGGACACCATCTTCTGACACTCCACCCCTGGCGGGGGATAATGACAACTTAATCGCGGAGCCATCGTGAAGAAGCCACCCGCTTTGGTGGACGCCACCTCGTCCATTGAGCAAAGTCGTGGTGAATTGTCCAGTGCCAAGAACACGAATTTTCCACAGGTGTGAATGTGAAGAGGACGTTCACA
>CM065746.1:29549359-29551859 GCA_033310375.1 Conus canariensis | reverse complement strand
AATTTCATTATCAAAATTCTGGCGAGGAGAAAATCTTAAGGAAGGGAATGAAAGACGCATCATTGACATTAGGGCTAGAAGTTATGACTACAATTTTAATACGAAGCAAAATGAAGTAATAAAATCGTCCATGTTTCCTTCTAATAACGAGGTAAAAAAAAAAAAAAGTTAAGATTTTTTTCTGCAATTTCACAATCGATTTAATCACGACATAAAATGCCCCCCTTTCAGTTTAATATAGCTGTGAACTGGATCGCAAACGAAAGATGATTTTTAAACTCCCTTCAAAAATAAGGCAGTGAAATTAATAACAAACTCCAAAAGCAAAATTCCTTTCTATATTTGCACGGGTGAGTTTAAATTCTGTTTCCTTATTGAGGACAGGATGACAGAGAATTCGCTAATATTCTTTTGAAACAAGATACTACAAGACCTACACGGTGATCATGTCGTGTGCACGCACGGTCTCTCTCTCTCTCTCTCTCTCTCTGTCTCTCTCTCTCTCTCTCTCTCTCTCTCTCTCTCTCTCCACACACACACACACACACACACACACACACACACACACACACACACCCCTATCTTTTCCTGCGTGGGTTAAGTTTTCTTTTTGTTTTGTCATCACTTTCTCCCACATAATTCTTACTTCCATGCCCTGATCCTTGTTTTCTGAATTTTTAACAGTTTCCTGATTAGGTCATTTTTTTTCCGGGGTGGGAGGTGGAGGTGGGGCTTGAGGGGAGGGGGGGGGGGTCGAGGGGGAGGGTACATTTTGTTTTTTTTTATGTCATTGTTTCATGAATTAATTCTAGTTTCCTCTTTTTTTTCCATGGCTTCCTCCACTGGCCATTGTTCTCGTGCTGATGATTCTTTATTTTAAATGATCATTGTTTTCTTCTTATTGTTTTCTCCAAAAGGCTATTATTAATTCACTACCCTACTGACCCAGAGACCAAGTTTCACATGCGTGCGGAGGATGCAGAGAACCATATGAACCTCATGGGTTTTATTCCTTTTCCTTCTACTCTCTTCCTCATCCTGATCTTCACGCCTTCCACCCTCTCCCCATGTAAGCTAACTCTTGCTACCTGTCATTTCCTCAATCGCATATGTGCGCGTGTTCTTCCGCCTGCTTGTGCGAAGCGCTTCATCTCCACTCGCTCTGGGAGAAAGCCATACCCTAGGCGCTCATAAGGATTGTTCACCTGCTAGCGTTGAGAGAGAGAGTCTGTTGAACCTTTCGCTTGGCACCTATAAGAAAATTTTTTTTTTCTCATTACGTTATCTTGCCTTTGCTGTATTTAGGATGATGGTTTGCATCACGTCATTGTCAGTTCATCAATGACAAATTATCATGTGAACATTTGTTTTGTAGGCCATGCTCAGCGAAAGGGGGGAGTGGTACCTTCATGTCTATACCCCGCCCCGCCCCGCCCCGCCCGCCCCGCCCCGCCCCATCCTCTTCCGTCAGATTGCGGCTTCTTTCGCCCTCTCTATCCTTACGTCTGTGTCTGATTGCGTGCGTACAAATAGTTAATTTTCAGGGAGAGAAATGTTTCTAGTGGTGAAGTAAACGATATGGATTTATCTGTCTTCTCGTGTTTCGCTGCTGTTTACTTCTTTTGTTTTTTCTTGTCACTTCAGTTCTTTGCTTTCTCTTGTGTAGAATATCCAAAATGTCCATTGCATGCTCCCCTTTTCAAATATTTATCTTTTCGCTCGGGAGGGAAGTTAGGGTAAATAATGTTCTCTGTGGAAATGTGTTTAATTGTCGTAAATTTCAATTTTATATCGTAAACACATCAACGTATTTGTTTTGCACGCACTCGTGTCCAAGCATTTGACCACTGAACGCGACCGAGCATTGTTCGAAGACACGCACTTTGGAATTTATTGAAACTTTTCTAAACTCCACGCCTAAAGTGCTTGATTTGGAGAGTCTGAAAGGGAGACAACCTGGAGGCGAAGGTCTGTTGAAGGACTCTTTACACCCCAGGCTTCCAGAGAGGTTGTCGGATCTACACGTCGCGACCAGTCACTGGTGGCGCTTTGGGAGGACCTGCCTGCCAACATTATTGATTATTCCTCTCAGCTGTGGATCATGGGAAAGGGCCACAGAGGTCGAGTCATTTGTGCTGCTTTGCGTTGAGACATGGTTCAGTGTGAACATGGGGGCAACATGCGTTGAGAGACTCCCGAGTATTTTAAAATACATCTTCATGTGCTTAAGTCCTCTTCTGTTTGAAGACTTGTACTGAAAATTATAATCATTCTTTATGAATGATCTTGTTGGTGAAAATGATGATGAGGATGAGGATGACGATGATGATGATGATGATGATATCATTATCATTAAAACTTACCATTTATTTAACTATTATTATTATTATCATTATCTTCGTGATAGCAACAACAACAACAACAACAAGAAACATTTGGGAACAACTGTGACAGAAATTAAAAATAAAGACGAATTCAGTAATGCAATACCAGTATAAGG
>CM065746.1:29536859-29544359 GCA_033310375.1 Conus canariensis | reverse complement strand
TTGTACATTGTTTGCCCCCCGTTTGTCTGGCGGATCTACTTACAATTCTTTTTTTTAAAGTTTGTTTCAATATTCGCTTGAAATCACCTCATTTTCCAATCTTACTTTCATTCACACTGACAACTGCCATTCGTTGTTTCGTATTTCGTTTCACGTCATAGATTTTAAGGTGTGCTGTTGTGATCGTTGCATAAGTGATTGCTCGTTCTTCATTTTCATTGTCCTGAATGTTGTTCATCTTGCCTGAAGAAGGCCTAAGAGGTCGAAACGCGTCGTGTTTGATCTGGTAATTTGTTTGTCCCCGTCTGTTTGGCGGGCCCACTAACAATTCTTTTCAAAATGTATTCTCCAAACGTCAACTTGAATCAGAATGTTTGAAGAAGCATCTGAACAATGTTTTCGATTCGTTACCAAACCACCACCACCACCACCACCACCACCCTCTTCCCCTCAACACAATCTCCTGGGTTCCTGCGTTCTCTGTTGACGCTAACCAGTCTCAAACATCCGTTGAATCGCCTGTCACTGGTGGCAGTGTCATTAGAGTTTTCTTCTGTGGGTCACGGCGCCCCCATCGACCGAAAGCACGTGCAAACATATGGAAAGCACGGCTTGCATAAATATGAATTATTCCTTTTTCTATTCATTGTGTGTCTAAACTTGATGATTCTGATTTGACAAATTGTGTTCCAGGGTTTGATTTTGTCTGTGTGAAAATCGAAACAATTCTGATGTTTTCGTCAGATATGAACTATGTATAGTCTGCCCTAAAGTCATCAAAATCGTTAAAGCGATCGGGTGGGGATGGAATGGGAGGAGTTTCTTCATAAAAAGATAACTATTTCTTTCTTAGATTAATTCATGTGTCATTTTTTACATCTTTGTCAATTTTTGACCGACGAAAAGCTGTTTATAATGACTAATGACAGGGTGTATTGTTGTGCATGCATGCCACTATAGTTTTTCCTTATTATGATTACTCTAATTCTCATGATAGTATCAGGCTGCTCGAAGAACGTTTAATTGATTGATTGTTGGTTTTAGATGTATGTATGCTGATTCAAAAAAAAAATCTCAGGACTGGTCTACATATAATTGTCACGAGTGTGTTCTAAGTAAAGAAAAAAGATCATAGCAATTCAATCATCGTATCCGAGACAGAAGACCACAACGTTAATCCAGTTAGTAGGTGTGAGTATAAACATACATTTAAGAACACAAAGGGTCAAATAAATCTTTACTGGAAAATGTGAAGTATTTATAAAATCCTTCTATGGATGCTATTAATTAGATTCAATTGAAAAGAAAACAATATAAAAATCACAGTAAAAATAGAATATGGCTAAATATTGTGAACATTAGAACAATCATATGTTGAAAATGAATTATGATATTGATAATATTGACGTGTCACCAAAGAAGTATTGCGAACGCTTAGAAAAGTGTTTGTTTTTTTTAATCCCTGAACAGCCAATGCTGACGGCAGTATAAGTGAATTTGCTCAAAAATGTTTCTGAGCAGGTGTTGCAGTTTCTTTAGAATTGCTCATGTTGCCATTGATCCTAATACGTATGGATGTTTTCTCCACGCAGTATTTGTAATAAGCTATCTGGAATGATTAGAAACTACAGATTTCAAGAATTGTAGAGGAGAACAATATAATAGTTGATTACCATGTCGTTAAAAAGAATGGAAGAGTTGGAAGGGGAGCTTTAATTGTTGACTATGTGTCCACTTTATTAGCGATAGTGCAGAAGCAATAAAGCAATCGAAAGACATATTGCTCTCATAAATGTTGAGAACGCATTTGATTCTTTGAAAAGAAATATGCTTTGGGCTTTTCTGTTTCAAAATGATGTCAAGCCTACACTTAGCAGATGTATGAAAAGTGTGTATAATGTTGTTACAGCTAGAGTTCGCAGTGGCACTACTTTCGTTGCACAACTGGAGTTTAACAGGGAGATATACGCTGTCCAGTTTTGTTTTCTTTGTGTAGAAGTTAGTAAGGAATTGAATACTGAATGATGAAAGACATGATGCTTAACTGTCTCCTGAAGCTTTTGAACTGTTCATTAATTTAATAGCTTGTAATGCTATTGTTATGACGGAGACATTAATGCGTTTACAAACACAGACAATTAGCTTTAAACTTATATATCTCTAACTTTCAAGTTTGGCAGTAATGCTTTATTACATTGCGAGAAAAATTATATATGGATAAGACACAGGTGCTTTTATGACTCTGACAGAATCTGCCAGTGGTCAAATCCTATACATATTGGAGAGAACTTTTCCACACGCGTTTGAGTTTTGTTGGTGCATTGACAGAATTTGCTAGTTGGGCTAAGAATGCTTCAGTTCGAAATATGAAAAATGCAGACGTTCTTTTTTTTCATTTTATTTTATCGCAAATAAGCTCCCATCCACGAAGAATTTGTGCACACATATATACAAATAAACGCACAAGTTTTGTGTCTGTGTGCATGTTTGCTTGATTTCAATGACGTTGCTGTCTGTTTCAATCATCTGACATTCTTTTTGTGAATCAATACATTTCTGTATTTATACTTTATAGTTAACTGCATCCGATGTTGGATAAAACAAGATATAAGACAATAGAATACCTCGCAAAGCTTACAATAAAACATGTGACCTAGATGTTACTGTAAATAGCAAAATGGCCTCCTCCTCCTCCTTCTCTCCTCCTCCTCTCCTCCTCCTCCTCTCCTTCTTCTTCTTCTCTCTTTTTTTTTCTTCTGCCTTGTCCTCCTCTTCTTATTTTGTTTTCTGTTCGATCTCTTCTTCCTTTGTTTTTGTCTCATACAGACACACAATACTAACACAAACACAAGCTCACAGGCGCGCGCACGCATGCACGATGTACTCACACGCACGCATGCACGATGCACTCACATGAATACGCGCGCACACACACATATACACACACGCGCGCGCGCGCGCACAGAGAGAGGGGAGAGAGAGAGAGAGAGAGAGAGAGAGAGAGAGAGAGAGAGGAGAGAGCCGACAGACAGAATGGCAGGCAGGCAGATGGACAGAGACAGAGACGCACAGGTACAGGGACAGAGACAGAGACGCACAGGTACAGGGACAGAGGCAGAAATAGATATATTGTTCATTATCAGTCATTTTGTCTTATTGTCTTGATAAGGAAAAGCTGCTCCTTTTTTTAAGGGGAAGGAAAATCTCGTATACGCACATATGGAAACAATCCTTCGTATTTACGAATTATATTACGAGTTATATTGTGTGTGTGTGTGTGTGTGTGTGTGTGTGTGTGTGTGTGTGTGTGTGTGTGTGTGTGTGTGTGTGTGTGACTCTATGTATATGTATATATATATATATATATGTGGTGTGTGTGTGTGTGTGTGTGTGTGTGTGTGTGTGTTGTGCGCGCGCGCGCGCGTGTGTGTGTGTGTATGTGTGTGTGTGTGTGTGTGTGTGTGTGTGTGTGTGTGTGTGTGTGTGTGTGTGTGTCTCAGACGGTGTGTGTGCGCTTGTATGTGCGTGCGCGCGCGCGCGCATGTGTGTGTGTGTGTGTGTGTGTGTGTGTGTGTGTGTTTGACTGCATGGCTGTGTGAGTGTGTGTGTGTGTGTGTGTGTGTGTGTGTGTGTGTGTGTGGTGTGGTGTGTGTGTGTGTGTGTGTGTGTGTGTGTGTGTGTGTGTGTGTGTGTGTGAGCTTCTCTCTCTCTTTCTCTCTCTCTGTCTCTGTCTCTCTCTATCTCTCTGTTTGCCTCTGTCTCTGACTCTGTCTCGCTCTGTCTCTCTCTGTCTCTCTCTCTCTCAATCTCTGTCTCTCTCCAGCTACTTATTTATCCATCTGTCTGTTTATCTGTCTGTCTGTATATCTATCCTGTGTGTATGAATGTATGCATGCATGTATTCATGTGCGTATGAATGTATGTACATAGGTTTGTATATATGCATGTATGTATCTTGTATGTATGGACGCGCGCGTATGTCTCCCCCCCCTCTCTCTCTCTCTCTCTCTCTCTCTCTCTCTCTGTTTGTATGTGTAAGTGTGCGCGCGCCCAATGTGCGTGTGTGTGTATGTGTGTGTGTGTGTGTGTGTGTGTGTGTGTGTGTGTGTGTGTGTGAGTGTGTGTGTGCGTGTGTGTGTGCGTGTGTGTGTGTGTGTGTGTGAGTGTGTGTGTGTGTGTGTGTGTGTGTGTGTGTGTGTGTGTGTGTGTGTGTGTGTGTTGTGTGTGAATTCATCAAGATGTTCTGGAAAACACACTAGTTCTATCAAACTCTCGCTGCAGAAAATATTTACATTTTTCCTCAACATTATAACGTTGTGAAGGACCGGTCATATTGATTTTCCAATGAAGCCTTCATTTTGACGATTAAAAACAATCAGAGTGGTTGAACAAAATAAATTACACACACACACACACACACACACACACACACACACACACACACACACACACACACACACACACAGGGGGAAAATGTATAAGAGACAAACTCCACCATGGGGCTTTATTCCAGGGACGACTAAGACTAAGACGGTTGGACTCTTGTGAGATTTAAAAGCAAGTAAATGTAGTATTCCCTTTGTGTTCCTTTCATTTTCTCTGTGCTGTACCATGTCAGTCGTATTAGTGTCAAGAAAGACGGTACATCTTTAATTCATGGATTGAAACTGTAAGTAAATAAGGAGAAACTGTAGATATCACAGGACATTTGTCATGACTATAAGCGCAGTGTTGTGGCATGTCGACTCAGCACTGCGAAAATAGCAAGAATATTTTTTTTAACCTAAAAAAAAAAGAAAATAAACAATTGAGATCGAAAGAAAAAACAAAAAAAAAACTAGCAGAATAAAACCTAGCGGACAGGCCAGTCGCTGAACTTTTGACTGTCAATATACAGTTCCTGATCAGAGGAGACTAAGTGAAACAAGATGGCACCGTCGTGCTATGTCTGGGCTTGGGGCTATTTCTAAAGAAACATCACGACATGGACAAATGTCATCAAAGCTCCAGTACCAGTTTGGCCAAGCGGCTGTCTTCTTGCAAGCAGCAGTCGACGTCACAACAAAAATGGTACAGTACTGGGCCCCGCTGGCACTGGCCTTAATGGGACAACTGGACATAACTATGAGAAATGGCTGTGGTGTATGAAATACAGTCTTTAAATATCTGTTACAAGTAAAACAGTAATCTTATGAACTACTCGTGTTGATGACTAAAGGAAAAATTCTTAGGTTATCTCATGCTAGAAGATGGCATGATTTTACTTACAGATAACGGTCACAAACGAATTAAAAATAACGCAGTGACTCAGGAATTGCGCAACTAATCGCCAAAATGTTGGGACCATAATTATCTCAAAATTCTACAATCTTCGGAAAAACCAAGTTTTTGAGACATAGAAATGTAAAATACCAGAGTCCATAAACGTCACACACCACACACACACACACACACACACACACACACACACACACACACACACACACACACACACACACATATATATATATATATATGCACGCGCGCGCGCGCATACACACATACCGGAAGCGTGCGCCTATTAACAAGCTGAAAAAGTAGCAGCAATTAGCCAATAAACATTTAATTCCCATTTAAACCCAATCGTCCAAAGTCAAACACCCGTACGTTTGGGCCTCTAAGTAAATACACTAACTTTTTTTAACAGGTCGACGACCTGCAGGAGCATGCAATGTTGGTTATAACGGATTAATCCTATTCCTTTCTGGCGAATCTTACCATCTACAGTGCCTACTCAAATCTGACGCTACGCCTGTCCTATCTAAGTCGTTATCACGGAAGCCATGAAACGACATAAAACATGGGTAGGGTTTGGTTGCACAACGAACAAAATCGTCATGATCTTTGTCCAGCCCCCACCTCCCTACCTTCTCCATCTTCCCTTCCCCCTATCGTCCTCCCTTGCCCCCTCCCATCCTCTTCTCAACCTTTTCCCCCCTCTTGACCGTCTTCAATCCTGTCTTCTCTCTCTCTCTCTCTCTCTCTCTCTCTCTCTCTCTCTCTCTCTCTCTCTCTCTTAACAGGCATATACATGACGTAATACCATACCTGTCAGGTTGGTTGCTGGTCCTCCCATCTCTTAATCGGACAGGAATCCGAGCCTGCTTCCAACCCCCGTAATCCTCTCCCACTTCCTCATCCCTACACCCCTGACACCCCTCTCTCAGCCCCCACCCCCACCCCCCACCCTCCACAACCCCCCACCCCCACCCCCCACCTCCACTCCATACATCTAATCAGACAGACAGACAGACTGACAGCCTCTTCACTAAAAGCTGACACCGGCACATCTTGTGTCTGAGGGCATCAGGATTCCACACTGCAGCAGCAGCAGCAGCAGCAGCAGCTGCTGTTACCGAGCTGAGGTGTCATGGGGCAGAGGGTGACAGGTCAGCTGTCGCCAAGTCCGGAGAGAATCCTATTACTGATCCGAGGGGAGATTGTGGGGAGGGGGAGGGGGAGGGGGGGGGTATGGATGGAAGTCCTGACGATGATCTCCCCCCCTTAAGAGCTTTCAACGACATGCACTTCCCACCGCCTTTGGCAGGTTTCGCGGTGATGAGATACGGCATCTTGTTTTCACTTCCTCCTTTCTTTCTTTCCTTCCTTCCTTCCTTCCATCCTTCCATCCTTACGTCTTTCCTTCTTTCCTACCTCGTTTTCTTTGCTTTCTTTCTTTCTTTCTTTCTTCTTGCTTTCATTTCCTTTCTATCCTTTCTCGTTTACCTATCTTTTTTTTTTCTTTTTTGGCTTTGTTTTCTTTTTCTTTTTTATTTCTTTCCGGTTCTCTTCTTTGTTTTTATCTTTTCCTTCTTTTTGTCTGTCTGTCTGTCTGTCTTTCTGTCTTTCGTTCTTTATTTATTTATTTATTTCCCCTCTTTTTTCTTTCCTCTCTTTTCTTTCTTTCTTTCTTTCTTTTTCTTTTTTTTTTCTTTTTTTTTTCCTTCCTCCTCCCTTCAATTTTGTCTTCAATTCAGACAAGAACTGTTGAAATTTCATCGTTCTGTTTGCTTCTCAATTTTTCAATGGACAGACTTACACAAATGTTCTTTGGAAACATTTCATCCTTAACCCAAGTAACATTTCATCAGTCCGCATGTTTCTCCTTTCTCTCTCTCTCTCTCTCTCTCTCTCTCTCTCTCTCTCTCTCCTTCCTTCCTCTCTCTCTCTCTCTCTCTCTCTCTCTCTCTCTCTCTCTCTCTCTCTCTCTCTCTCTCTCCCCATCTTTCTCATCTAACGATCAAGCAACCACTGAACCTAACATCTTATGCCAATGAATCCATCGTTGGATTTGGAAAATGAGCTTAATCCCAGCCATGGTGATCATGGTCATGACTATGGTTTGACGATGATGCTAGTGATGAAGATACTATATGATGTACCTTTTTTTTTTTAATCACAACAGATACATCTCTGTGTAGTCTTCATCCTTGGCGAGTACAAGACGAATATCGTCATTCT
>CM065746.1:29518405-29521759 GCA_033310375.1 Conus canariensis | reverse complement strand
TGGACGGACAGACAAATAGATGGACGGATAGATAGATAGATAGATAGATAGATAGATAGATAGATAGGTAGATAGATAGGTAGATAGATAGATAGACAGATAGGATAGATAGATAGATAGATAGATAGATAGATAGATAGATAGATAGATAGGTAGGTAGATAGGTAGATATATGGATAGATAGACATTTCGACAGACAGATAGATAGATAGATAGATAGATAGATAGATAGATATGATAGATAGATAGATAGATATGATAGATAGAATAATAGACAGATACATAGATGTAGTAATAAATTGATTCATTTTTTGATTTCTTGATTCGTTGATTGATTGATTGATTGGTCGATGAATTGATCGACTCATTGATTGATTGACTGATTCATTGATTTATACATGCACACACAAATAAATGGCCAGAATAATCCATAGCGATCTTGAAGGAGGACCAGAAACATGGGCAGACACTGTTGACATCACATCCAGGACCCCAGTGTCTCTAAACAGAGCATTATTCCCTAAGCAGTGGACCCAGTGCCCGTCCTCACTCAAGAGCGAGGAGAAGAAACACTGCAAACAAAGCAACGGAGACTTCCTCAGGGAGACCTACCACAAACAGGGGAGACTACTCCATGAAAACTTCCCCAAAACAGATGTTTTCCATGAATTTGAAACGCAGGTCTGGATCATGGACATTTTAAGGTCCATGACCACGACCGCGTTAGTGACTGGAAGTAAATCATGTTTTCTTCCTGAGCCGTTTCTGTACATTTATCAGAAAATGGTATCTCCCATAATGGCTGATTTCTGACCATGTTCAGTTCAATGTTCTTCCCCCTGACCTTTCATTATTTTCAGCGAAAATATATCCCATGCTGCCTGTTATATGCGCTGGCAAATAGATAGATATACAGACGGACAGATGGACGGACAGACAAATAGATGGATAGATAGATAGATAGATAGATAGATAGATGGATAGATAGATAGATGAATAGATAGATAGATAGGTAGGTAGGTAGATAGACAGATGATTTGATAGACATTTTGACAGGCAGATAGATAAGATAGATAGATAGTAGATAGATAGATAGATAGATAGATATTGTAATAAATTGATTCATTTGTTGAGTGATTGATTCGTTGATTGATTGATTGATTGATCGATTCATTGATTGATTGACTGATTCATTGATTAATACACACACACACACACACACACACACACACACACACACACACACACACACCACACACACACACACACAAATAAATGGCTAGAATAATCCATAGCGATCTTGAAGGAGGACCAGAGACATGGGCAGACACTGTTGACATAACATCCAGGACCCCAGTGTCTCTAAACAGAGCACCAGTCCCTAATCAGTGGAACCAGCGACCGCTTCTGCTCAGGATGAGGAGAAGAAACATTGCAAACAAAGCAACGGAGACTTCCTCAGGGAGACCTACCACAAACAGGGGAAACCACTCCATGAAAACTCTCCCCAAACCGAATGTTTTCCATGAATTTGAAACGAAGGACTGGACCGTGGATATTTTTAGATCCATGACCATGGCCGCGCACATGACTGGAAGTAAATGTTGCTTTTTTTTCCAAGCTGTTTCTGTACATGTATAGGAAAATAAAATCTCCTATTGTGGTTGATTTCTGACCATGTTCAATACAATGTTCTTCCCCTGACTTTTCATTATTGTCAGTGAAAATATATCTCATGCGGCCTGTTATATGCGTTGGCAAATCGATAGATATACAGCAAACAGGGGGAACTACTTTGTGAAAATTTCTCCTCCCCCCCCCTCCACCCCCCAACAAATGTTTTTCATGAATTTGAAACCAAGGACTGGAGCATTGATATTTTTAGATCCATGATCATGGCCACGCGCATGACTGGAAGTACAGGTTGCTTTTTGTACTCCCAGTTCTTATAGAACAGGGAGTACTTTACAATGGGAACGAAGAAATGCTGTCTGTGTGTCTGTCTGTCTGTGTGTCTGTCTGTCCGTGTGTTTGTCTGTCTCTCCATGGTCAGAATGTGTTCCACTCACTCCAGACAAAACCTCTGGGCCAATCTTTCTGAAAATTTGTAGGTATGTTCATTATGGGTCACGGATGATGCCTGATGTTTTATTTTACCAGAATATCCGTTACTAACGGCTATAACGGCCCAAAACGGTTTTTCTTCTTTATGGAATATCTCAGTGACGAAATACATTATGACGCATGTTTGATTGTGACGTCAAATACATTATGACGCATGTTTGATTGTGACGTTTTTCAGGAAGATAAACTGGGAGTACGTTTATATGCTTTGCATCTTGTTTTGTTTTTTTTCCTGAGTTGTTTCTGTACATTTATCGAAAATAATATCTCGCCATTGCGATTGACTTCTTACCATGTTCAGTTCGGTGTTTTTCTCCTCTCCCCTATGACTTTTCATTGTTCTTAGTGACAACATAGATCATGCTGCATGTTGTGAGCATATTCAAATCAGTAGATAGGTAGGTGGATAGATGGATAGATAGATAGACAAATAGATAGATAGATAGACAGACTGATAGATGGAGAGAGAGTGAAACACACACACACAACACACACACACACACACACACACACACACACACACACACATACACCACACACACACACACACACACACACACACACACACACACACGCACACACACACACACACACAACACACACACACACACACACACACAACACACACAAGGAGAGAGACAGAAAAAGAGAGACAAAGACAGATACAGAAGAACAGAGAGATGGAGACAGAGATTGATAGAGGCACAGAGAGAGACATACAAAGACAATGAGACAGATACAGACAATGCAGAATACGTAGTTTTATAAATAGAATAGTCACAGATTTTCTTTAAAGGTAATTATACCTTGAGTCCTATGATATGCACATAATTAGATTTAATCAAGATGAAGGCAGACGGTATATTGCTGCTCTATGAACCAAAAATGCTAATACAAAATAACTTCTTTCTTATTCATCACAGTTTTCAATGAGGATAACTACATAGCTTCCCCATTGCTGATTGGAAAGTATATGCTTTTGTGATTCTATGATATGACAGTCATTTTGGCCAGTGGAAAGAAAGAATGTAAAAAAAAAAAATGGGGAAAAAATGAATGAATACATGAACGACTGGAATAATCCATAGGAAACTTGAAGGAGGACCTGAACATGGGCAGGCAGTGTTGACATGACATCCAGAACCCCAGTGTCTCTAAACAGAGCATTATTCCCGAATCGGCGTACGCAGTGCCACTTTCACACAGTATCGAGCAGGAGAAACAGCGCAA
>CM065746.1:29503405-29513405 GCA_033310375.1 Conus canariensis | reverse complement strand
TTCCAACACCCTGTCTGAGAATCTGCCAAAGGTCAAGCTGGTCGTGGGTACTCTGTGTACTGTATAATATGAAGGCAAAAGTATGGTAAATTTTATAGATTACAGGTTTAAGTAAACACACTCTGTGGATCTGTGTGAACGTCACTTGCAGTTCTGATTGTACAGCGTCTATCACGTCCTCATCCTAAGAACTGGCCTAAAAGAAAAGAAGACGTTTTGAAAGCAGCGCAGTGAGTAACATCATTGAGTTGAATATTGCACAGTGCTGATCGACACTTTTTGACATTCTCTCCCTGTTTTGGACAGCTTACCCCTGTAAGACAATAACAAGCGTTTGCTGACCTATATGTGTACGCAGCGCGCCCATCTTCCCACACAATGCTTTTTCACAGCGAGCTCTCTAGCACTTAGCGACTACCGGATTTTTGACAGGTCATTCAGCTGGGAATAGCACTTTCTTGGAGCTTTCGACAGACCTCCGTCCGTCGTCTTCAGCGGTGGTATTGCTACTGGGTGAACTGAACTTCAGTGCACACTACCACGGGTCGAACCCTGGTCATGTGACTCTCTAGCACTGTTTCGTTAAAACAGAAATTTGTGGAGTAGTATTGCCTTCAGGGGCGAAGAGATGAAAAGGAATTCAATACTGTAGGTTGTCTAAAGAGAAGGAGAACTGAGCTGCATGCGTTGCAGAGATGAATGTTAAAAAAGGAAAATGAAAGCTTTTCTATGTAAGTGGTCCAGTCAGCCACGCAGAATAAATGTAAAGAGAAAATGCCAATAAAACAGTGAAATTCAGAAACTGAATGCCTGTCCCAGTTTTGTTGTGTGTTACATATGACACAGTTGATTGTTATCTGTTACATAGGACACAGTTGAATTCTTCGGCTCAGGGACAAGCTGAATATTGTTTAAATGGAACGTTACTCTTAATACATGGACACATTTCTAGTTATCTCTGTAGAATAATTAATATGTTACTTGCTACCTTTGTGGAATTACTTTATTGATTTCTTGGCACGCTAGCAACCCTATCTCTAGAATAATGTCATAAGTGCATCAGCATACTACCAACTACTCTTAAGAAAGATGTAAATGGTTCCTTGTCATGTCACCAACTCTATCTGTGAAATACTGTCATTGGCTCATAGCATGCTAACAGCTATATTTATTGAAAGAGGTAAATAAATCATTGTCATGTTACCAACTTTTTCCGTGTAACAATGTCACCAGTTCATCAGCACACTACCAGCTACCTTTGTGGAAAGATATAAATGATTCATTGTTATGTCACCGCCTTTTTCAATCGAATCATGCCATTGGCCCACTAACATGCTTCTTGCTAGCCTCGTAGAAGGATGTAAATAATGTATTATCACGTTATCAACTCTGTCGGTGGAGTCATGTTATGGGTTTTTTTTTTTTTAGCATGCTACCAACCATTCTTGTGGAAAACTGCAAATGATTCTTTGTCATGTTACTGACTATAATTGTAGAACAATGTCAATGATTCGATGGCATGCTATCACTCATCCTTTGTTGAATGATTTCTGGCATCTTATCAACTGTATTTGTAGAACAATGTCACTGTCTCAATGGCACGCTACCAACTGTCCTTGTGATTTGATACCATCGATCCACTGGCATCTTTTCAACTATATCTGTGGAATGACATTGTTGGTTCGTTGGCATATCATCAACTATATCTGTGGAATGACATTGTTGGTTCGTTGGCATATCATCAGCTATATCTGTGGAATGGCTTTGTTGGTTCGTTGGCATATCATCAACTATATCTGTGGAATGGCTTTGTTGGTTCATTGACATATCATCAACTATATCTGTGGAATGGCTTTGTTGGTTCGTTGGCATATCATCAACTATATCTGTGGAATGGCTTTGTTGGTTCATTGGCATATCATCAACTATATCTGTGGGATGACATTGTTGGTTCATTGGCATATTATCAGCTATATCTGTGGAATGACGTTGTTAATTCATTGGCATATCATCAACTATATCTGTGGAATGACACTGTTGGTTCATTGGCATATTATCAACCATATCTCTTGAATAATGTCGCTGGTTCACTAGCACGTGACCACCTGGTTTTGTCCCATTGGAAAAAAAAAGAAGACATGCTCATCCTACTTGTGGACCTCCAATACCTATGATCATGCCACAAGGAGAAAGGAAAGAGTGCATGTGCAAATCAGACAGAATGATTCATGGCAAACTTCAGGAAGGGGCATGCCTGAGGCATGGACAGATGGACACTGTGGACACAACACCCAGGACCCCCAGTGCTTCTAAACACAGCACCATTCCCTAATCGGCAGACGCAGTGCATGCTTCCACTCGGGATTAAACAGGAGGAACAGTGCAAACACCACAAGCAGTGGGAAAAGCGCCACGAAAGCTTCCTTTAAAAAAAAAAAAGCAAAAACGTTTACAGTGAATTTGAAATGAAGGACTGGAGCATGGTCAATTTTTAGATCCAGATCACGCACGCTCTGTGCACGTGATTGGAAAGAAATATTGGCTTTTTTCTTCTGCAATGTGTCAGTACATTTAATAGAATACAACACTAGTCTTCTCTCTATAACTGATTACTAGCTTTGCTCCGTTTATTTAATGGAATACAACCCTTCTCTTTGTAACTCATTTCTAGCTTTGCTCCGTTTATTTAATGGAATACAACACTTCTCTTTGTCACTGATTTCTTCTAGCGTTACTCCGTTTATTTAATGGAATACAACACTTCTCTTTCTCACTGGTTTCTTCTAGCTTTATTCCGTTTATTTAATGAAATACAACACTTCTCTTTGTCACTGATTTCTGGCTTTGCTCCGTTTATTTAATGAAATACAACACTTCTCTTTGTAACTGATTTCTAGCTTTGCTCCGTTTATTTAATGAAATACAACACTTCTCTTTGTAACTGATTTCTAGCTTTGCTCCGTTTATTTAATGGAATACAACACTTCCCTTTGTCACTGATTTCTAGCTTTGCTCCATTTATTTAATGGAATACAACACTTCCCTATGTCACTGATTTCTAGCTTTGCTCCGTTTATTTAATGGAATACAACACTTCTCTTTCTCACTGATTTCTAGCTTTGCTCCGTTTATTTAATGGAATACAACACTTCTCTTTCTCACTGATTTCTAGCTTTGCTCCGTTTATTTAATGGAATACAACACTTCTCTTTCTCACTGATTTCTAGCTTTGCTCCGTTTATTTAATGGAATACAACACTTCTCTTTCTCACTGATTTCTAGCTTTGCTCCGTTTATTTAATGGAATACAACACTTCTCTTTGTCACTGTTTTCTAGCTTTGCTCCGTTTATTTAATGGAATACGACACTTTTATTTGTAACTGATTTCTAGCTTTGCTCCGTTTATTTAATGGAATACAACACTTTTTGTCACTGATTTCTTCTAGCTTTGCTCCGTTTATTTAATGGAATACAACACTTCTCTTTCTGACTGATTTCTTCTAGCTTTGCTCCGTTTATTTAATGGAATACAACACTTCTCTTTGTCACTGATTTCTAGCTTTGCTCCGTTTATTTAATGGAATACAACACTTCTCTTTGTCTCTGATTTGTTCTAGCTTTATTCCGTTTATTTAATGGAATATAACCCTTCTCTTTGTCACTGATTTCTTGCTTTGCTCCGTTTATTTAATGGAATACAACACTTCCCTCTGTCACTGATTTCTAGCTTTGCTCCGTTTTCTGCTCTTCGTCCCTGGACTGTCGTTGTTGCTAATAACCACCACAACCCAACGCTGCACGTGGTGTAAACCCACAAATAGATGCATGGACAGATAAATAGATAGATAGATAGATAGATAGATAGATAGATAGATAGATAGATAGATGATGGATGGATGGATGGATGGATGGATGGATGGATGGATAGATAGATACTTTGTAAAGGTATATTGCTAATGACAGAGGAATTATTTCCTGGCTTTTGTTGCTGCTGGTTGCTTATTTGTTCAGTGCATGCACACACCACACACACACACACACACACACACACACACACACACCACACCCCACACACACGACCAACACACCCACACATAAACACACACGCGGACGCACGCATCCCATGCAACAGAACACTGCACAGTGAAGAGGGTAAGGAGAAGTTGGAGAATGAAGTGGCACAGGAGGTAGTTACAATGAAGGATAGGAGTTGATACCTGTTATAGGCGAGATCATTTTCCTGTTTAAATACAGAGAGAGAGACAGACAGACTGAGAGAGAGAGAGAGAGAGACAGAGAGAGAGAGAGAGAGAGAGAGAGAGACAGACAGACAGACAGACAGACAGACAGACAGACAGAGACAGAGAGAGAGATAGAGAGAGAGAGAGGGGGGGGGGGGATTGGTCAAGGCACATTTTGAATGCTGGAGTCAGGAAACAGTTGTCAAGAGAGAGAGAGAGAGAGAGAGAGAGAGAGAGAGTGTGTGTGTTTGTGTGCTCGTGCGCGCGCGCGCGCGCGCGCGCGCGTGTGTGTGTTTGTGTGTGTTTGTGTGTGTGAATGTGTGTTTGTGTGTGTCTGTGCGTGTGTGTGTGAGTGTGTGTATGTGTGTGTGTGTGTGTGTGATAGGAACACCTTGGAAAATACACGACCAGCACCAGAAAAAAGATACCTGAAGGATAGTCGGTCAACACAGTGTGCGTCTCTGTGTGTATGTGTGTGTGAGTGTGTGTGTGTGTGTGTGTGTGTGTGTGTGTGTGTGTGTGTGTGTGTGTGTGTGTGTGTGTGTACGAGAGAGAGAGAGAGAGAGAGAGAGAGAGAGAGAGAGAGAGAGAGAGATCATAGCTCAGAGAAAAACAACTTTATTGAATGAGAACACATGAGGTCTGTGACATCGCCTGTTCCCACACAAAAGAAACAGGCAAGGAAAGCCCGGGCCAGCAATCAAGTGCAGGTCTCCCACATTCCCAGTCCCAGCTGATACCGCACATTCCGTGCACGCACGCACCGGCTTGATTAGCCACCTGCGTATCCACAAATCATCTCACACTCCCCCACCCCCCACCCTACCCCCAGCCTCCTTCAACCCAAGATACTGAAGTGGTTCTCGTCGACTAGATGGACGAACAGCTAATATGACAGATAGCATCATCATGGGTGCTGCAAATGGCAGCTTTCTGCAGGTTCTTCGCAGCTTTGAGGATTATTGCAACAATACTTAAGGAAGGCCTTCAGTGAATCTATGTCGTGTTTGGGTGGACCTCCATGAGATCAACTGCATTCCGTAGATTCGCTATAAAATTCCCTTGATCTATGCGTATCTGGGACGCAGCTGAAGTAACCTTCCCACCAAAGTTTGGAGAGTTTGAGCATCACACGAACGGCTGTCCAGTTCATCTCTCTTTTTGGTACGTCTGGGAGTTTGTCTTGCTACTTGAGAAGCAACAGTTTTCTGAGGTATCTCATAGAGACTGAGCACACCTGCCTTGCGTGTTGACTGTACACTATCTTTTTTTTTTTGATATATTTTTTTATTTCTTTCCTCATTCTCTCTCTTCCATTCCACAGTTCCTTCTTTCTCTCATCTCCATTCTTTCATCAACATGATCTTTCTCTTTGCTGTACATTTCCGGATGCAAATTATCACATACTTTTTGTTGTTAATCATATTTGTACATGTTTGACATTATTGTAGTAAATAATCCGTGAAACGTATTAGAAACGAGTTATCTTTTTTATCGGCTTGAAAGGATTTGAGTGAGAGTTCAATGTATGCCGAGGAAAGGTTGTTTTCTTTTTGTTGGATATACACACATACACAAACAAACAAAAATCACTATGCACAATCCTCTGAGTTCTTACAAACTACAAGCACATAAAGGCAAACAAACACACCCGCTCACTCCACTCACACCTCCTCCCGTCCCTACCCACCCACACCCCACTTTCTCTCTTCTTATGAATTAATAATACTTAAACAATATACATAATTATACAATTTATAATAATGAAGTAATGTTTTCTCCGTGTGGTACCATGTGATAGCTGTTGTATATAACGCATAACATAATTATGTTCACTGTAATGATCCTTCAAAATATAGATTTAAACAGACGTAAGCATTTCCCAGCTGAGTGTACACACCAGCACCGAAATCCCGTCCATCAGTGTCTTTATATTTCTTTAACAATCAAAAGAAAGTTAATTATATGTTCTTCAGCCCGCTACCAATATGACATCGCTACACCACAGCCATGCCCCGCCGACCAACCAACAAACCAACCTACCAGCTAAGTTGCCGATCGGCCTACGGGTCCCAGCCGCGGCATCGCCATGCCAGACAAGCAGCGGGCCACAGGCTACAACCACACTCAATGATATTTGAATACCTTATGAAATTACCTACACATCCTGAACATATCCTCTCATGCACGTATTAAATCCAGGTATCTTATGATTTTGATTATCAATTTTCAAATAATACTTCATAATTGATCCAATTAGTGTTAAATTTTTGCAGATTCAATTGTACAGTTGCTATGTATTTTTCAAGATTATATCTTCTCTTTAGTATTTTTAGAAATACTGTTATTGAAGGCTTACATTTGTTTATTTTACAGCTAAAAATGTAGTATTTGGCTATCAGTATTATAAGATCGAATGTAGTATCAGTTGTGGAATTGTCATCTGCTCCAAATATTATTGTGTTTTCAGTCAGAGACAGATTATTCGCTATTAAACACTTTCCTTTTATTAATTCTTGCAATGATTTCCAGAAATCATTGACGTGTATGCATCTCCAGAACATATGTTCAATGCTGTCTTTTTCCTCTTCACAGAAACTACAGTTATAACTTTCTACTATTCCCATTTCTTTCAGAGCTACATTAGTTGCAATTATTCGATGCACTATTCTCATTTGCATCCATTTTAGCTTAATATCCTTAATTTGATGAATTTTTCTAAAACATTTCTTCCAAGGTATCTGTCTATTCAGCTTCTCCGTCCATTTTGCACAACAGTTTGGTTCCCAGTTATCTTTTACTATAATTCTGTAATAAGTTTTGGAACCTTTATCTACAGAATATATTTTCTTTAATGCTGTGCTGACTTCTGCTTCAATGTTATCTTTTATCTCATTCTCAAATCCTTGTTCCCTGATGTATCGTTTAATGGATAATATACATCCACCATAAGATAGGAAATCTATTTCAATGTTATACTTTGTTCTAAATTCCTCATGGGATAGTGAATCTCCATTTGCTTGAAACAAATCAGATACTCTAAATACATTTCTATTGTTCCAGTTTTTGTGTTTTATTAGTTTATTTCCTATTTTAAAATGTTCATTGTAAAGGATTGGTTCTGCAAGTAGTTCTCTAGCATTTTCTGGTTTTATTTTATAATAGAACTGCTTATACGACATGAATACATGTTTCCAGAAAACATTGTCTTGAGTGGTGATGCACAGATGGTTTGGAGAGTACTTCTCAATGTTCTCAATAATTGGGTATGAAAAGATCAACATGTCTCTCCATCTGTGTGTTGTTTGTCTCAGTCTTTTTATCCATGTTAATTTTAAAGCAGTGATGAGAGCATTTATGTCAGGTAGATTCAACCCACCATCCTGTACATCTTTAATAACTGTTTTTCGACTAATTCTGTCTTGTTTTTTATTCCATACAAACCAGTAACATAAGTCTTGTAATTCTTTAACAAATGTGTCAGGTGGATTTGGAAGCATCAACCATAGGTAAGTCAGTTTTGACAGAATTAATGATTTTAAGACAGCAATTCTTCCTAAAGGGGTAATGATTCTCTTTAGCCAAATTTTAAATAGTGCCTTCACTTCTATCATTCTATCTTTGTAGTTTCTTTTTTCCATGTGTGTTAAGTCCTGAGTAAACCAAATTCCTAATATTTTGAATTCTTTTGGATTCCAGATCATCTTTAAATGTTCCATATATCTTATTTCACTATGCTTTTGTCTTCCAAGCCAAATTACTTGTGTTTTCTCTTTGTTTAAGAATAAACCTGATGTTTTCCCAAACCTATCGAGAATCTCGATAGATTTTTCAAATGATTTCTTATTCCCTGTGTTCATCAGTTGAGTGTCGTCGGCAAATTGTGATATCTTGTGTTCTTTCTCCCCGATTTGTATACCTTCAATACTATTTTCTTCTTTGATCATTACGGATAATATTTCTGCACATAATACGAAGATATATGGTGAAACTGGATCTCCTTGCCTACAACCCCTTTCTATTGAGAACCATGGTGATGTTTGGCCATTTACGATAACAGTAGACTTAATGTTTTTGTAGAATACTTCTATCCATTTACATATATCTTTACCTAAACCTACAGCCTCCAGCACTTTGTGCATAAAATCCCAATCTAACGAGTCGAACGCCTTTTCGAAGTCTAAATTAATTAGCATCCCTGGGATATTATTTATGTTGAGATGGTGTATTATGTCATAAATTAACCTAATGTTACTACCTATGTATCTATTTGGGACAAATCCTGTCTGGTCTTCACTAATCAGTGATGGAAGGACCTTTTTAATTCTGTTAGCAATACAAGTGGAGCCAATTTTGTATATAAGGTTTAAAAGTGAAATAGGTCTCCAGTTTTTTACATATTCTTTTGGTTTTCCTTCTTTGGGTATACAGATTATAATACCTTCTTTCTGGGTGTTTGATAGTTCGCCTTCTCTGAAACTTTCATTTAGAGCTCGGGTTACAAACACGCCGATTTGTTTCCAAAAAGATTTGAAAAACTCAGCTCCAAACCCATCCGATCCAGGGCTTTTTCCGTTCTTCATATTTTTCAATGCAATCCCTGCTTCTTCTATTGTTATTTCACCTTGTAATGATTTAGTCTGTTCTTCTGTTAGTTTCGGTATCTTATTCACCAAATCTTCAATATTGCATTTCACAGTTGATCTTTTTCGGTATAGATCCTCATAAAAATGTTTTACTGTAACTTTTATGTCTTCTGGTTTGTCCAGTATATTACCTTGTCCATCCAGTAGTTTTACAATTTGTTTGCTAATAAAGTTACGCTTTTCTAAACTGCAGAAATATTTACTAACCTTTTCCCCATCTGCAACCCATCTTGCTTTTGATCTTAGTAGTACACCATTCATAACCTTTTCTCTTAGTGATATCAGTTCTCTATTACTCTCTTCAATTGTCTTCAAATCCTCCTCTGATTTAAGTTCTTTACTCTCAATATCTTTAATAGTTTGCATAAGGCTGTTTTCTTTACATTGTGATTCTCTTTTTTTAATTGTGGCATACTGGATGGATTTATCTCTTATCTTCATTAGTAAGAAGTCAAGAAAGACCCGATCAGACACTGTTAGTTTAGGGTCTGAGCTGTTCGACTGGTTTTCATCTTGGCTATTGTTAGCATTAATATCATTCCCCTCATCTTTATCTGTGTATTCCTTTGTTATTTCTTCTATTAGATTATTTATTCCGTCTACATATTCTTTATCTTTTAGTAGAGATGTATTAAATTTCCAAAAAGTTTTGTGTTTAATCTCCTTTCCGAATTGAAGCTTTAGTGTAATCAGTGAATGATCAGATCTATAGCCTGGTAAAATGTCAGCATCTTCAAAATACCAGATTAAATATTCTGACAGAAGGAAGAAGTCTAGCCTACTTTGTTGCAAGGGGGTAGGTCTACGCCATGTGTATCTCCTACAATCCGGGTTGTTTTCTCTCCATATATCTGCTAATGACAAATCTTGTATCATATCCTCAACTGCTTTTTTAGCTTTTGGGTTATTTATGTGTTTATAATTGTAACAATCAATTTCCTGTTCTAGTACCATATTAAAATCCCCCACCACAATAACGTTGTTATTTTTGTACGTTTTAATCTTATTTGCGAGTTCCTCATAGAATGCTGGGTCGTCTTTGTTTGGTCCATAAACACTTACTAGCAACAGTTCCTTTTCATTTGTTGTAAATGATATGATGATAAAGTTAC
>CM065746.1:29490905-29498405 GCA_033310375.1 Conus canariensis | reverse complement strand
TGAAATCTACATTGTCTGTGTTGGATATCTGATGCAGTTGTACACTTTTAGATGGATTTTTTCCAGGTTCGGATTGGGAAAGATAATTGTTTCCTTTCAGCTTTACCTGAAGAGAAGATAATTTGCAGACTCCACAATCATTATGAAGCAAAAACTGTCGGACATCTTGATGCTTTTTTTTTCCCTTCCTTCTTTCCCTTCTTTCCCTCTTTCTTTCGTTTATCCCTTCGTTTCTTTGATGTGTGTGTGTGTGTGTGTGTGTGTGTGTGTGTGTGTGGTGTGTGTTTCTTTCTTTCTTGCTTGCTTTTTTTTTTTTTTTTTTTTGGGGGGGGGGGGGGGTGGAGGAGGGAGAGGGGGTGTTACGGTCCGTGAATGAGCTGTGTTAACCAGCCGGAGACGGGAAGTATGTATTTTACGGAACTGCCACGTTGTGAGTGTCTCAATTTTGTAAATTTGGTGCTGAGATAGTAAGGAAGAGTGGCCACCCTTTGTCCCCCCTTTTCCCCCCGTGACCCCCCCCCCCTCCCCCCCGGGGAAGGGAAGAGGAAAAGCCATAGAGGAGGTGGGTGATGGGCCCTTACTACATTCCGGGAGATTCTCTGTCATCTACCCTTTCTCTCCCTGTCGTCGTTGCTATCTGGCTCCCGCCTCCCCCCCCCCCCTCTCCCTCTCTCTCTCTTATTTATTTGTTTATCATCATCATCATTACTATTATTGTGATCATAAACATTACTACCAGTGGGCCGGCTGCTGCTACTGCTACAGCTGCTGCCACTATTACTACTACTGCTAGTGCTGCTGCCGCTGCTGCTGCTGCTGCTTCTGCTGATACTACCACCACTACTACAACTACTGCAACTGCTGCTGCTGCTGTCACTACTACTGCTACTGCTGCTGCTACTGCTGCTGCTGCTGTTACTTACTATTGCTGTTTTCGCTACTATCATGATTATCATCGGCAGTAGTTAGCGTTATCTGCGCAGATTCTCTAAACTGATTAATGTATTCTCAGTATACGGACCTATCAAACAGGTGTATTTTTCGCCTGGCAGATTTTTTTGCTCCAGTTTGTGGATGTTTAGAGAAGAGGAGGTGGTGGGTCGGTGGGCGGTGTGGTAGTGGTGGAGGGGGGTGTATTGCGGACGAGCGGGTGGGATGGGGGGGGGGGGGGAGGGGAGGTATGCGGCATGAATTTGATGATGTTTGATGTTTTGATGATGTTCATTCAGAGAAAGGGGAAGGGCTTCCAGTTCGACTGTACACTATCTTTATTTCAATCTTAAAAGACTGTTCTGCCGAACGAAAGAGACAAACAAATAACAAGACAAGACCGTAGTTCTTTTGTCTCCTTCGTTCGTCGGAACAGTTTTTTTTTTTTTTTTACTCCCAGTTCTTATAGAACAGGGAGTACTTCACAATGGGAACGAAGAAATGCTGTCTGTCAGTCTGTGTGTCCCTGGTCAAAATGTGTTCCACTCGCTCCAGACAAAACTTCTGGGCCGATCTTTCTGAAAATTTGTGGGTATATTCATTATGGGTCACGGATGATGCCCGGTGTTTTATTTTACCAGAATAGCCGTTACTAACGGCTATAACGGCCCATAATGGTTTTTCTTCTTTATGGAATATCTCTGAAAGTACTTCGTCCATTTCTTATCTCAGTGACAATACAGTGTGACAGTACATTGTGACGCATGTTTGATTGTGACGTCTTTTGTTATTATGACGCAAGGTTGATTGTGACGTTCTTTTTACACGCGTGTTCAAGATAGATCTAAACTGGGAGTACGTTTATATGCTTTGCATCTTGTTTCTTTTCAAGTTTGTTTCCATTTCCGCCTGCACCTCACTTTGAAACTAATGCATATTTCCATGGCGTCAGACCTCAAATGCAGAACAACTGCATGGAACATTCTGAGCTTGGTCCGCAAGCCGATTCCTCTCCTTTTCCACGCTCTGTCTGAGAGGCTTAGCTAGCCTGGCTGTTTATTATGTCATGTAGCATGAAGACAGAAGTATGGGGCCGGAATAGCTCAGTTGGTTGGGCATCGGACTCGTAATCTTGGGGTTGCGGGTTCGCATCTCCGCCGGGCCGTTTCGGTGCAGGGTTTTTTTCCCTCGGAGTTAACATTGTCTCTGACTCCATTTCCCATACAGTCCTTCGAATGAGACTCTAAAACCGAGGTTCCGTGTGTGAACGCACGCACAAAATCTTGCACACACGTAAAATCCCATCACCAACTTTCGGAAGAGAAGGTCAGTTTGGCCGTTGGTATGGATGACACGTTACACATAGCATGCACCTTCCCGAAGTTGGAGTATGCCCGCCTTAATGGCGGGATAAAAAAAAATGGTCATACACACTAAAGTGTCAGAATAATCAACGTGATGATTGTGGACGCTAAAAGAAAGAAGAAGAAAATGGCACACTTTGAGTTACATCACTGAACAGACTACTTTACAGGCGTTGATCCACATGTACAATTTTGGAATCTTTCTCCCCGTTTAGGACAGCTTTCCCCGTTCGGACAATGACAAACGTTCGTTGATCTGAACCGAAATTGTTATTTGCTGTGTATGCAAGCCACCCTTCTTCCCTACACGAATGTTTTCACAGTGATCTCAATCTCACTGTTTTATTCAAACAGAGTTTCGTGTTCGGCGAGTGATATCGCCTTTGGGAGCAAAGGGATGGAAAGGAAATCAATAGCGTTTGCTAGCCGAAGAGAAAGACGGAGCAGTGTACATTATTTAAATTAAAGAAAATAAAACTCTTTTCTAGGTAAGAGGCCCTGCCTGTCATGCTGGATGAATGCAAAGAGTAGCACAACGGTGAAAGACAATGCATGCACAGAAAATATCACGAAAAATAATACTGGTTTAGTGGCCGGTTACAACGCTTTTGATGACTATTCCTGACCTAATGACTGTTTGAAGAGAATGTTATATTCTTAACACATTGATACGTTGACAGTTGTTAACTGTGGAATCATATCATCGTTGACTGATTCGCTGCCACGCACCTTTATGAAATAATGTTATCGATCTGATGGTATGTTACCAACTACGTCAAAGAAGAATATTATTGGTTCATCGACGCCTAGCTAACTATCATCATCATCGCCTATTACCCCTCCTGGGGTACAGGCCGCCAACTGAGGACCTTCTGGCATCTCGCTGTCCTGGGCTCTTTTCTCCAGCTGGTTCCAAGTCATCCCCATGTTCCTGATGTCTGCTTCCAGGTCCCTGCGCCAGGTGTCCCAACTATAACAATGTGACTTAAATAAATGTTAGCGAACCGCCCAGAGAACGTGGACAAACGAGTCACAAGACGAAACACAACTAGTTTCGACCTCTTAGGTCTTCATCAGGTGAGACATTAACGAATAAAACAATGAAAATTCACTTAGCTTTGATCGCTTCAGATCACTTCGTAGGGTTCAGCGCAAGGAAGAAGGCGTTGAATGAGAACGAGGCTGTTGGAAGGGAAATAGTGAGCGAGTCAAAGTCGTAATGAAGATAATAATATTACTGATAGGAATACTAATAATGGTCAAAAAAAAAAAAAAAAAAAAAGGGACAAGATTACTACCAATCTGTGTCAATAAGTATGGGTATGGGAGAAAGGAGAGTGGGTTAGAGGATTCTTAAACAGCAGGGTTGCCGTGGCAACAGTCCCAGAGGCGAAGGCGATCGTGATGTCAATGCCAGTGGTAGTATCAATACTAGCAATAGTATTACTGAATGATACTGCTAACAACGATAGTGAAGGTTAAGGTAATGAAAGCATGATACAGAAATATATTTAGAAAATACATTTTTATAATAATCAAATAAATAAATAAATGAAACATTAAAAATAATAATAAATTAAAAAATCAGTAAATAATAATAATAATAATTAAAAAAATAATAATAAAATAATAATAATAATGATAATAAATGCATAAATAAGATAGCTGTAAGTTGTGTGAGGTGAATAGTGGGAGATAAGGTAGTATTTGTGTGTGTGGTGGGAGGATATTATGGGCTGAGATTGAAGTGGTGGGTTGGTACATGTTACTTTAAGGTGTAGATGCTATGAGGGTGGAGGGAAGAAGGGGATGGGTTTACGTACTAACTGGGGGAGGGGGAGGGGCAACATATTCACACCTATACACAATCTCTCTCTCTCTCTCTCTCTCTCTCTCTCTCTCTCTCTCTCTCTCTCTCTCTCCCCCCCCCCCCCTCTCCCCCCTTTCACGACCAACGATAAAGGAGCCAGCATTCTATTTATTATGTGTGTGTGTATGTGTGAGTGTGAGTGTGTGTGTGTGTGTGTGTGTGTGTGTGTGTGTGTGTGTGTGTGTGTGTGTGTTCCATTTGTAATATCAGCCTTATTCATTGGTTACCCCCACCTCCACCCCAGCAACCGCCATATCCACCAACACCCCTACACACATCATTACTAGGGCAGGGGAGGGGGGAGTAAGTCGATTGATGTAGCAAATGGAGAGACTCAGAGAGTGTAGGAAAAGGGAAGATGATGATAGCTGCAACCTATGTCTGAGGTAAACAGAGGGAGGTAGGGTGGTATGGGTGTGCGTAGGTGGGGGATATTTCAGGCTGGAGCTGCAGAGATGGAATGGTACATACTACTTTTGGACGTTGATGCCATGAGGGTGGACGGTGCCCAGTTTGGCAATGAGATGAGATTCCTGCATAAGGCGTTCCAAGCTGTCACTCTTAGATTGCCAAAGTGCCAAGACTTTGACATGGTTGATGTTGTGTTGGGCATGGTTGAAGTGTAGAGCGACTGGTTTGGGCCGATGGTGGCGGATGTCGGCCAGGTGTTCAGAGATGCGCGTCTCAAGTGTGCGAGATGTCTCACCTACATAGATCTTACCGCACAGCTGACAGTGGATGGCATACACAATGTTGTGGCTCTGGCAGGAGAAAGTGCGTTTAATAGTGAAAGAGCCTGTGGGGCCATGCAGGATGGTGTCTGGTTTGGTGAGAGAGCAGATTTTGCAGTTGGGTTTTGAGCAGGGGAAAGTACCTGGTGGCTTAGGTGTTGAGATTTTGTTCAGCTTAGAGCGCACCAGTAGGTCGTTGAGGTTTTTGTCACGTTTGAAAGTGATCATTGGTGTGGTCTCAAAGGCAGGTTTATGATTTTCTACTATGTGCCAGTTAGACTTCAGGATCCTGCAGATGGGCAGATTGTGAGGATGGAAGAGAAGGCAGGCAGTGGGTCTGTCTGTCTCTTTGGGAGGTTTAGTTTCCAGAGTAGATGTTCTGGATTTAGCTGCAGTGCGGCTGAGAGCATCACTGATGACGGCACTAGGGTATCCACGGTTGGTGAAAAAATCAGACATTTTGGCTGCTTGTATAGTGAAATCCTCTTCGCTAGAGCACAGTCTGCGTAGGCGAAGGAATTCAGAATATGGAATGCTATTTTTAGTGGACTGGTGGTGGGAAGATGTGTAGTCCAGTATGAGTGCGCATCAGTAGGTTTGTAGAAGACTGAGGTTTGAAGCAGTCCATCTTTGAGGGAGATAGTGATGTCCAGGAAATTAACTGACTGTGAAATGGTGTAGGTCAGCTGGATGGATGGATGGAAGGTCTGTGCAAAGTTGAGGAAATTCTGGAGGTCATGTTCTGGCATGGATGTGGCTCCCAATCCATCATCTATGTATCTTTTGTAGAGCTCTGGTGTTGGGCCTGTGTAAGAGGTTAGTAGGCGGTGTTCTAGGTGTCCCATGAAGAGGCAGGCATAGGATGGTCCCATTTTGGTTCCCTAGCAACACCACTGATTTGTGAGAATGTGTGGTTGTTGAATTCAAAAGTATTGAGGGTGAGGACTAATTCTGCAAGTCTGACTAGTGTAGCTGTGGGAGGGTGTTGTTGGTTGGGGGGCCGTTTGTTAAGAAAGAATGCGAGGGCATTATTTTTAATGTTTCATTTATTTATTTATTTGATTATTATAAAAATGTATTTTCTAAATATATTTCTGTATCATGCTTTCATTACCTTAACCTTCACTATCGTTGTTAGCAGTATCATTCAGTAATACTATTGCTAGTATTGATACTACCACTGGCATTGACATCACGATCGCCTTCGCCTCTGGGACTGTTGCCACGGCAACCCTGCTGTTTAAGAATCCTCTAACCCACTCTCCTTTCTCCCATACCCATACTTATTGACACAGATTGGTAGTAATCTTGTCCCTTTTTTTTTTTTTTTTTTTTTTTTTTTTTTTTTTGACCATTATTAGTATTCCTATCAGTAATATTATTATCTTCATTACGACTTTGACTCGCTCACTATTTCCCTTCCAACAGCCTCGTTCTCATTCAACGCCTTCTTCCTTGCGCTGAACCCTACGAAGTGATCTGAAGCGATCAAAGCTAAGTGAATTTTCATTGTTTTATTCGTTAATGTCTCACCTGATGAAGACCTAAGAAGTCGAAACTAGTTGTGTTTCGTCTTGTGACTCGTTTGTCCACGTTCTCTGGGCGGTTCGCTAACATTTATTTAAGATTTGTTTAGATTTCCGCCTGCAGTCCTCTCGCTTTGCAACTAGATCTATAACAATGTGTTTAAGCTTTTGGTTCTATGACTGTTTTCAGAAAGTAACCCCAGTGGAATGATATTACTTGCTCGATGACGCTATACAAATTATCCTTCTGTGAAATGAAACAATTAGTTTATCAATACGTAAACACAATCCCTGGGAGTATCATTCTTGGTTTCTTGACATGTCACAGACTAGCCTTACAAAATAACATTATTGTCTCTATCACATTTTAACAAACTACGCAGATGGAACTGTTGACCCTTTTACAAACTACCCAGATACAACTGTTGACCCTTTTACAAACTACCCAGATACAACTGTTGACCCTTTTACAAACTACCCAGATACAACTGTTGACCCTTTTACAAACTACCCAGATACAACTGTTGACCCTTTTACAAACTACCCAGATACAACTGTTGACCCTTTTACGAACTACCAAGATAATACTGCTCACCGTGCCAGGAAAAAGAAACTGACTCATTGCTCTGTTACCAGACAATCTCTGAAAATTATAATTCTGGTTCACAGACAATTTTTTTTATACACTTGCCGAGGGGTTAATGTCACTGATCTTATTGACACGTTACAAAACATCGCCGAGAACTGTAGACATTGGTTCAGTCACACAGTCACGGAAGATCCTGTATTGACTCTTGTTTGTTACAATTCATATCATGGAGTCGCATTCTGGGCGCAATGCAGTTTTCTTTTCCTCTGGCATCTCAGGATAGTTGGAGATTGATTCCTTCCGGAGTGCTGCCAGTGTTCAGGCTGCAGATGAATCGGCTGTGTGTGGCTATGTCTGTGAGAGCCGGACTGAGCACAGTGGGAAAACTGACCCGTGGACAGCACAACATGTGTGAGAAATCAAGAATAACAACAGTTATTACATTATATCCAGTTGCAAAGTGACGCGACTGCAAGGCGGAAATCTAAAC
>CM065746.1:29430905-29478405 GCA_033310375.1 Conus canariensis | reverse complement strand
GATTGATTGATTGATATACGGACGGCAGACACACACAGAGTGAGAGAGAGAAGGAGACAAAGGAGAGAGAGAGAGAGAGAGAGAGAGAGAGAGAGAGAGAGAGAGAGAGAGAGAGAGAGAGTGCTGCTTATGATGTGTGTCCCTAAATAGACAGATTGATCTACAGACTGGTAAATAAATAGAACCGTTGACAGAGAGACAGGTAAAGAGGTATTTGATTGTGATATATATAAGAGAGAGAGAGAGAGAAAAAGAGAGAGAGAGAGGTTACTTATGTACAGTTATATATAGTTATAATCAAGAGAGAGAGAGAGAGAGATTAAACAAATTGACAAAAATACGAGTGTGATATATACATATATTATATATATATATATATATATATATTATTATTGTCTATCTGACTGTCTGTCTGTCTGTCTGTGTCTCTGTGTGTGGAACAAACAGACAGTCAGACACACAGACAGACAGACAGACAGACAGAAGAAAAAGAATTGAAACAACTCATGAAAAAGAGATCGCCCTTGATCAGGAATAATCCCCGAGGCAAGAGATGTAACGAACGCCCCTCCAACACCTGCCACCTAGACCCTGAAGCCCACATGAAGAGTACGGAATGCTCCTGAAGCCAGATGAAACATGAGGCCCAGGACACAGGGGTTTGAAGAACACTTGTGGGCAGCCCTGGCTCCAGGAAGAGCGGATGGCACAAGTAGGTATATATGATTTTCGTCGAGGACCATAGCTAGGAGGAAGACCCTCGAGGGAAAGCTTTCTGGACAGCTGCTCTTCAGAGACGAAATAAAAAGGAGCTTTTGCTTTTCTTTCATTTTTAAAAAAAAATTTTTTTTTACTCTGTTTGTTTGTTTGTTGGTTGGTTGGCTGGTTTGCTTGATTGCTTCTTTGTTTCTTTCTTTCTTTCTTTCTTCCTTTGTTTGTTTGTTTTGCGTTTTAGGGTCCTATATCTGGTCATTAAGTTTTCAATTTTTGTCATTTGATTTTTGTGGCTTTCGAGCTGACCCCCTCTCACACGTGTAAGTTAATGGAAAGAATTGTTTTAAGTAGGCTTGTATATCACTGTGAGAAGCGCGGTATAACTCCGGCTACACAAGCAGGCTTTAGAAAAGGCAGATCAACAATAGACCATCTGGTAAAATTGACGACTCATGTAAAACAACAATTTGCATGAAGAAAAAATGCCCTTGCCACTTTCTTTGATGTCAGAAAAGCGTATGATCATGTTTGGCAGAGAGACTTTTATAGAAACTGAAAACCATTGGTCTTTCTGGTCACGTATATAACTATATCAAAGCATTTCTGACCAATAGAAGTATAGAAACAAATATACAAAATGTTTATTCCAGCAAGAGATATTTACAAATGGGATTCCTCAGGGATCGGTCATCGCTCCGCTACTTTTTAATATTCTGATACTCGATCTCCCAAAGCATTTATCTGAAAACTGCTCCTTGGTGCAAATGCTGACGATATTTGCATGTGGATGAACGTTACTTTAAAGAAGAAAACTTCAGTCAGATCTTTCAATGTCATTATAAAAAAAAAAAAAAAAAAAAAAAAAAACATATCAGCGAGACCTAGATAATATAGCAATATTCATGTTTGAAAACAGCGTTAGTTTATCGGCAGAAAAACCCCACATGATGCTGTTTGATGCTGGTGGAAGTATTTGCAATATTCCTACTTTTAAGGTAGATAACAGTGTACTGAATTATGTCACCGAGATAAAAATTTTAGGAGTAAATATTACCTCTAAATTAACTTGGAACAACCATATTGAATATATTATCAACGAAGCCAGCAAATCTCTTAATCTTCTTAAAGTAATCAGTAAACAAAATTGGGGCGCAGATACACAAACTTTAGTACACCTTCCGACATCTCTAGCAACATCAAAATTATCATACGCACAAGAAGTGTTCTTCAGCGCACCAAACTATTTACTTAAAAAGTTACAAAGCATAGACTGCAAGGCATTTAGACTCGCACTAGGCGTCCCATTTCATGCCAGTGCATCGGGAACGTATTACGAAGCCGGAGTTCTGCTCCTTGACGACTATAGAAACTTGGCCTGTGCTAAATTCATCCTACGTAGCTCAGCTGTTCAGAACTCAAGCCAAGATGAATTAGCTTTATGATCAGATTTCCATTTCCCGAAGCGAGCTAGATCTATTGAATCTAATACAACTATAATGACATATTCCTCAAAATTATTGAAAGACGCTGAGATTGATCCCAAGAATATTGCTAATCGTTTTCCTGTATCCCCGATTCCAAATTGGGAATTGCACACCGCATGTTTTGATTATAAATATACTGATCTACAAAAGAACATTAACAATAATATATTGTCCTCTCTTGCCAAATCTCATATCGATAGTAATTATTCACATCACCTTAAAGTTTTCACCCAAGGATCACTGTTAAATGAAAAAGCTGGAAGTGGTTTTGTTATTCCTACCCTTAAAGTTGAAAAATCTTTTCATCTCGGGAAGGGGTATTCTATCTTCACGGCTGAGCTGGTGGCAATTCTAATGGCGCTTAACTTTCTTGTTGATACTCCACTTACTATCTACAAAACACTTTTCTGTGTGGATTCTAAATCTGTCCTACAAGGCCTTGAATCTATTGCTGTAAAAAATCGAGGTGAGGTGATTTTAGAAATAAAACATCTTGTCAGTATTCTTATATCAAGAGGTACAACAGTTGATTTTTGCTGGATCCCGTCTCACCGTGGGATTTCTGGTAATGAGTGGGCTGACCGGGCTGCCAGAAAAGGAGCACGAAAGTCCGATGAATCCATAGAAATCAACATTCCTCTGTGTTTATACGAAGGATATGGTCTCTTAAAAAAGACGTGTATTGAAAAGGTTTATGAAGCCTACAAAAACTTGGTTCTTATTAAAATACATCTACCTCACTCCAAATTGCTCTGCTGTGACAAATCCCAGTCAGCTACTTTTTCTTCTAGCAATGCAGCTAAAAGTGGAAAGATTACCTATCAATTGGCCAACACAAACGTACTTTTAAAAAAAATAACCGAAAACTTGAATCCCAGTTTTACAGGCTTAAGCTAAACGCTTTCCGTACAAAATTTCGGAAAAATTTAAATTGCATCTGCGGAGCAGTTGAAAGTTTCACAACCCAGCATCTTCTTTTCCACTGCTCATATTTCAAAAATGAAAATCGTGACTGCCTGCAACTTGATGGCACGTGTATTTTCCAGAACTTACCAGGTCTTGTTTCTTTTGTTAATTCCTTGATGATTAGTCCAATGGGCTCTTTTTTGTAACAAGTGTTCCTACAGATATGAGCGCCTAACATTTTGGTTATACCAGATATCCTGTACACCTTTATGTTTTAATACTTACTTTAGTTAGTGTTAATTGTAAAGAATTTTAGTATGAATCACTGCATATATAGCTAACTGCTCGTAACAAATCTCTTATCGGTCCATCAACACATACACGCCCGCACACACACACACATTATTATTATTATATTGGGTATTTATATAGCGCCTATCCTCGGTCACAGACCAAGCTCTAAGCGCTTTACAATAAACACACTACCGCACTCACTCAACGGGCTGCCTACCCAGGTAGAGCCGGCCGAAGAGCAGCCTACTGGCGCTCATTCAGTCGTTTCCCGTGCCATTCAAATATCAGTAACTCATTTTCATTTATCTCATTTATTTCTCCAGTTTCTCACATAGGATGCATGTGACGTTTATACGTGTCCTCTATTTCCACCGGTACACGATGGCACACGATAACAGTAAGTGACAATTTTTGTGGCTTGGTAAGAAATACCAGGCGGCTATCTTCAATCTACATCAATTTTGCCAGGGCAGCGGGGAACCCCCCTGCTCTTTTCGATTTTCAACTGCCGTGGGTTCTTTAACGTGTGCAGGGGGCCAGGAAAGCACACAGGTCCGACTCGCTTATAGTCCCCATCCGATGGACTTGACGTTCAGTTCGATTTGTCATTCAAACTGGGAAAGAAAGGGCGAGAAAGGCAGGGCTCGAACCCACGCACTTCTCACACGTTGGATTGGCAGGCGAACGTCTTAACCACTCTGCCACCTTTCTTCCATGCATGCATACACACGCTACTCCCCTAACCCTGTCTAAAATCACTTTATGTGAATAGACGTTAAATTGAAGAACGAACGAACAAACATCAGACAGAGAGAGAGAGAGAGAGAGAGAGAGAGAGAGAGAGAGAGAGAGAGAGAGAGAGAGATTTGAATGGCCTTCAGTCATTTTGATGTCCCTCTCTCTCTCTCTCTCTCTCTCTCCACACACACACACACACAACACACACACACACACACACACACACACACACACACACGCACGCGCGCGCGCACGCACGCGTGCACACACACACACACACACACACACACACACACACACACACACACACACACACACAACACACACACATACACATACACACACAACCACACCAGAGAGAGAGAGAGAGAGAGAGATCAGCCTCGGAACGGATTCCCGTGAATGTCATGAAATACAGAGGAGACCAAATCTGGAGTGAACACCGTTGTTGCAATTGAGGGAACAAAACCATGATACAGAGCCGAGAGCCCTTTCAGTGCGTCGTGACTTTTGGACAGCTTTTTTTCCGTGACTTTCTTTGCGTTTTCAGCACCGGTGTTCTGCTTCCAGGATGAGTTTTCCAACTTCCAGTAAGTGTTGAATTATCAGATATTCATCTCCTTTCCCACTTCACACGCCTCTCCGGTCTGAATCCGTGTCACTGAGTGTCATTGGAAGTCACAAACTACAATGTGATTTTAAGTACGCAGTTTTGATGTAAATGTGAGAAAAAAAACACCCCAACTGAGGACAGGTTTCTTTTTGTTCTCGATTCCTTAGCCTCAGTAATTGACAAAATATTGATATTGCTGTGGCGACAGTGTGTTTACTGGCATGTTAGAGCATTTAAAATAGTTTCAGTTCACACTAAAGCAGTCATGTTTGACACAAATACGCTGTCTTCTGCCGGAGAGGGGTGGGGACGGAAACCATTCTGTTGACTAAGATGAAACTTTCTTTTCCGTCTTTAAAACAAAAAAAAAGAATGAATTGTACCAGTACATTTCAATACAGAATTGTCCTTTGAAACTTTCATGTGAAGGCTGTAATATGCCTAGCTGTCAACCGAGCACGTCTTCATACCTCAGAGAGTAAATTTATTTGAAAAGAAAAATATTCTGTAACAGATGTGTTTATTGACCAAAATATTTGACCCCGGCAGTCCTGGTGCCAGTGAATATCACCCCACCCCCCACCTTAGTCACCCCACCCAACTGTACCACCTCAATCTAGAAATCATAAATGAGATCACTATGTACTGAGTCAATATAAATCAAACCGTCAGCTTTCAATATATATATATATATATATATATTTGGAAAGAATTGTTTTCATACCCCCCTTTAAGCCAGCAGCCTAACGGTTTTGTTGTTGTTGTTGTTGTTTTACTTTCCATGTATGACTGCATTTGTGCATTGACTGAGATTTCTTACCGCAGAACAGCATTTTATAATCGCGCAAACTTACCTACCCCCTCCCCCGTTCTTTCCTACATCCCCTAGCCTTCAGTGACACTGCTGGCCTACTCCCCAACAACAGACTGATATATGAGAGAGAGAGAGAGAGAGAGAGAGAGAGAGAGAGAGAGAGAGAGAGAGAGAGAGAGAGAGTTCTTACACCTTCAGAACATCAATATTACCAGTACACGATCGTAGGGAAAGAATACCCATCGCTCCCCTCCCCATTCCCCCGTCGCATCCCCTCTACAACCTCATCCCCAACAACTGTACATTATCTGTGTCTCTGTCTGTTTATCTGTCAGTACTCTCTCCCCCCCCCCCCCCTGTCTGGCTTTCTCCTCCCCAGTCCTCAACCCCCCTCTCCTCCCCCTCTCTCCCCACTGCCCATCTCGAGCGGCTTTCATCAAGAGAAGTTCATCTATGGAACTGACGCCATCACTGCCATGACAATTGAACTCTGACCTAACACTCCCACTGCTGATTGACCGCAGTCATTGGCTTGGACACATGTCCTTTCGTTGCTATATGTGAGCCGAGCAGTGGGATGAATGTGTGTGAGCGTGTTTGGTGTGTGTGTGTGTGTGCGTGCGTGCGTGCGTGCGTGCGTGCGTGCGTGTGTAAAGCATGATCTTGAAAGGAATTCGGAACAAAGTGTGGGTGGGTGGGAGGGGTGAGTGGGTGGCAGACGGGATGGGGGACGGTGGAAGGGGGGCATGCTTACAGTGAAATTTCACCAGTCCAGGAACGAGGGAGGGTCTGTGAGGGGAGGGGAGATTTCCGGAAAGTCCAACCCCCCTCCCACTCCCCCCCCCCCCCCCCCCTGCTCCCTTGATGTTCAGGCCTGGACAAACAACATTGTTGATTTCAACAGCATACAGGGGGGAGAGGGAAGACTGTCAAAAATGCCCGATCCCTCCACCCCCCACCCCACCCCCACCCCTCTTCCACCCACCTCGTCAGGCCCTGAGAACACTAACATCTACAAGGCTGATAAACAAAATCAGTAGATTTGCACACTGAACCAACTTAGAAATATTTCAACGAAAAGAAGCACAAAAACGCTGTAACCAGCCGACTTCCCGATGATGCCCAACTCTAATCATCACAGATAGGTGCCATCGGTCTCTACAGAGCTGCCTGTTGTTGTTGTTTTTTTTTTGTTTTTTTTTTAAAGGAACTGTGATCTGTGCTCGTAGGCCCACAACGTAAATGCCTCATTTCAAGAGTGATTTGAAATTTAAAAAGCATGTCTAACCCACACAAACACATATGCACGCACGCACACACGCGCGCGTGCACGCTTACACACACACACACACACACACACACACACACACACACACACACACACACACACACCACAGAGCTGTGACATTGACGAGAGGATTCGTTCTGTTTGTCTGGCTCTCGACCGAAAAGTAATTGTTGGGTGCTTCCGTGCTGTACATTTGATTTAAAGGTCGATCAGTCGCATTTGCTTTGGATAATAACGTTCAGGCCATGTAACGAGTTGCCATCTTTTTTTTTTTTTTTTTTTTTTGGATTTGCCGTTGTTGCCGCGGAAGTCATCACATGACAAAGTAAAGAGGAATAACTACATAATCAAAATACACGGAAAGCTCATCGACCGGTCGACCATGGGAATCGTTACAGTGATGATGATGACAGTGTTCACGCAAACTGCTAATGTTTGGTCAGCTGCTGTCCATATTGTCATTTTGATTTAACAGGTCTGCAGTGATTTTCACTGACTTCTTCTTTCTTTTAGTGTCCACAATCATTATGTTGATTATTCTGACACTTTTGTGTGTGTGACCATTTTTTCATCCCGCCATAAAGGCAGCTATACTCCAACTTCGGGAAGGTGCATGCTATGCGTAATGTGTCATCCATACCAACAGCCAAACTGGCCTTCTCTTCCGAAAGTTGGTGATGGGGTTTTACGTGTGTGCAAGATGATGTGCGTGCGTTCACACACGGAACCTCGGTTTATATAGTCTCATTCGTGGGGAGGGAGTCAGAACCAGTGAAATATCTCCCTGTACCGAAACGGCCCGGCGGAGATGCGCACCCGCAACCCCAAGATTACGAGTCCGATGCTCTACCAACTAAGCTATTCCGGCGGCCCCACGGTCCTACACTTCCGTTTTCAACTTCTGCTAGTGAAGAGGAGGGAAACGAGGCGAGCAAAATATTTGTCTCGGTTAGCCTGCATTGCAGATCCAGTTGATACATACAGTAATATATTTTCTTAATTTCATGTTCCCAGTTTCTCCATCTTCAAACTCCCCCTCCTCCCCCCCCCCCCCCTCCTTACTATGAAGACAGTTAAGTTGGCCTGCGCTTGTTGTTTCCCCCACTATTAGATTGTTCGTCTATGTATTTGTCTGACTTTATTCAAGTTTAAAAGGCTGTGCCAGTCTTGAATAAAAGTTACTCTGTGTTAGGTTTTCTTATGGGAGCAAAGTTACCCCACTTGTTTATTGTTTATTGTTTACTGTTCTCTGCCTCATTTCATTTCCAGTTTAATTAACATAAAAATAATAGAACAATTGGGAACAACCATGCCTTAATCAAATCAAATTTTCATTGTTGCACACAAATGATAAAAATACAGAATATAAAAAAGCAGTTAAGTGAATAATTATGGCAAAGAACAGTAAAACACCTGTAGTAAACAACCATACCACCACACACACACACACAACACACACACACACAACACACCCCACACGCCTCACACACGCCCTCACACACACCCACTATACATACACATTTATTCCATCACACACACGCTCATAGAAGCACATACATATATACGTATACGCCCCCCCCCCTCCCTTTGTCCCCCCCCCCCTCCCCGATCCCGCACGCACGCGCGCCGCGCGCGCACACACACACACACACACACACACACACACACACACACACACACACACAGTTATTGCTTGTTGAGAAGGGATATAGACATTGGGATAAAACTCTTTTGTTCTGACCAATCGGACCGATGGCATCCTGAACCGTCGGCCAGATGGCAGCAATTCATAATTATGGGCCAGGACATGTGAGGAGTCTTTTGCAGTTTCTCTTGCCTTTCGTACTGCATGCTTCTCATACAGTTCACTCGTGCTCGCTTGCCTTTCACCCACAACTTTCCCACACACATTCACAGTCTTGTTTAACACATTCTTTTTTTTCACATTGAGCCCACCAAACCAGCACAAGAAGTCAAAGGTTAAAACAGATTCAATAAAACATCTGTAAAACTGTGCCAGGAAATGTGTCAGTGTGAAGGTGGAAGTCCAAGTTAAAAAGCCCCCTTCCCTTTGTCAGATCTCAAATCAATGTGGCCTGAGAGTATCCGCACCCCATCCCCACCCTTGCACACACACATGTGCGCGTGCGCGCGCACACACACACACACACACACACACACACACACACACACACACACACACACACACACACACACGCACACACATGCCCAAGCTAGAAACAAAAAAAAATGAGTAATTGCTGCAACACATAGGTAACTAAATGAAAGCACATGCACATATGTTTGCAAGCATGCTTGCTTCCAATGCATGACAGGTTGCTGATGGGTCTGTTATGTAGAATGATCAGATATTCATTTCGATTTGCATTCTAAGAAGAAAGGCACTTTCAATTGGAAAGAAACTAGTAATTTCAAAGTGTTTGTTTTCATTTTTGTTTGCTTGTTTTTGGGTTTTTTTTTTTTTTTAGATTTTCATACTTCTGTAGTCTCAACCTGACTCAAAAATGTTTAAATGTCCGAAAGATCGATATGTTGTACCTTGACTAATTGACTTTGACTTTTTGTGCAAATGCTTCTGGACTCTTCATGTCTTTTTCTGCTAACTCAAATCTTAGAAATGGTCAGTCCAAGAAATTTGAGCTCATTTATGTTGTGTAGTTATGATCTCCACTTGTTTGTCTGTATGGTTAGGAGGGGAAAGGAGTTTGGGTCTTTCTGAAGTCTAGAATTTTTTGTTTTTTATGTATAAGTTCCATGTTTGGCTAAGGGGTTATCTAATTTAATGAAATGTTTGATAGGGATCAGATGGCAAGTTTTTATTTGAATTTTTTTTACTTGCTGTCTTGTACAACAAAGATATTTTCGTAAATGATGTGGACTGGTTTACTATGTTACGTATAACTGAACTAAATTGAGAACTTCCACTATTTTCTTCAATTAAGTGGTTTGTATTGAATCTTTGTCATAATCTGAATTTTGTTTTGTTGCATGAATATGTGCATGACAGTATGTGCATGAGTGCAGACTTGGAGTGTGCATAAATGCATGTGGCTTTCAGTCTGCAGTGTACAATATTGTGACAAGTACAGTATGAAGACAGATATATTTTTCTTCTTGGTTTAATAGTGTGTAAGTTGCAAACTGAGAAATCAAGAATACATCATTTAAAGAGAGAGAGATAATGTGTTTATAGCCTAGTCAGCTGCAAAAGGGCATATTATGGCTGTCACCTGTTGAAGTCACGCTTTGTCAAATTTTTATCACACATAAACACACAAAACAGCCTACACACACACACACACACACACACACACACACACACACACACACACACACACACACACACACACACACACACACACATTTTAAATGCATTGAAAAAATCCTAAAGATGCCATAGTCAAGACAAAATTCTAGTATTGTGTGTGCATGTGTGTGTGTGCATATATATGCACAATTGTAGTGTACTTTTCCATTCTGTATTCTTGTGCTGTTCAATCTCAGACTTAACTGTTAACAACTCCACCAGGATCCATCTTGTAGAGGACAAAACAGTGTTTCCTGCTGGTTTTATAATAAGGGTCGAGATGACCCCCAAAAACTGAGGGGGGGGGGGGGGGGTCAAATGCAAAAACTGGGGGTTCTGATGCAAAGAAACACATCCTGGCATTCACTAACCCTTGTTTCTACTCTTCAACAACTCAGATCAGTGATGCATTGTGATCGGCACTCAATGGTTGTGTTCTGAGTTAGCTGCAAGTTGTAATTCAATAATGACAGAATAAAACCGGGCAAGTGACCCAACATACTTTGGTGCATGCGAGACAGGCTCATCTCTATCCTTGTTTGTGCAGGTAACTGACAACCAACCCTTATCTTTGAAAAAACTCGGGATCCATCATAATAAGTTGCTGCATTTTAATTGTTTGAACACATTGTAGTAATTCATTATAAAAGGCTGGTTCCATATGCGTCGTGAAGCCTTACTGGAGACTACATGAATACGAGAAGAGTGTAAAGAGTGAGAAAGATTATACTATGCTTGCAAAACACACACACACACACACACACACACACACACACACACACACACACACACACACAGGGAGGGTGATTTTTCCTGAAATGGAAAAAGTAAACATTATCTTAAGGAAACAAAAATTTAAGGAGTGAAGTTAACCAGGTACAGGTAGCTGTACACTGTTAAAAAAAAAACAAACATAAGTTAAAGAATGAAAAAAGAATGATAGAATAAAGAATGTGATATCATGCAGTTTTACAAGCTTGGGTTTGTGTTTGTAAAGAGGAGGGACAGAAAAAGGAGAAATGTGAATACAGAGAGCAAGGGGATTTGGGGTATGGAGGGTTGGATCAGTGGATCTGACTAAAATGTCAAATATTCTGAAATATCATTTCATTCAGATAGCTTTGCATTAGTTGATAAGGAATATGAATGTAACACATTCTTATACAGACTGTGCATTGGTACATTATCCTATCTTCTGTGTTTGTTTACTTACTAAAAATATGGATTATTGAAATAAGACTCAGGTATGATGGAATTAATCAGGGGTGCAAGTCCTCAGGAATAAACTGGAAATCAGGATCAGAAAAGCTTTCAAAACTTTGTCTCCATATTGGCAAGATTGTGTTTGTGCAGTCTCTGGTTTGATGAGATTTTGTCTTTTGTTTTGTTTTTGTTTTGAATCAAATCAAAGTAGTATTGTGACATCAGGGGTACCCAGAGCTTCAGATTGTCGTGATGCCCGCGATATTTTCGTGCGAAATTTCGTGAATGGCGCATCACATACTAAGCTCGTGCAGCAGGCTGTCATGTGCCTTATGCAGAAATGCTGAAGTGGGAATTATCTCCCTCTCTCTCACCCGATCTTGTGGAGGATCAGCAGCGACAAATCATGCCTGTCTGCACAACCACAGTTTGTTCTGAAATATGAATGATTAGCTTTTGATCGATTTGAAATTGAAGCAAGCGACAAATTTTCAGAATTGAAGGAAGAATGGAGTAGATTCCCTTTGTGATTGTCAGCTCGATGATGCCACATACCACGTTAAGACTTAGTACTAAATCACTGTATAATGTATACAAGTGTTTTGAGGCCAAGCATAAGTTTGAGCCAGTGGTGAACTGATAATTGGTTAGAACAACCCCCACCCCCACCCCCATCCTCCTTGGGGGATTTCTACTGATGACGTCACTCAAGTCTTCAAATACATGACCTTCCCCTTAGCTGACACCACATTTCAGGCCTTTGCACTCCACCTTGACCCGGTGTCTGCACCAGGTGATCTGCCCCAAATAGTCCTACTCCTTTGATTTTAATTGTGCACACACACACACACACACACACACACACACACACACACACACACACACACACACACACACACACACACCACACGCAATTACTGTTGACTTTTTTTTTAATTGAACATTTGTGGTATGTTTTCATTGTGGCTGTCTTGTGGACTGATGTCTGTAGTGTTACACTGTGGCTGTGCGATTTGGATCTGGCTGTGTCTGTGATGTTACACTGTGGCTGTCTAGTGAACTGATGTCTATGATGTTACACTGTGGCTGTCTAGTAGACTGATGTCTGCGATGTTACACAGTGCTGTTCAGTGGACTGATGTCTGTGGTGTTACACTGTGGCTGTCTAGTGGACTGAATGTCTGTGGTGTTACACAGTGGCTGGCTAGAGACTGATGTCTTAGTGTTACACGGTGGCTGCTAGTGGACTGATGTCTGTGGTGTTACACAGTAGCTGTCTATTGGACTGTGTTACACTGTGGCTGTCTAGTGGACTGATGTCTGTGTTGCTACACAGTGGCTGTCTAGTGGACGGATGTCTGTGATGTTTCCAGTGGCTGTCTAGTGGACTGATGTCTGTGATGTTACACTGTGGCTGTCTAGTGGACTGGTGTCTGTGATGTTACACGTGGCTGTCTAGTGGACTGATGTCTGTGATGTTACACAGTGGCTGTCTAGTGGACTGATGTCTGTGATGTTACAAGTGGCTGTCAAGTGGACTGATGTCTGTGGTGCTACACTGTGGCTGTCTAGTGGACTGATGTCTGTGGTGTTACACAGTGGCTGTCTGTGGACTGATGTCTGTGATGTTAAACTGTGGCTGTCTAGTGGACTGAATGTTCTGTGGGGCCTATGGGAATCCACACCAGTAGTCACTCCGGTCTCAGTCACCTCAACCTCGGTGAAAACCATTCAGAGTGACACACTGTCCACCCCTTAAACTGTGTGCTACTGAATGACCATTAGTATTGGTGACATGTTTGTTTTTATTTTTGGTATATGATGTGATGATGCACATATATGATTTGTTATGATAATAAAATGTAAGAAAAATAGAAAACAAAGAAAAATAAAATTTTCAGTTGTCTTTATTAGTATTAGTGACAGTTTGTTTTTATTTTTGGTATATGAAGTGATGATGCATATGTATGATTTGTTATGATAATAAAATGTAAGAAATAGGCAATCACTTAACACAAAATGTTAACAGTGATCATTCAATCAACATTTACTCCTGCTAGTCTTTCTTGCCATGGAACTGAACCTGCTTCACTGTTAAAATGGCCTTAAGGTAGTCCCTCATCACTTTTCCCACACGATTATCTCTGGTGCCTGGTGTTGGGGTATCTCCTCCAACTGTTGATCTGCCCTCCAGGCACCAGGGATGATGTTGTGGTCCTCATCCTCCCGGTCCACCTCGGCATTTCCAATGGCAGAGGAACCTGGTCCTCAGCAACTGTGGAGCAGGACTCCTGTTTCCACTGTAACCGCATTATTTCAGGTCGTTGTTCCAGAGTGCCCAGGAAGCATCTGAATTTGTTGGCCAATATTCCGAAAGCATTCTCCACCACAAGTCTGCCCCTGGAAATTCTGTAGTTGGCCACCATCATCTCATTGTCCAGACCCCTCCTGCCATAGGGTTTCATGAGAAAAGTTCTGAGGGGGAAAACATCTCCCAGAATGAAGTAGGGTGTGTCTCTGTCATCGTAGGGCATAGGATCACTGTCAGGAAAGTTTATGGTGTTGTCGTCGATGCACTCCATCAGTTCTGAAGCACCAAACAGTTGTCCGTCGGATTGATGACCACTCCACCAGTGTCTATCCAGATGAACTTGTAGTCTGCATCACTAAGGCAAGAAGGACCACAGAGAAGAAGCCTTTGTAATTGTAGAAGACACTGCCTGAGTTATGTGGCTTCCTGAGAGCAATATGCTTGCCATCCAAGGCCCCCCAGGGCACGAGGAACACTCCACCGTCTTGGAACTGCTGGGCAATGGCCTTCCAGTCCTCCTGGGTCTGTGGCAGTGGCATGACTTCATCCTTCAGTTCCTGTATGATGGCCTGACAGACTTCCTGCACACTGCATACACAGTGCTGATAGCCACATCTGAAGTCATACTGAAGGGTATGGTACCGGTCTCCTGTAGCCAGATGCCTCAGGGTCATGGCCAGCTTCATTCCGGCATCAAGGGCTGGTCTCATGTGGGTATCTTTCCTCTGGACGAATGGGCCGATCCTGTTGAGTAACTCATCAAACAGGTGGGGTGGCATGCTCACATAGTTGGCAAAGGCATCTTCCACCCTCAGCTCCTGCATCAGTCTGCTATAGTGCCCATACTCTAGTCTACTCGCTGGTGTCAGCCATGGTCTGACCCACCAACTGGGGGCCCTTCTTCTTCGAACCAGTCTTCTATTCATCACCAGTTGCTGTTCATACCCCAGTTCCAGGGCCAGAGCAATAGCTGCTCTACGTTGGCAATCCATTTTGGAACTGATGCCCCAGCAGGGATGAGGGCTTTTTGTACTGTATTGAGGGAAACTTCCACGAACTTTCAAGAACAGTCACGATTTAAATTATAACCGTACCAGATTCGTTGTCACGGACGTACATACTTTTAGTTGAAAAGATAAATCGTTTCTTTTTAAACCCAGTATAAATTGGAGTGTTACCAGTGACTTCTTTACTACATTGGCCGGGTGTTGACCAGTGAGCTATTTTTGTTATCCCGGGTGCGCTACGTCCGTGCATTTCGCTCCCATCCTCTAATACTTCTCTTCATTTTTTCTTTTAAAGCTTTCTTTTTCTGTTCTTTTTCATGATTCCCTTCTTTAGCTTCTAGTTGCGTTTTTTTTTTTAGACCGGCCAGCATAGGGCCCTGTGTTCAACCTAAATTATTCTTTTATCGCTTTCCACGTGGTGTATCAGCTGTGTCAGGTGCCACAGGTGAGCGGTTTTTACCTGTTGCCAGCTTGGTTAGGCTAGTGGTGTGGCACTCGCTTACGAACTGTCGAGTCGGAGAGATCTCCATCTCTGCCAGCTGGACCCTTCTTTCTTAATCCACTTCGGTGTGGGTTGTGTGGAAGAGGCTTTCACCCTTCAGTCCGTTGGAAAGTATTCCACTCGTTACCTCTGGGATCCCTATCCCTGCCAGCTGGAAGAAGCACCTTGGGTCATCCCTGACCTGGAGTCCACTTCGGTGTGGACCATCACGGTTTCGGCTTCCACCCTTCATTGGACCGGGAAGTGAACCGTTCTTCACCTCGCCCACCCGCCATTCTGGGCAGGATTTTTCGCCATTCTGCTGCAGCCTCCGGTCTTGGGCTGGCTGGGCGACCAGCATCCACGGACCCTGCAGTCATCCTTCGTCCTGGCACCAGTCGTTGCTCAGACCTGCGGACTGGTGGTGGTGAACCTTGTCTCCTTCCCTGGGTCACCTGCTTCACCTCGGACCGGAAGACCAGCCAACTACGAACTCCACCCCTCTACAGGATCCACCTCCCGCTGCGAACCTCCTCAATAGTAGACTCGAGTTAAGTTTACCCTTTCGTGTGGTGTGGACGTGGGTCTGGCGTGCGTGTGCGTGTGTTTAAAGTCTGTCACTGGTTCGTTTTTTTTTAGGTCCTGTTGGATGTAGCATTGTTTCTATAACTGTCTTTCTTCTGTCATTCTGCTGAATGTCCTTGTAGTGGGTTAGTGGGTTAGGTTGGGATAATAGCGGGATCCCGGGGTATTTGGGAGTTGTTTTTTTTCGTGGTCTATTCATTTTTTTTGGGCCCCTAAGTCAGCTACTTCTGAATAGCGCCTTTCTCTTCTATGCCCCCTTTTTTTTTTCCTCTCTCGGCTATCTTCTCTCTTCTTTGTGATGGTCCCTACCCCGTCTGGAGTGCCGGTGCGAGTGAATGTTTGTATTGTGAATAAAAGTATTGTTGAAATTTCTTCCTCTTTTGGTCTGGTGGTGTGAGGGATTGAGTGATCGCTCCGTTTCTGCCACTGCACATTACCTGTATAAGAACCCCCCCTGTCAGGTGTACTCCCACTTGACAACTATGGTGGAGATGCCGGGGAAGGAATGTGTATGTGGTAGTGTAAAAGCAACACTCTGAACTCACTACCGCCCGACCCTTGAGAGACCTGTCTATCTTTCTTTACGTGTATTTGACGGGTGGTTGGTTGGGTGGGTTCTAGAGTCAGTAGGGAACCCATTGGAGCGGACCGGTTTTGGGGGTGCTGTCGGCAGTCGAGTTCCGCGCTCCGTGGTCGGACCTTCGGCGCTTCCGTTCCGCGTTCGTCTCCGTGTTTGTTTTGTTTTGTCTAGTACCGCCGGCTATTGTTTCTAGAATTCCGTTCTCCTTTTCTCATTACCTTAGTTAGAATAGGTACTTGGGGGGAGATAGAAGGGGTTTTGAATTATTATATTAATAGGTCTTGCTTGTGCAGAGTCGTCGATATCAGTGCTTGTACTGATTTAGGATTTTGGTCTGCATTTGCCTGTACCCAACACGCCGACTGTGTTAGTAAGGTAAATGTAGGCAGGCTGGCCAAGCATTTAGTACTTTGTTTACAAGGCAATCTTTGACACTTCCTTAGTTCCGATACCGTGTTTGCGCGAAAATCAGTCGTACATAGTCTATCTACTTCAAAAAAAAAAAAAAGGAAAGACTATTCTTGGTGGTGTGTGTTTTCATTATTTCACACTAGGCTGCAGGATCTGTGTTGTGTAGTCTAAGGGGACTAGCCCTAAGTTGATAGGCTTTCCTCTTCTGTCTAGCGCACATACACGCAGTTTATTTGCTTTCCTATCTAGCTGCTGATGTTAGGGCTTTCTTAATTATTCGACACTAATTTGTGTGACTGTGGTGATTGGAATAATAAATTTGTCAGTCGTGTGTTGAGAATTTGAGAGTAGCGTCTGCGGATACACATAAGTGTCTTTCCAAAGAGCCACTTGCGCCTTTTTCTGTCGCCCCCTCCCCCTCTCATCCGTTCCCCATTCAGTCACAGGGCAGTGATTTTAGCACGTGATTCCAGTCTTTGGACTAAATCGTGTTGCACAGGATTTCGGCGCGCTCATCGGGCCACTGTTTTGATCGAGTCGGTTCTGTCCGGTGCCCCTGTGACCGTGTTGGTGCACGTGTACTTCCGTGTTTACGTCAGTCGCCGGCAGAATTTAGGTTAGCCGTTTGACCTCGCGGTACGGGTCGTTTAAATTCTATTGTCCGTCCCTGCCTTATGCGTGTTTGTTGATTTCTTGTTGTTTTTCTCTTCGGGTAAATTGGTTGCGTGTTGGAGTAACGCGTTGAATTATAAATTCCAGTTGTATAGGTTTGTGATTTCTTTGGCCTCTTTGCTGGATAAACGTCTTTGAAGTTGTTTTTTTTAATCAACATTTGATCCGGATATAAGTTTGTTACCCAGGTGTGGTAACTTTGTTTTGGTTTCTTGGCACGCCGGTGCACAAGGGCAGTTGTTGTTATACAGTGATAATAAGCTTTTGCTTTGTCGATTTGTTAATTCCACGTCGTGTTGGAACTGGTTCATGTCTGGACATTGTTTTCCGTAGAGAAAAAGAAACTGTTGAGTTCGGACCACGTTTTCTCAACGCTCTGAAGTGTTAAAAACATAACTGGGTATCTCCGTCGTTGGACGTCAGGGGAAATAACTCAAGCTCTTAGCTAGTTATTGGATTTGGATACTCGGTGTTCATCTGGTGAGAAGAGGTTAGTTTGCTTTACTTATTGAGCTTAGCCAGGGTTAAGCGATTCAGTTCGTTGGGGCTAGCTTAGTGTGGCAGTACTCTTGACTGTAATTTGGTTCGTGGAAGCATTCTTTCTCTTCGAGTTTGAACGGTTTTGTGGATTGACTACACTTCATCATAAAGTCATACATTGTTGACTTTGTTGTTCAAACTACTCTTTTGTCTTGTGAGACATACCTTAGGCTGTAACCTATGGTTGGAGATTTGTTGGTGTTGACTACACTTAGTCAAAAAGTCATACGCAGGACTTTGTCATTTCTCCTTCCCTGTTTTGGGAATATTGTTACAGTTGTTGACTACCCTTAGTCGTAGTTAGACTTGTGGAACGTTTCTACTCCGTATTTCCTTCTCGTGGGAATACAGCTACAATTTAGCGGATTGGAGTTGCTGATACGTTGTGAGCTTACTCAATTTCGGTTCCCATTTTTGGACTTTGACTTTTATGGTTCTACCTTGGAGGAACTTGGACTTTGGAGGAAATATTGTTGATGGACCACTCTTGGTTCGTTGGACATAAGTACTTCCACGTGACGTTTTATTAGGATTATCCATGCGTGTTTGACTTACATCAAACCCTAACGTCATTTCTCATTCATTATCTTTCAGTGAGTGTTGTCATTCTCGGTGAGGGTGGGTTAACAATCGTGTTGGTGTTACCCCTATATAACTCACTGGTTTAAGATAGTGCGTTTCTTCCCTTGGAAATTAGGGATAGTTCTCTTCAAACTTAGCGACTATTCACAGGATCTTGGATTTGTATCCACTTAGTGTTGTCCTATACTTTTGGCTTGTGGGTTCAAGTATTTTGTAACCTTCGGAGTAGACTGTAGTACAGAGTGCGAAGTGGACACACACGTGGGAACCTTCGTGGGATTTCTTTCGTCAGGGTTCTGCGTGGCTGTGCAAATCCTGTGTATCACTTGGTGATTCGGTGACTTCGTGTGTCGTGCGGTGTGCTGTAAATTATGGAACACGTAGACGACGGGCGCCAGATCACATGTTCTCAGACTCATGGTGCAAGAATCCTACCAGGGATGGGAAGCCCCATGACTCAGGCGACAACTGGCCCTACTACCCAGGTCGTGTTTTCTTCTGGTGGGACTCATCCTCCAGTCACCGCAATGTCCACAATACAGGAGATGACCCCTCCTGGGTCACTCTCTCCAAGACGACCTCTGCCCACTCCGGTTTCGGGACTTCGCCCTCCGCCGTATCCTCGAGACGACTTCCGCTTTCGGCCTTCGCCTATGTCTCATCCTCCTGGACCAGCGCCCATGGATCCACTCTTGTTGATGAGGATGGAGCGAGAAAGAGAGGCAAGAGAGAGAAGAGAGCGGGAGGAGAGGAGACTGGAAAAGGAGGAGAGAGAAGCCAAAGAAGAGAGACGATGGAAATTGGAAATGGAGGAGAAGAGGTTGGAGAGGGAGGAGAGAGAGGAGAACGAACGGAGATGGAGAGAGGAGATGGAGGAAAGGAGACTGGAGCGAGAGTCGAGAGAGAAGAAAGAACAGCTAGACAGAGAGGCCCAGAAACAGAAAGAGTTGGACTTTGAGGCTCGTTTGGCGGAGGAAAGAGAAAGACTCCGGGCCGAGCTAGTTCAACAGTTGGATGCAGCCGAAGGAGAGGAGGCACAGTCTGTGATTGCTTCCGAGCATGGCTCTGTCCATCGGGAAATAACGAATTTTCAACAGGGCGTGGATATTCCGGTGGCTCCACCCATGCTACACATGCCAGTATATAGTGCTAGCGATGACATAGACACTTACATCGAGCACTTTCAGGCGGTAGCCGCTGCGTACCAGCTGACCGACCAGAGGAAGTCCCTTTACCTCATCAGCAGCCTGACGGGGAAGGCTAAGGAGGCGTTTGTTGACATCCCACCCGGAGCTTCCTATACTGAGTTAAAAGCGGCTCTTCGCCAGAGACTGCACATGACTGCCGAGTCCTACAGAAAGCAGTTTCGCACGATGAGGAAACCTTCAGAGGAGACTTTTCACCAGTTCGGGGAACGACTCCGGCGCACTATGGAATACTGGATTGAAGCCTCAGAAATGGAAATGAAGGATCGTTTCCTCTTGGAGCAACTTATGAATTCGGTATCTCAGGAACTACAGTTTAAGTTGGGTGAGGAGAAACCTAAGACATTCGCCAGGGCAATCGAGATAGCTGAAGCCTTCGCAGATGCGCGGCGCCACTGTCGTATGCCTACCCCAGGAACAAGTAGGAAACCCGCCGATCGGGAGTCGCGTGACTTCAAACCGTCGTCACCCTCCAAAAGCGATGTCCCCAGCAATTCCAGGAACGTTGGAGCTAAGCCCAAGGTTTGCTTCCTCTGTGGGGAAAAGGGACATTTCGTTCGGGATTGTCCCAAGGGGAAGGACAGAACAAGACCCGGCGATTCGCACGTTAGGGTGGCATTTGGAGAGAACAAGGTCACGACCCCATCATATCCTACCTTCACGTCGGTGGTGTGTGGCAAGAAAGTAGAGGCTATTAGGGACACTGGAGCTACAACGATCTTCATAGACAAACAGCTAGTCCCTAGTGAGGCACCTCGAGGGGAAGAGTGCCAAGTGTCAGGGATCGAATCATCCTTCAGGGTAACCCGATCTACAGTACTGGTAGACATCTCTACGCCATACTTTGGGAAGGTATGGGCAGTCGCCCTTCAGCGCCCTGCATTTCCCTACTAATAGGCAATTCAGTGTGCTTTGGGGATGGTCAGCGTCGGGAGGAATTCTGAGTTGCCACCCGAAGTGTTTGTGGCCGCCACCACGCGTTCCCAAGCACAGAGAGAGAAAGAGGCCCTGAAACCCCTCCTGAAGCCCCCGACTCAGCATGACACTTTGACCAAGGATCCCTCAACTGTACGCAGTTTGCGAGCAAAGGATCCATCCCTCAACAACATCCAGAGTTTGGTTGGGGAGCCAGCAAGGTCGTCCTGCAGCAGTGCAGTGCAGTTTGTGAAACGCAAAGGACTTGTACACAGGCGTTTCACATCACCTACTTCATCTGCCACTCAGCTAGTCGCACCAGAAGCACTCCCCAGTAATGTCATGCGCCTAGGCCACGATACTCCTATGGCAGGACATTTGGGGACACGTCGAACCCAGGAGAGAATCCAGCCAGACTTTTACTGGCCAGGAGTGGCAGAGAACGTCAAAAGGTACGGTCGCAGCTGTGATGTTCACCAACGAACTACTCCGAAGGGCCGGAGCACCAGGGTGCCTGTGGCGTCGTTGACATCAGCAGGTTCCGCGCCCCTGAGGAGGAGAAAACCATTGCTAACAAAGCAAAGGAGCAGACACAAAGTGAGTCGAGCATGCGCTGAAATGAGAGCGACTGAGAGAGAATTAAAGACCAACCAGGACCGCCTCACAGCCATGGAGCGACACCTGGGCCGGTTGTGTGACAGCTCTGTCTCCTACACACGTAAAACAGCACGTCTCCGTGACAAAGGTGACCACATATGTAGGGAGGAAGCAAAGAACGCAGAACATGAGAAATGGAATCCTTCTCTACGCAAAAGTATGACCCATTTGGCTGAAAGTCCCTCAGCTGTTCAGAACTACAGGGAGGCTCAGGTGAATAGGCTAGAAAAGAAAGTGGTGTGTAATCTCAGTGGCTACGGACTGTTGTGCGAACAGACCAAGAATGACTTGAAGGAAGCCTTCAATGCCCAGTCCAAGGGAGTGGTGCAGAAGCTGGAACAGATCAAGATGAAGATGCCACAGAACTGACAGCAGATTGTGCAGGTGGAATCAGATCTACAGAAGGCCAGTGTGGAAGCTTCTCGCAGTCAGCACGCCTTAGGGCAACAGGTTCACAGCTTTCAGGCCAAGATCGCCGACATGAAGAAAGTGCTGACAGAGTTTGTCAACACTGAGCTGGTCTTCCATGCCAAGTCCCTGGAATTCTACACAGTGCTTCCAGACACTGAACGTCATCGACCCAGGCGGTGACCTGGAGGAATTCAAGCTGCAGATGAAGCCAGCCAACGCAGTGCATCAGGACATAGGGTGCATGGCTTCCCAGCAATCCCTGAACAGCAACAGCAGCAGTCGTCCTGCTCATCACCCTCAGCGCCACCACCTTTTTTACCCATCTCCAGTGCCCCGGTTAGCAATAGTATGCCCAGAGAGGCACTGGATGATGACACTGTTGACTATGAAGATGATGATGAAGGCTGATTACCTCAGCCGGATGGAGTAACGAGTCGGGTGCATTTGAATTTCACGCATTTGCAAATTTTTTTCGCCTCCCCGCATTTGATTTTCCCGCATTTGGTTGTTTGAATTTCACGCATATGAGCTTTTGAAAGTCACGCATGTGAGCTTTTGAAAATCATGCATGTAGTGTATGCGTTGGGGTGTGTGTACATGAGAGAGTTGCTCGTGACCGATGATGAGTCTCAATTCACCTTGAAATAAGTTGAAACATTTAAGTTTTCTATTAGATGAGATGGTAATTTGTACACGAAAAAGACACTGTTTCAAATTCTTCAAGAGGTGAGTGAAGAATCATTCTGACACATGTTTTCAATTCTTTCACATACTCGAGCAATTTTTACAGTAAAACACATATACACATTTACCTCTTCACACACACACACACATACACACATACACACACACATGCACACACATCAAGGAGAGGAAAAATAATTCAAATAATCACAGTTTAATTGTAAATAAGAATAAAATACATGTAAGAATATAAGAATAAAATACATGTCTTCAATTCATTCACATACAAGAATAAAATACATGCGAGAATAAAATACATGTCTTCAATTCATTCACCAACAAGAATAAAATACATGCGAATGACATTCAGAGTTTTGCTGGGAGATTCTTCCAAGACATTTTTGTCACGAACTGTTTTCTCGAAATGTCATTGGCAGCGTATCGTCTCTTGATTGTTGCCATCGCATCACGCTTCAAACGGGCTTGTCGACGCAAAACCGGAGCCCCACGACCAGTCCTGATTGTATTCAGCTTTGTAGCGCTGTAAGCTTGTATGTCCTTCAGGTTGGCCATCAGCTCGAACACATTGGGGTGTGGGTATCTGAACAGGTCCGAGAAATGCCGGTGGAACGACTCACATCCATTCGTTGTCTTCACCTCATCCAGGTCATGGTTGGCCCATAGAGTTGGAGGGAAAGTAGCGTCCGGTGCAGCATACGTGGACAGGATGTAGTCAGAAAACTGCACACACCTCTCATCATCGGGAGCATCGTCCATGATATCAAAAGCCAGGCAGTCCTCAACTTCCGTTGGGTTCAGGAAGCTGAGACCGAAGAAACGCTTCAACCACAAACCAACGTCTGAATTAGGTTGTTGGTAGTCGACTGACAGTCCAAGACTGTTGATCTTTCGATACCAGGCCTGTGAAAGATGAAAGAAACATCCCCGGATCGAAGCATTCGGCCAGATCTTGAGCACAGCCTTGTGGGTTGCCAGTTCGAAGTCAAGATTGATTGATGTAACATCCAGATGAAGTCCTTGCTGGACACACATGAAGTGGACTGCTTGGAACATTTTGTGGTAAATGTCCTCTGACTTCGAAGGAAGTAGGCAGAACACACATGGCACATAGACACCGTTTTTGAAAGCATGCAGGATGTATAGTTGAGTAAAAAACCGAGGACATGTTTTGAAGGTGCCGTCCCCCAGGATTGTGACAGCAGGATCACAGAGAAGATGTAGATTTGATGGTGCTGCAAAAATAATGATTCCGTTTTCACTGTCATTGAGCTGCACCATGTCTTCTTTGTGTTCAGATAAAAGTCCATATTGGGTAACATATTCATGTTTCGAGTCTATTCTTGGGTTGTTTTGGCATGTGCTTCTTTCTCTCATTCCACATCGCGTATCTCACGTACACAACGTCACGCATGTCAAAGTCATTATCTTCTGGCAACTTCCCTAGCTCTCTCCTCATCAATTTTGCCGGCCTTTGAAATAGATCCTCGGCTGCACGTTTTTTGCATTGTTTTCGAAATTCGGAGACGGACATGTCTTTCTCTGTCTTTAGTTCATGATTGTGCTCATTTGAGTAAATCGGGTCCTTGAAGTCGAGACTTGTTTTCAAGCGCGCTGGACATCCACGTATCGAACAACGCCATGTCTTTGATTTCTCGGTTTCACGGTCCTTGACGTATAAACTCCCACGGCTGAGAATTGCCGGATTTCCCCTGTTGGTTGTTGTAATCGTGATATTCGTCTCTTGCTGTGCCATGGCGAAATGAGCCGTGTAGTTGAACTGAATTGTGATTTGTGAGTTGTGAGCGAAGCGTCGTGACGTATAAACTCCCACGGCCGGATTTCCCATGTTGGTTGTTGGTATTCGTGTCTTGCTGAATTGTGATTTGTATTCACGCGTCTATACACGGGACTCACTCACAAACACGCCGATGCGGGGGGTGCGTGTGCATGCATGTGCGTGAAATTCAAATGACAAGTAAGGAGAGATTTTAACGGGAAACCTGCGTGAAATTCATGTGTTAATAAATCCGAGAAATTCATAGCGTGAAATTCAAAAGTGCGTGAAATTCAGTTGCACCGAACGAGTCAAGGTTCAAGAGTGAGGAAAGTCTGCATGAATGTAAGGGTATACAGAACGTATTGGAGGCTGTGATAGGCTGTGCCTCAGTGGCACAAGCCTCTTTGGTTGGGGGGTGTTGTCACGGACGTACATACTTTTAGTTGAAAAGATAAATCGTTTCTTTTTAAACCCAGTATAAATTGGAGTGTTACCAGTGACTTCTTTACTACATTGGCCGGGTGTTGACCAGTGAGCTATTTTTGTTATCCCGGGTGTGCTATGTCCGTGCATTTCGCTCCCATCCTCCAATACTTCTCTTCATTTTTTCTTTTAAAGCTTTTTCTGTTCTTTTTCATGATTCCCTTCTTTAGCTTCTAGTTGCGTTTTTTTTTTTTTTTAGACCGGCCAGCATAGGGCCCTGTGTTCAACCTAAATTCTTATTTTATCGCTTTCCACGTGGTGTATCAGCTGTGTCAGGTGCCACAGGTGAGCGGTTTTTACCTGTTGCCAGCTTGGTTAGGCTAGTGGTGTGGCACTCACTTACGGACCGTAGAGTCGGAGAGATCTCCATCTCTGCCAGCTGGACCCTTCTTTCTTAATCCACTTCGGTGTGGGTTGTGTGGAAGAGGCTTTCACCCTTCAGTCCGTTGGAAAGTATTCCACTCGTTACCTCTGGGATCCCTATCCCTGCCAGCTGGAAGAAGCACCTTGGGTCATCCCTGACCTGGAGTCCACTTCGGTGTGGACCATCACGGTTTCGGCTTCCACCCTTCATTGGACCGGGAAGTGAACCGTTCTTCTCCTTGCCCACCCGCCATTCTGGACGGGATTTTTCGCCATTCTGCTGCAGCCTCCGGTCTTGGGCTGGCTGGGCGACCAGCATCCACGGACCCTGCAGTCATCCTTCGTCCTGGCACCAGTCGTTGCTCAGACCTGCGGACTGATGGTGGTGAACCTTGTCTCCTTCCCTGGGACACCTGCTTCACCTCGGACCGGAAGACCAGCCAACTACGAACTCCACCCCTCTACAGGATCCACCTCCCGCTGCGAACCTCCTCAATAGTAGACTCGAGTTAAGTTTACCCTTTCGTGTGGTGTGGACGTGGGTCTGGCGTGCGTGTGCATGTGTTTAAAGTCTGTCACTGATTCGTTTTTTTTTTTAGGTCCTGTTGGATGTAGCATTGTTTCTATAACTGTCTTTCTTCTGTCATTCTGCTGAATGTCCTTGTAGCGGGTTAGCGGGTTAGGTTGGGATAATAGCGGGATCCGGGGGTATTTGGGAGTTGTTTTTTCGTGGTCTATTCATTTTTTTTGGGCCCCTAAGTCAACTACTTCTGAATAGCGCCTTTCTCTTCTATGACCCATTTTTTTTTTCCTCTCTCGGCTATCTTCTCTCTTCTTTGTGATGGTCCCTACCCCGTCTGGAGTGCCGGTGCGAGTGAATGTTTGTATTGTGAATAAAAGTATTGTTGAAATTTCTTCCTCTTTTGGTCTGGTGGTGTGAGGGATTGAGTGATCGCTCCGTTTCTGCCACTGCACATTACCTGTATAAGAACCCCCCTGTCAGGTGTACTCCCACTTGACATTCGTGATGCCTTCAGAAGATTCGTAGCTTATTCTTGACTGAATCTTAACATTCCTTAAGTATTCCTAAGCGATTCTTGCAAATCGTAGTTATTTCTGGGCAATCTTCATATGGTTCCCGCCGATTTGAGCAGAAACTGACGAATATTCCTAAGTCTATCTTACCAAATTCGTAACCGATTCGTACAGCGTCAAGATTTTGAACAGAAATTTGCAAAAATCCACGATTCCTCACGATTTCTAAAATTTATCAATTCGTGGCGATTCGTTGGACTCGTAGCTTGTGTGGAATAATGGTATAAATTGAAAAAAGAAAGATCGCTCACTTTTCATGTGCATGTATTTTTTTTTTTTTACCCTTTTCACTCTTTCCTAATTTTGATTTTTGAAAAATCTAATCGTATGCTTTCTTATCTGACTTTCTTTTTCCTACCTGTGATTTTTTTTGTTTACCAGGCTCTCAAGCCGTTCCCTCCAGTGCCATTTCTTCAGTCTTCCCTTTCCACCCCTTCGTTTCCCTCCTGTCCACTTTCTACACATTTGGTTTTCACCATGCCCTTCAAACTCCTTTCAAATTTATTCATGTCCACTTAACCCCAGGTCTTAGTCAATTTCCATACCCACTGTTTGCCCATGATTGTTGACTTTCTTCTCCAGCTTCCCCCATCTCACTCAAAATAAAAAGTTTGAATATCTGCCGTCATCCTTTGTCTCCTATTCTGCCACTGCACATTCTGTTGTCACCTTTTTTTTTTAATTCTGTTCCCATGCCTCTTATTTTCTGGTCTCTTTCTTTCCAGACTTCTTTCTCCCCCTCTTTGGAACAGTGTGGTAATGATGACAAGCTGTCCTTACAGCTAATCCTCTTGGATTTTTTCTTCAATTAATGTAAATAGTTTTTGCTGAAAACATTTTAGAAGGTTCATTTGACAGGATTGTGTGAACGAATGACGTGTTAGTTGACTTCAATGCGGTGACAGCCCTGAGATGGTCCTTTACGGTCAGCTGGGCTATAAGCAACACTACCTTACGTTACCTATGTACATGTTTTCTCAATTCCTTGTGATTGATTGTGTAATTAATGACTTCAGTGCGATGACAGCCCTGAGATGGCCCTTTATGGTCAGCTGGGCTATAAGCAACATTACCTTACTTACCTATGTACATATTTTCTCTATTTCTTGTTATTGATTACTCAAGGGATGGCTCATGAGACTTCTGATCTAAGGATACAGTGTGGATTTTCTTACTTATAAGTGTGGTCCTAATGTAATTATTTGGAAAGAATGATGCTTGATGTTAGTAATACAAACCAAACGGACATTCCACTTCTTCTTCTAGCGTAAAGCTGCTGACCTGCCTGTGGATGTCCAATACAGCAGCAGACCTTGCCTGGGCAGTGCCACCTGAAAGCTGGATCCAATCTTATAAGACAGCATTTCTTCCTCCTACTATTTTGTGAGTATATATTTATGTCCGTGTGTGTCCCTTTGTGTGCGTGAGAGAGCAGAAAATGTTTAAACCTCAACGGAAGCGTTGGATAATGCCAAGATCATGGGTGTTGTCTCAGCACTGTATTGCTGTCAGTTCTGCACTGTGACAGCAACTGTCAGCGACATTCTCAGATCTTTCTACACACATACAGGTAGACTAGTCTTTCCCTGTGTTCGTGCAATGTTTCTGGCTGCACAACAATTGCTTATGTGTATCAGTTTGCTTATGTAGCACGTTTATCAGTCCTCCCCCGCCTTTTTTTTCAGAGAGAATTGCTATCGTGGATCTGATCTTGTCTGAAAATCAGCAATGTTAATAAATTCAATGTGAATATCTGAAATTAGTTGTAGAAAGCAAGAAAAAAATACAAACAAACAAAAAAGTGTTATGCATTGCTGTACACTCAGATGGTGTTGCCCATGTTTGGTAGCACATTCTGACTGGCGTATGCTGCTGCCCGTATGGGAGTTGTATGTAAACAAAAAGTTAATAGTTGTGTGTTGAGGATGTCATTAGTTATTTTTCAGCCATTGCACTGAGTTGTGTAATAGTTTTCTTAGTTACAGTTTTTCTTTTGAATAACAACAGCATTGAAATTATTTAGAGTTAGGAAGAAACGCTGGGATGTACATAACAATTTTCTGTTTTAAAGGAGTATATGGGCTATACTTTATATGAAATTGTGCTTTGCATCGGTCGCTAAAGCCACAGGCGACGCTGCTCGGGTCGAGCAGTCAGCCCGGACAGATAACTAAATCTTAGGTCGGATACACTCTGTTTTACAGTGATGATGACAATCTGCCTACAACTGATGTTTTAATGTTTTACAGTGATGATGACAATTTGCCTACAACTGATGTTTTAATGTTTTATAGTGATGATGACAATCTGCCTACAACTGATGTGTAATGTTATACAGTGATGATGACAATCTGCCCACAACTGATGTTTAATGTTTTACAGTGATGATGACAATCTGCCTACAACTGATGTGTAATGTTTTATAGTGATGATGACAATCTGCCTACAACTGATGTGTTATGTTTCACAGTGATGATGACAATCTGCCCACAAGTGATGTTTAATGTTTTACAGTGATGATGACAATCTGCCTACAACTGATGTTTAATGTTTTACAGTGATGACAATCTGCCTACAACTGATGTTTAACTAATGTTTTACAGTGATGATGACAATCTGCCTGCCTACAACTGTTGTTTAATGTTTTACAGTGTTGATGACAATCTGCCTACAACTGATGTTTAACTAATGTTTTACAGTGATGATGACAGTCTGCCCACAACTGATGTTTAATTAATGTTTTACAATGATGATGACAATCTGCCCACAACTGATGTTTAATGTTTTACAGTGATGATGACAATCTGCCCACAACTGAATGTTTAATTAATGTTTTACAGTGATGATGACAACCTGCCCACAACTGATGTATTAATATTTTACAGTGATGATGACAATCTGCCTGCCCACAACTGATGTTTAATGTTTTACAGTGATGACAATCTGCCTGCCTACAGGTGATGTTTAATTAATGTTTTACAGTGATGATAATCTGCCCACAACTGAATGTTTAATTAATGTTTTACAGTGATGATGACAACCTGCCCACAACTGATTGTTTTACAGTGATGATGACAATCTGCCTGCCCACAGCTGATGTTTAATTAATGTTTTACAGTGATGACGACAACCTGCCCACAACTGATGTTTAATTAATGTTTTACAGTGATGATGACAATCTGCCTGCCCACAACTGATGTTTAATTAATGTTTTACAGTGATGATGACAACCTGTCTACAAGTGATGTTTTATGTTATACAGTGATGATGACAATCTGCCTGCCTACAACTGTTGTTTAATGCAGCATGGAGCCTCTTCTGAGCAACATTGTGAGAAAGCTGGATCTGGTGTTATGAAGGAGCACTTGGTCTTACTATCATGTGTTTAGAGGTAAGGAGGGGATGGGGGGTGTGCAAATGAACAGAAAATGTGTCAACTTTGACAGAAGCTTTGGATGACACCAAGATCATGTGTGTTGTCATAGTGCTATAGTGCAGCCAATTCTTGACTGTGACAGAAGCTGTGAATGACTTTGATAATAATTAATTGCGCTGATTACATCATGAATTATTTTCATCATTCATTGCATAGTGTACTGTGATAATCACATGAATTGGTTTGAGTCATTGCATAAAAAGTGTTATTCATTCTGTTCCAGGTTGGCTTGCATTTATATTGTAAGCTCTAAAAATGACACTTTCACTCAGTATGCATGTGGTTTTCCCCCCACTTTATTTACTAGCAAAATGTTTGTTTTACTGACAGTATTGAATCACTAGGGTGTACATTATGATTTTCTGTTTATTAGGAGTATATGGACTACATGATTTGCACCATGAAACTGTGCATGTCCTAGGTTTTATGTTAGTGCATTGTATTCATCATTTGTATATGATTACTCAAGGGATGGTTCATGAGACTTCTGATCTAAGGATACAGTGTGGATTTTCTTACTTTTAAGTGTGGTCCTAATGTAATTATCTGATGCCCATTTTGGGGAGGAAGGGGAGGAGGATAAAGGGGATAAAGGGGACATGAGGGGAATGGGGAGAGGGGGAGGACACACAGCACACTGCAAAATGCCATAGCATCATGTGTAATGCTCATTGGCACTGGTGTGAAAGTAGTCTTTTATTAGGATGTTGACATGTGCATATGTATTCAGCATACATTTGTTCATTATTTTGTTGGTGTGAAATTTATCATTGATTCAATTTCATATCTTTTCAGTGGTGAAACTCAATCAGAACAGATGAAAATGTGGAACAGTTGAGGACACTGATGTTGGTTAGTATCTCATGTGTGTGTGTGCTGTAAATCTTTAAACTCTGACAGTGATGCGACTTTAGATATGTTGTGCTGCTGTAGCAGTGTAGAGCAGCCAGTTTGCCTCTTTGACAAAAGCTGTGAATGATATTAACCAAGTGTATTGAGCGTGTGTCTCTTTGACAAAAGCTGTGAATAATTAAAATTAAGTGTACTGATTGTGTCTCTTTGACAAAAGCTGTGAATGATGATAATGAAGTGTATTGATTGTGTGTCTCTGACGAAAGCTGTGAATGATAATAATGAAGTGTATTGATTGTGTCTCTGACGAAAGCTGTGAATGATAATGACCAAGTGTATTGACTGTGTCAAAAAGTGTTTCAATCATTGCATTGAGTGATGGCCATTCATTCTCTAACAGTTTGATGTGCACTTTGATACTTATTACCAACACTTTCATTCTCGCTCTGTATGCATGCATTTTTCTGTATTTTGCTATTTACAAAATGTTTTGTTTTAATCATATCAAAATCATGTTCAAAATTATCAAGGAAGACACACTGGGATGTACTTAGGAAGAAATAAAATTCCTTTTGTATGCACGACTTGCATGTCCTAAGATTGCCATTTGACATGCTCTGTACGTGTCATTTTGATACAATGGTTAAAGAGACAGTTTGTGAGTTTGATGGTTTGTGAGACCTTAAGTGAGCATTATCTTTGGAAAGCTGCGTCCAAAGAAAGAACCTTGCTTTCTCTTACCTTGTGGGAAGGTGTGTATGTTTGTGTGTGCATGTGTGTTTGGGGAGGGGGGTGGGGGGTATGTTTTACATTGTTTTCATAACGGTTAAATTTACCAGCTTTATTTGTGTGGAGTGAAGGAGGAGGGCGGGGGTGATAAGTTATTTCCATGTGAAGTTGTAACAAGTAACATCTCCCTTTGCAAATGTTTTCCAGATGTCCTCGTCTGCGTACTTCACATTTCATAGTGAAGCCTCTTGGCACACTCTTGTTCATCAAAGCTAAAGAAAAGAACACTAACAGTTATTTTGCAGGGAGGCTGCAGAACTGTCTGGTGCTGATGTGAACGCAGTGACAAGACGTGTGGCTGGACTGCCTCTTCTGATGGAACTGTTCTTTGATATTGGCATTCATCCTGACAGCTGGAAAGAATCCATGATTTTTCACTTATTCAAGAAGGGCGAGACTGTTAATGTAAATATCTTAGATTCATTCAGGAAATCCTGGCCGACACGCGCCTGCAGTGACTAGGTGTGTTACTGACCGTCCCTCAGCTCCTTGGCTCTCCGAGGACGTGAGAGCTGCTCGACGTCAACGCCGGCGCAGCGAGAGACGCTGGAGAAAGAGCCGATTGACCATCCACCGCCAGATCTTTGCAGCGAACAGGTGTGAGGCAGGGGACTGCCTCCAGGATGCCAGAGAGTCATACTACCGTGATAAAATTGACTCTTGTTCTTCATCAAAGCAGTTGTTTTCTCTTTCAAGTGAACTACTTGGCAAACAAAAGAAATTAAGTTTGCCCACGAACATTCCTCCTTCTCAAATCTCTCAACAATTTAGTGAATTCTTTGTTGATAAAATCAAAACCATCCGTGACAATCTTGATGCAAATCCTTCCCAACCAATTCTTTACGATAAATACTGTGGACCACCTTTTTGTACTTTTAATCCTGTGGATGAAAAACTGATCGGCGATCTCATAAGTGAATCCTCCAGCAAAAGTTGTGTCCTTGACCCCATCCCTACTTCCCTCCTTAAACAGTGTGCCTCTCATTTGATTCCCGTGATTACAAACATTGTAAACAAATCTCTCTCGTCAGGCATAGTGCCTCAGTTTAAGCAGGCAATGGTTACCCCTCTCATAAAAAGCCAGGACTGGACCTGAATAAGTTAAAGAACTATAGACCGGTGTCCAACCTCCCATTCCTCTCAAAAATCCTTGAAAGAGTTGTGCTGAAGCAGCTTCAGACTCATCTTTCAGACCATGGTCTTCTTGAGGCCTGTCAGTCTGCTTATAGGAAGAATCATAGCACTGAGACTGCTGTATTGAGCGTACTGGACTGTTTACTGTGCAAATCCGACAGTAAACTTGTTTCTCTCGTAGCCTTGCTTGATCTGAGTGCTGCCTTTGATACGCTAGATCACACTACTTTACTTGAAAGGCTTAGGGTCACTTTTGGTGTTGATGGGATAGTTCTCCAGTGGTTCGAATCATACATCAGAGATAGGTCGCAGGCGGTGGTTGTGGGTGGTGTAAGGTCTACTTTGTCACCTCTTCTGTATGGAGTACCACAGGGGTCAGTATTGGGCCCAGTGTTGTTTACATTGTACTCGCAGCCCTTGTCGGATGTTATCTCGGACCATGATTGTGATTTTCACAAGTATGCTGATGACACTGAGCTTTCTGAGAGTGGCACACCTTATGAGTTTGTTTCTGTTCAATCTGGGGTGTCTCGGTGCATCAGCAGTGTGCAGGAATGGATGACAAGTAATAAGCTTAAATTGTGAAAAGACTGAAGTCATGCCCGTTGGAACCTCCTCCTGCCTCAAACTCGTTGAGTCAGAGTCAATGGTTGTTGATGGTACTGAATTGCCTTTCAGTAACTCTGTCAAATACCTTGGTGTTATCATTGATCAGTGTCTGACAATGCAGAATCAAATATCTGTAGTCTGTCGCTCATCCTTTTTAGAGCCGAGACGTATTGCTTCCATCCGACGCTTTATATCCAGGGAAGTAGCTGTCAGGCTAGTCTGTGCCACGGTGATGTCAAGATTGGACTACTGCAACTCTGTTTATGCTGGGCTTCCCGCAGAACAGATTGCTCGGCTGCAGAGAGTCCAAAATGGCGCTGCACGACTTGTTTTGAAGAGGAGGAGGTGTGAGCACATCACTCCCATGCTGATCGAACTGCACTGGCTTCCCATACAGTATCGGTGGCAATTTAAACTGGCAGTTCTTGCTTTCCGCCACTTCAATGGATCTCTTCCTCACTATCTCTCTTCTTCTCTCTGCACCTACCAAAGCTCTCGTACCCTTCGCTCTTCTTCACAAAAACTTTTGAAAATCCCTAAGCGTTCTCTGAAATCTGTTAGCGAAAGAGCCTTCAGTTTTAGAGCACCTTCTATTTGGAACTGCCTCCCTGAAGACCTTCGTTATCAGCCTACTCTTTCTTCTTTTAAATCTCGGCTCAAAACTTACCTCTTCAAAAAAGCCTATTCTCTTCTGTAGATGACTAGATCTCTCTTAAATTCCCCCACAACTAGTTCGGTGAGGCAGTTTATGCATGTAGGTGCGTCTGTCATTGTGTATTTTCTTTTTGCTGTGTGCATGAATATTGTATGAATAAGTGCAAATGGTGGATGTAAGCGCATTGAGTTGTACAAGAAGAAATGCGCTATATAAGTATTATACATTATTATTTCTTTCTGTAGTATTTGTAGCAAACTTCATATAACTGGAGAACATTAGGTGGGTATTAAATACGGTTATTCCACAGTCATCCTATTCACTCTGTTTGCTGCAGTTCAGAAACAATTTACAAATATTAATGACAGAAACAGTTGTATCCTGCATAAAGAGTAGGTCTTGTGCAGTAAAAGCCAAAATAAGATAAAGAGCAATATTATCCGAGTTTGTCATGTGCACAAGTGGAGTTACACAAGGAGATGTCTGCAGCCTGTAACATCGTCTTTGTTCAAGTGCTGGATGTTTTAGAATTAATTGTGCTGCTTTTTGCTGATGACATTGTACTATCAGTCACTTGTTGGTCTCCAGAGACAACTAAAGAATTTTTACTTTGCATTAAGTAGACCAGAATGAAATGATAGTTCGAATACTCTGCAGCACGGAAACATAATGAAATGGTAGTATGAATAAGACAAATATTGTCATGTTTCCCCGCAGCAAGCAGACTAGCATGAAATGGTAGCATAAATAAGACAAATATTGTCATGTTTCCCTGCAGCAAGTAGACTAGAATGAAATATTGATAGGAATAAGACAAATATTGCACACAGGCCACTCGTTTTATACCCATTATCTTTTGAAAGGTGAAGAAGCTCTGTGGTGCATTCCATGTCATGTTCCACTCACAGTGAAACATTCTTTAGATTGTTGGGACTTGTACAATGTGAGACATAAACACTTTACAGCAGACTCCATGAAAACCCTGTTCAGAGATGTCCCACCTGACGTGATCTTTGAGTTTTTGAAAGATTAACATTTTTTATCTGATTTAAGATTTTACGGAAGAAAGATTTTTAACGACGTTTCTGGTGCGTTTGTAGAAGATATAATTTAAAGAGATGTGTGAAAGTTTTTTTTATTTATGTATTTTTTTTAGATGACTTGAGTTGATTTTAACGTGGTGACAGCCCCTGATGTGGCCGTTTGCGGTCGGCTGGGCTATAAGCAACATTACATTACCTTACCTCTCTCGCTCACACACATGCACTTTTGTCGATGGGTGAAGTGGGCTGTGTTCCATCCAGTGTGTGCTATGAAGCAAGGTATAACTACCAGGGGTTTTTTCCCCTCCTCATTTATTTATTTGTATGTTCATTTAAGCGTCAGCGAGCCTTTTTGGGATTTTAAATTGAATGACCCTGGTAGTACAGATTTGGCAAGGTTTTTATATGTCGGCCTGTGCAGGTTTAGCCACTATGCATTGTGTGGCTTTAAACTTAATGTGCGATGGATTCCTGTCATCCTTTGCATGGTCCCATCTTCTGCGAGCTTAGCAATGCAATTTTTGTGCATTACTTTTGGTGTACATAGTTCAGACATATACACAGGTTATTCATGTAAGTAGTGGTACTTGAGTTATTGTATAATGTCCACTTAGGTTTTTAAGTTTGTTTACTCTGTTTGTTTGGAGTGGTGGTATGGTGTGGGGGGTCAGATGGCAGGGGAAGGGGGGAGTACTTGGCCCAACTAATCTTTAGTTAGTATTATTCCCATTCTCTGTTGTACACACGCGTAGGGAAGGGGGGGGGGGGTGCTGTCCTTTATACAGGGTAAACAGAGAAGCAAACTGAAACTTCCAGAATAATAACGAATTTAAATTTCTTTTATTTAGGTTGGTGTAGAGGAAATCCGACATTTCCATTATAACATAAGAATGAGTACAATTTTTTTTTTTTTTTTTGGGGGGGGGGGGGGGTGCAACGATTTTGTTGGACTTAGTTGTGAGGTTGAAATACTTGTACCTTCCCACTGGTTTAAATGATCTTTATAACCTATCCTCTGTTGGATTCCTTCTACCACTCACTCCCTCAATTTTTTTTTCACTCCCCAAAGATGGCTTTTGTTTAATACAGTAGTGACAATATTTGTCAGTATTGAGTGTTTATGATCGGTTAACTATTGATTGAATTACTGATGTGCTTAATCCATGTTTTGTGGGTAACACTATCCACAAATGATTTGATTATGCATGTATAAATGTATTTAGTATGATTTTGTGTGTGTAAGCAACATTACGTTACTCACCAGTGTAAACATAACTGTCATTATTTGGTACACATTTTGAAAGGTTTTGCACATTTTGCTGGATTTCTATTTGTGCCATGGCTTGTCACTGAAAATTCACTTTTACCATGGGGTGGAAAGTCTGATCTCCAAACTTGGAGATAGGCTATTCCACCACCAAATTTTTATTTTTTTTGGGGGGGGGGGGGGAGGATACTTTCATCATGGGGTAAAACTATGCATTCATATTTCTCTCTTAATTCACACAAAGCAACAATATCCAAGTTATAATATATTCATTTTATTTACTTTTAAATATATTTCCATCAATGTAAGTTTCATGACTACTTTATTTCTTGTGCATCATGAAAACAAAGCATTTCATCAAGAACATGCTGGTGTTGACAAGCTTTTTTGTCATCCTGCACTCAACATATAAATGTACATTACTCATACTACAACATACGCACTCCTTTTGTGGTGGATTTGGGGGTGTTACCCCTGTGTGGACTGGACAGGTTTGGCCAGGTGCACAACTTTGGCAGCAAGCTGGAAAAATCAGGTTGATGATTTTCCAACTTATTGCCAAAGTCGTGCATAGTGCACCCTGCCAAACAGACACTATGCACCAGCTTTGAACGGGGGGGGCAACACTTCCATCACAAACAGCTCCAACATCCAAAAGTAGCACGTATATCCCCCAAAAACATGCACACTTCACCTTGGACATAAGTTACAGCTATCTTCCTTTCACTACATCAAACAGATCCCCCCCACCCCCATGCAGTATTCCCGTCTTGTACTCTCAGAAACATACCAGTGGATGTACACATACAACATCCAGTTATCCCTGCAGCCCAGCCTGCACAGCTCCTTTTCATTGGACAATGGGACACAGGAAACAAAAAATGGCTAACCGAGATGGAAGTGAAAGAGAAAAGTGCCAGTTGCTGAAGTTCCATTTTAAATGTACATACAGGAATAGATGGAAGGTACACTGAAATGCTTTAAAAAAAAAAAATTGTAGCTAAAAATAGCACCAAGATGAGAACAAGCAAAGGATATAGAGCAGAGAAGTGGCACAATCAGGACTGACAGAGGTACTGGAATGCAAATGGTTTTGAACAGAATGTGTTGGAACTGCTGTGGAAATGGTCAAATCGGAGAGTTTGGGCACTGGAGATAATAATACAAACTAGATGCTTTTAGTATGAAAAGTGCCTATGTGTGGAGGTGGTGGAACTGGGTAGGCAGCAGAGCAGACTGTTACACCCCACCTAGAAGGCAATGCAAAGGATGACCTCTGGAAGACAAAGATCAGGAAATAAGCAAACTCTTGATAAGGTAAACAGCACTGAGAACTACCACTGTCGGGAAAAGATAAGTATAGAAAAGTCAGGCAGGTGAACAGAACAGTATGCATATGGAGAACCGCAAGAATGAGACCATGTTTAAGAGATGAGAAAGGGAGTGGATGGTTTGAAGGTTGTAAAATGGAATATATCGGAGGGAATGAAATGGAAAGAAAAATATACGGAATAAAGAGAGGTTTCAATACAACAGCAGGAACTGGGTTGCTCTACATTCAGTCTTGATAAAGATCAGCACTTTCACCATGGACATGATGCCCAAACACACAATCTCTCTCTCTCCACAAAGTATTCAGTGGACAGGAGTGGTTGGTAAGGATAGAAAGAAATGGACGCCGCAGTGAATGGAGTCCATGACCTCAGAAAGTCCACTGTGGTCATTTAGGACAGAAAGAGGGTCAGGGCAGGAAAGAGTCTATGATCTCACAAAGTACGACAGTGGGTAAGGGTGGTCATTTAGGACAGAAAAAGATGGACATGGCAGAGAATGGAGTCTACAACCAATGGCAATACCAAGGCACAAGGCCACTCCTGTTCATGTTCCCACTTGCAGAAAAATAACAGCTGGGGAAAATGAGAATGAGTAGAAATGCTGAAATAAGGGATATGTTCAGGGACAGCATGCACACACATGTGTGTGTAAGTGCATGTGCATGCGTGTGTGTGGCATGTGTGTGTGGCATGTGTTGTTCTTCAATTTAATGTCTTCCCACTTACAGTGATTCCAGACAGATTGTGTACTGGTGTGTGTGTGCGCCTGTGTGTGTGCGCGCGCGTGCATGCCTGTGTATTTGCATGCGGAGTGTACGTGTGTGCAATTTCTTTTTATACATGAGGGGTTGTTGAAAGTTAAGATAAATTCCTACTGGACTGCGTGATAGGTGTGGGCATAACGCACAAAGCATAATTATCTAACGTTTTTGGTAATGTCACCGAGTCGATCCATTATGTGAAATATTAGAACCAGCTTTGTGCACTGTATTCTTTACTCTTGGACAATCTAGTAAAAGGTGACTACACTAAGAGTTTCCCCACACATACATGTAACATTTTTACTGTATTTGGTTCGAAGTGAATTTAAAAGCATCCTATGAATTAAAGTTACTACCTCTCTAGATGTCGTATTTTCAAATTTGTCTAATCCAGTCTTGGGATGGATGTTGGGATTTGATTGTATACAGTTGTGATAATACTGGCTATCTGTGTCTTCCAATAACCTCTTGAAATGTTAAAGAATTCTCTCGTGATTAAAGTACAACATTCTGATACGTCTAGCAGAATGTTCAGTGCAGTCGTGCCTTCAATACTGCGAGCTGCTCTCTGAGCAGCTTAACTTTTTCGTTTCTTGAAATTCCACCATGTGAGGGCAACCAACAGAAAGTCACATTTATTCTTTTCTTCGATAGGTTATGTGTCATATAATTAATTTCTGTAATGGTCTCACAACAGATCTTTAGATTTAAAGACTGTAAGGCAGAAAGGGCTGACTTTAAATCACTGCACAGTAAAAGTTGACAATTTTCTATGGAAGAATTTAAATCATATTTTAGGGACATTAGAATAGCATCTAATTCTGCAGTAAATATTGACAAGTGTTTGCCAAGATAATATAATTCCTCCACTTCTGATTTTGGTTTTATAAAAGCTGCTCCTGTTCTATGGTCATCTAACACTGAGCCATCTGTAAAAAATTGAAGATGGTCCTTACATTGATTTTTCCAAAAGAGAATTCACATCATTTTTTTTTTTAAAGATATGGTAGATCATTTTTGTTTGGTTCAGTATACTTTGTATCATAATTTGCTTTGTTTGTTCCCATTTGGGAATGGGTGGAAAAGACGGATTGACAGCTGTTTTACTTTGGTTAATGTTTGGTTGTTTTTGTTTTTTTTTTAAGAAGAGTAGATGTGTATGACTGAACAGATTTAGCTGATTTTAATTTTTGTCTTTTGCTCATTTAGCAAAATCTGTATCTGAATTTAGAGATACTTCATTTTTACAGAAACTTTTTGTGAAAGGTTCCTTAAAACAAATTTTGTAGAGGACACTTTTCAAAACTCATTCAAAAGTAAAATTCCAATTTCATAGTATGTACCAATGTTACGTGTATGTGCTTTGCAGTCTGCACTTTGTAACTTATTAAGTAGATGCTGTGGAGCGCTGAAGAAGACTTCTTGAGCATAAATCAATCTAGACCACACAAGAGAAGACAGGAGTGTTAAATTTATCTTGTCCCCATTTTTGTTTGCTTATGATCTTTAGAAAGTTTAAACTTTTTCTTGCTTTATTCAAAACATATCCAATGTTGGTTCCATGAAAGTTTTGATGTTAGATATGCTCCTAAGAATTTAACAGATTTGATGTATTGGAAGACAGACCAGATCCATTCAGGGTAATTTGTGGAAGTTTGTCTGGGTCATATCCAGAGTTCAAAAGCACAAGATGTGTTTTTTCTGCCGACAGTGTCAAACCACTTTCAAGTAAGAAACTACTGATATTGTTTAATTCATGCTGATATTTTATCTTTATGTAATTTAAGAATCTTAATGACTTTTTTTTTTCACAGTGACTTTCATCCACAGACATATGTCATCAGCAAACTGTACTAAAACTATGTCTTCGGATGAGCTCTTTAGATAAGCCTTTGGTTATATCTGCAATTAGGATACTAAATATGATTGGAGATAATACTGATCCTTGCGGAAGACCCATTTCCAATGTTCTAGTGGTGGAATGTGTGTATGCTCTACTCTTGTTTGAATAGTTCTATTTTAAAGGAAAACTTTTATATAATCAAATATATCAGCTGGAAATAGATAAAATCAACAAATACATGACTGAAAACGGGCTTTCATTGGCTGGAGAAAAAAACAGTTCTTTTCAATAACGGGGAAAATCCTAAGCATTTGCCTCAGCTAGTGTTCAATGACAAAATATTCGAATATTCATGAAATGTAAAATTTCTGGGTTTGACCTTAACTTGTAAATTAAACTGGCGGTTGTACATTGAAAAACTGGTAAATGACGCAAGACAAAGGCTAAATCTACTAAAAATAATCAGTGCACACCCATGGGGTCAGGATACCAAAACTCTGTTACATTTAGCTACTAGCTCAGTTTCCACGAGTTTCTTTCTACTGATGCATGGGTAAACCATTGACTTCCGGGAATAGGCCGGAGGACGTCCGGGAAAGACCGGAGGACACTGGGAAAGACCAGAACCAAGGGCTCTGTGGGCTGGCTCCCCACTTTGCCTTAAACATGTGGCTACTAAAAATAAAAGGAAAAGATGCTCCCAGGATTCACCGAAAGGGGGAGAGAATGATGAATCCATCGGTGCTCAACCAATCATGACTGCAAATCCCAAACGGACTATGAACATGGACCAAATGGAATATCCATGTGTCTGTGGAAAGCGTTTCGCTACCACCCGTGGCATGAAGATCCACAGAACAAAGATGGGATGTGTGAAGACTCATCTGAATGAGCAGCAGCGCACTGCATCAGCAGATAAGACGTCGGAAGACCAAGGCCAGGATTTAAACCACAGTGCCAAGGACATCCACGCTGTTGGTTCGGATGAGGAATTTGCACAGGCCCTCGATGCCAGGCGCCTGAAACTCAACCTGCCACGAGCAAACGAAACTGAAGATTGGGAGAAACTGGATGCAAAAATCGTCCAAAGACTCGATGCACTGATAGGGAAAAGCACCCTGGAACACAAACTAGCCACATAGGGGACATTGTGTATGCCACATGTAGAGACGCCTATGGAGCAAAACTACCCAAAGAGAAAACACCTCCAAAGAAATCCAGACGCCAAGAAAAGATGGACAAGATCAGGGTCCAAAAGAAAAACCTCAAGATGCAAATGAAGACCGCACTGCCAGCTGAAAAACAAGGCTTGGAAAAACTGTGGAAAGACCTGAAAGAAAAACACAGTGCCCTCAGCAAAGCGGAATCTGCGAGGAAGAGGAAGAGCAAAAAGAAGAAGACACAAGAGCGCTTCTTCAGAGACCCCTTCCAGTTTGCCAGAACACTGTTTGAGCAGCCAAAATCTGGGACCCTAAGTGTGGACAAAGGAGTTCTTGAGCAGCATCTGAGGAAAACATACTCTGACCCACAGAGCAAAGCACCACTCGACATTCAAGGTCTGGTGTGGCCAACCAACCCTGAGGAACAGTTCAATGGCAAGCCTCCAACGTTGGCGGAAATCAAGAAGGTGGTCGACAAAGCCAGAGCCAAATCATCACCAGGGCCAAACGGAATACCTTACCAGCTTTACAAGAAATGTCCCAAGGTGCTGGAGTGGCTCCACAGGCTGCTGCGATCGGCTTGGAGAAACCAGAAGATCAGCGGCCAGTGGATGACGGCAGATGGTGTGTACATCCCCAAAGAGCAAAACTCAAGTGACATTAGCCAGTTCAGGCCAATATCACTACTGAACGTCGAAGGGAAAATCTTCTTCTCTGTCATGGCAGCAAGGCTGACCAAGTACCTGATGGAAAACAAGTACTTGGATGTGTCAGTCCAGAAAGGTGGCATCCCAGGCGTGGCGGGCTGTGTAGAACACGCCACAATGATCTGGGACGCAATCCAAAAAGCAAAAACAGAAAAGAGAGACCTGGACGTAGTGTGGCTTGATCTGGCAAACGCATATGGATCTGTGCCCCATGAGATGATACAGTTGGCTCTTGAGATGTACCATGTGCCAAAGAACATCTGCGACATGCTCAAGAAGTACTTCAATGGCTTCTCAATGCGGTTCTCTACCAAGGAGTACACAACAGACTGGATCAACTTGGAAGTGGGTATTGCAATGGGCTGTGCAATTTCCCCAATACTGTTCGTGCTGGCAATGGAACTCATCTTGAAAGCAGCAACAAACAACGCGAGACAAACAGACCTTGGCGATGGATACAAGATGCCTCCTCTCAAGGCCTTCATGGATGACACTACAGTGATTTCATCCAGAGAAGACGAGACACGTCATGTGCTGGAGAGGCTGGACGACATAGTTGCCTCATCCAGAATGAAGTTCAAGCCAAAGAAATCACGGAGTCTCTCACTGAGGAAAGGAAAAGTGGCCGGATCTGTGGTCTTCAGTGTTGCCAACCAGGCCATTCCAACAGTTACAGAAGAACCAGTCAAGAGCCTTGGAAGATGGTATGATACGCTGAAAGACACACAAAGAGCAAAAGAAACCAAGCAGATGGCGGAGGAAGGCTTGGAGACCATTGACCAGTGTGGGCTCCCTGGCAAATACAAGGTCTGGTGTCTGCAGTTCATGCTGATACCAAAGCTGCTATGGCCTCTGATGATATACGACATCTGCACCAGCATAGTGGAGGCAATGGAAGCCAAAATCAACAAGTTCACAAGGAAATGGCTTGGTGTCCCACCCTGTCTGACTGACATAGCGCTGTACTGTCGCCAAGCAAAGCTGAAACTACCCCTGAAATCCATCCTGGAGGAATACAAAGCAGGGAAGATCAGACTTCAAAGCATGCTGGAGGACTCAGGAGACAAGGTGGTAGAAGCAATTAAGCCCCAGCTGAAGACAGGCAGAAAATGGAAAGTTCAAGAGGCGATGGATTCTGCAAAAGAAAGTCTCAAGATCAGAGAAATAACAGGACACACACAGACCAACAGACAGGGACTGGGGGTGACCAAAACTGAATGGTGGTCAAAGGCCAAAGGAAAAGCCAAAAGAGACATGATGATTCAGGAGATGAGAAAAGAAGAAGACCAAAAAAGACTCCAAAAAGCAGTCCAGCAGAGCCAGCAAGGGCAATGGACAACGTGGGAGAATGCACTCCAAAGAAGTCTCACTTGGAATGACATTTGGCACATGGCCCCTCTCAGGATCAGCTTCATTCTCAGATCTGCATATGACCTTCTGCCCTCAAATGCAAACCTGGTGAAGTGGGGGAAAACAGACGATCCTGCATGCCCCCTCTGCCATGAAAAACAAACAGTGGAGCATGTCCTAAGCTCATGTAAAGTAGCCCTGGCTCAAGGAAGGTACACATGGAGGCACAACCAAGTGCTCAAAGAAATTGTACAAGTAGTCTGGGCTAGTACCAACACCACAAAAGGGAAAATCAGGACTCCAAAAGCACCCGCAACATTCTTCACGGCAGGAGGCAGCAAATCATGGCCAAGAACAACAGTGCCACTCGAAACATGCAGGCAGAGTCTGCTGGACGGGGCAGATGACTGGGAGTGCACTGCAGACCTCCCAGAATGGAAGAGTCACCCAGAGATCATCAGCAAGAGTGGCATGAGACCAGACATAGTAGTCCACTCTAAGTCAACCAAGCAGCTGATCATGATCGAGCTCACGGTGCCATATGAGAACAGAATGGAGGCAGCTCAAATCTACAAGACTGAAAAGTATGCTGATCTGGCAAACAGCCTGAGGAGAGAAGGCTATCAGGTCAAAGTCCTCACTGCAGAAATTGGAGCTAGGGGGTTTGTAGGAACGTCTGCATACAGCCTCATGAAACAGCTCTCAGTTGCAGGGAAGGAAAAAACCAGAGCCCTGAAAGCAATGGCAGAAGCGGCAGAGAGGTGTTCAAGCTGGATCTGGTCAAGGAGGAACAAAAGTGAACTTCATAAGGCTTAATTTCCCTACAAATATCAGGTGTCCCTGTGGCTCAGTGGTTAAAGCGCGAGTCATTAAGTGGAAAATGAGCATGTCCAGAGGGTCATGGGTTCGAATCCCAGCCATGGCTCGTCCCAAGATGGGAAAAAAAAAAGGGCAGCAGAGGGACATCCGGAGTCATGAACCGGGTGTGGCCCAACCCCCCTAGAGTGTCAGGAGATAAGGGCCGAAACACTTGCTTGAAGGGGGCTTCTCTTCTGAGGACTCTCTGCTGCCACGCTCTCCACGAGTTTCTTTCTACTCAGTTCGATCAAAGCTTATTTACGTGCAAGAGGTTTATTTCAATGCCCCGGAAACCCTGTTGAAGAAATTACAGTCAATAGACAGTAAAACTGTTAAGGTAGCACTTGGTGTCCCCGTACACACGAATTCGTTAAATACTTATAAAGAAGCGAACTTATTACCACTGTCAGATCAACGAAAACTGGCAACGGCTAAATATGTTGCCAGAAGCCTACATGTTTCAAATTCTGTCAAACATGATGTATTAGTAAATTCTGAAAAGGACTATCCTAAAAGAGCTCGACACCTTACCTCTCTCCAGCCTGTTAGGGATTATACAAATGAAATATTTGAAAAGTGTAACATTGATATTGAAAGTATTTCAGATATGCCAATAGTTTCATGCATACCTCATTGGGAGCATATCCAAGCTGAATTCGATATAGATTACACTGAAATGAAGAAGGCTGATAACATTAACATTCTGTCATGTGAAGCAAAAGAACACCTTGAAACCGTTTATCCATATCATCTGAAGATTTTTACAGATGGCTCGATTTTAGACTCATATGCAGGGTCTGGTTTTGTGATTTCATTGCTGAAGTTTCATAGATCCTTTTCTCTAGGGAAAGGGTTTTTCATATTTACGGCAGAACTGTATGCTATTCTTATGGCGTTGATTTTTATGTGTGACGATAACACTGCTGTCCATAATATACTTTTTTGCGTTGATTCCAAGTCAGTTCTATATAGCTTGCAAAATTGGGAATCAAAAATAAGAAAAGATTTACTTTTTGAAATAAGACATTACATACATGTTATTATGTTGAAAGGAATTGGGGTATCTTTTTGCTGGATTCCATCACACTGTGGGCGTTTTCACTGGGAATCCTGGTCTGGAAACTTTCTCTGCTGCCATTTTTTGCGAAGACGTCAACAAAAGCTTCAGCCTTTTCTAGATTAGAAGGGAAATCGGAGTTTGGGAGCTTGACGAGACATTTTCGCAAGTTTACTCCATTTTTCATTGTTCTTAACTTTTCCCACACTTTCTGAAAATCTTTATAATTTATTTCGTTCTTATAAAAGTCAGACCAATATTGCCATTTTGCTTTTCCTCAAGAAGCTCTTCAGCGCGCTCTTCTCCTTTGCTCTGTAAATATTCTCTCAGTTTGATATATTTTCTCCTTTTTCTCTTTTTCACACGTCTCATTCCACCAGACATTTCCTGTGTGTTTTTTTTAACTTGATTTAACAGGTTTTATCATAGGTATTGACTGATTCGCAGCAGAAAGCATAGCATTCTGAAACTGATCATACAGGTCGTCAATAGTTTGAATATCAAGTTCTTTTGTGTCAACATAGAAAGTTTTCAGTAATTCCATTAATTTACCCGGGTTCGCTCATTTATAATAATATTTTGGGACTTTTTCCTTTATCAAATCTGTTGGTTCAAGCCTTGAAGTTTCAAAGGTAGTAATGAAAGGAATATGTCATCGAGGGTTTGCCAATCACAAAGTGGTGCTAGATCTGGAGATATCAAGGTTAGATATATTGCACTTGGCTTGTGCTTCGGGTTGTCAGGAACACATGTTATTCTCCCGTCATTCAAAACAAATAAGGATGAGTCTACAGGATTTTCAATGAAATGGTTACTAGTAGCCAACTGGCAATCCTTTTCCCAAAACGGAGAATGAGCATTAAAATCTCCAGTCACAAGATACTTGTTTTCATCTGGTCTTAAATGAACTGATCGTAACCAATCAGAATTGTGCTTATTAGGTCCCCGTGGTGGCTAGACTGACACAACAGTTAATATGATGTCAACATTTACCTGAACCCTGACTGCGCAGGAATAGGAATCAGGTGTGTCTGGTGGAACGGGACTTGCACAGGTGTAGTTCTCTCCTTCCTTGATGTAAATGGCTGCGATGATTTTATTGTTAGTGTTTTCCTGTTAACTGTTGGGAGGAAATAATAGCCAGCAAGTTTAGGTAACTTATTCTATGTTTTCCTGTTAACTGTTGGGAGGAAACAATAGCCAGCAAGTTTAGGTAACTTATTCTATGTGTGTGTAGGGATTGTAAGGCCAACACATTGTAGTTTTTTCTTCTGCAAGTTTTTTTTGTTATTCGGTCACTAGAAGTTATAACAGATCAACAGTTCCACTGAAATACCTTAAAGGGACAATCTTTTAACATCTCTTTTGGCATGTGTGTGTGTGCGTGTGTGTGTGTGTGTGTGCATATGCAAGCAAGCATGGAAGGGTATGAGAGGGAATGTGCTATAACACTAAGTTATGGTGACAAAGAAATGTGAAAGAAATGAACAGAAGTGGGCGTGTTGAACCTGGGGAGAGGGGTGGAGATTGAACAGAAGGGCTCGTGTTGGCAAAAAAAAAGTAAGGGTGGGGCTGAACAGGATCAGGGTCAGTAAGGGAAAGTAGGAGCAGTTGGGTTGATATTGGAAAACAAAAAAAAAAAAAACTTTAAAAAAAAACGAAAGACATGTGGGAAATGAAGGGAGAGGGCAAGGAACTGGATGGAATCTTACATTTTGCTTTTTGTCAATTATTCCCCAAACGACATACAGGGTTCAAGTTTTCAGGTTTTGAAAAGAGAAACTGTCATCCTTATGGCCCAGCCCATGAATCAGAGCCTTTTCAGGGCTGTCAAACTTACACAAAACCCTCACACTGAAAAAGGAAATCAGATCAACGGGGAAAAAATTCAGTAAATTAATCAAACAGAAGCAATTTGGCTATGCTGTTGTTTTCAGACATATGAAAACAGGCTATACTGATAATGACTGACATTTCACTGATTTTTCATGAGATACAGCATTTCAATGCCACAAAGACCAAAGCAAGGCAAGCGTATCATAAACTGACCATTGGCTTGTTCATACTCTTCACCAGTCCTGGCGAAGCATCAGCTGTTGGCTCACTGGATGAATGCCGGCATAGTATCGTTGCTTTGTCACATGACGGCTGTAGCTTTCAACACCTGCATCTGATGAATATCAGGCAGCCACTTGCCATGGGAATGTCAAGCGCCTCTCTGTGGATCTTCTGTAGCCATACCGAGAGCGTAGTCCCTCACACTTTCATCAAGCTTCCTAAGAACAGAGTTATGATCAACTTCTCATCAGCAACAGTTACTACAGGTGTAAATCATTGCTTACTCATGCTACGACTTGCCTTACCATTCTGACACATAGTCTATGTTGTCCTTACAAAATGGGAATAATCTTATTATACATCATTAAAACAGAAATTAACAATCACATTTTTTTCAAACATTGAGTACAGAAACAGCCACTGAA
>CM065746.1:29413405-29425905 GCA_033310375.1 Conus canariensis | reverse complement strand
ACTCAAAAACTGTTATTTTTGGTAAAATTTTTATAATTATGTCAATTTCTGCTACACTAATTATCAACATAATCAAGTCATTTTGACAGGACATTATACAGCAATGCATAACAAAACATGGCAAAAATCCAAAAGATTTGTCAAGAAATAAGTGAGCAGTTACCATTTTACTGAACCTACCCAAAAAAGCAAAATTTTACCTTGGCACACAGTTATTCAAATGTGCTGTTAAAAAGTATTATACTGTGGCAGTGAAGGGGTTAAGAATTGCCATACAAACAACAAATCACTATTACACCCACCCACCCATTCGCACACACAGAATACTATGCACACACATATACATACAAACAAGTTTTCGGAACTGGATCTTATGGAAGGATTAGTTATGATTCAGGAATTTGATGGAATCGGGAACAAAACTTATTGGTTCTCTTTGTCTTGACTTTTGGAATTTAAAATCTTAGTCCAGAGGGTAGAACATAGTTTTCTGAAAGAACACGAGAACTGTCGGCAGCAAAATTCACAGCTTTTAGTGTGACATGACTTTCATACAATTTATCTAGCTGTCCTTGATTTTTGCCAATAATCTATGTATTCATCACTCTGTTTAAATTTTTGTTTTTTACGCTAAGATTTCCAAACCAGCATAAAAAGCCAAAGGTCAACACTGATTCTACAAAACAACGATAAAACAATTATTTAAGATGTCCTTTTTGACAGTGAGAGACCAAGGTTTCTGAAGAAAATATATTCTAGATTGGCATTTTTTTTGTGGGTAACTTGGGTATTTGCACTAAAATTCATACTATCATCTAAAATATACTGTGCACAAAAAGAAACGCACTTTTTTTCGATGAAAATATTCAGGAAAATTTTGACAGAAACATGCCCTGTATAGCAGAAAACAGTCATGTTGAACTCAAACAAAGGATAAACCCAATCTTGGCTGTCTGCATGATCCACGTGTCTTCCAAGAATGATAATGCAGTCTGAAGCGTGTGCCCCATGGAATCTGTGCAGTAACCATAAATGACCACATTTGTGGTGTGTAAATTGCTTCCAACCCTGGCAAGATTCACTATAAAAGCCAGTTCATTTTAGTGAAAAATTAAAGGTTTTGAACAAGGAGAAAACATGCCACGCCTGAGCACACTTGCAAGGGAAATACACTTGGCCGTCTGCAGGCAGGTCAGGGGCAAGTCGACGTTGCCCGAGTCCTGAACGTGTCGCAAGGCACCATCAGTAGGCTCTGCACTCGTTACAGGCAAACAGGCTCCACAGCTGATGGTCCTAGGTCAGGCCGACCACAAGTGACTACACCAGCACAAGATCGCTTCATACGCCTTCGGCATCAGCATAATCAGTTCTTGGTAGCCCAATCAACTGTCCAGGCACTTCCTGGCAACAAGAGGATCAGCAGACAGACTGTGCGAAACCGTCTCCATGCAGCTGGATTGTGGGCCTATCGACCCCATCAAGGGAATGTGCTGACAAGACGCCATTGCCAGGCCAGGCTGCTGTGGGCAAACCAACACCAACCCTGGACTCTGAGGAACCACTGGCGACATGTCTGGTTCAGTGATGAATCCAGATTTCTGCTGCAACGCCACGACGGAAGGAGACAGGTCCACCGGAGGCTTGGTGAGCGGTACGCTCCTCAATATGTGGATGAGGCACCTCCGCATGGTGGTGGGGGAATCACTGTGTGGGGAGCTATCAGCAACACAGGCAGGAGCCAGCTGGTTCATGTCCAAGGCAACCTCATGGCTGCAAAGTACATGTAGGACATTTTGCGTGCACATGTCCTGCCCGTAGTAGCCGCTCCAGGAACCAAGAGCCAGCAGGACAATGCCAGGCCTCATACAGCCCGCATTACCATGGTCTTCCTCAACACCCACAATATCCACACCCTGCCTTGGCCATCACTAAGTCCAGATCTCAACCCGACAGAACATTTGTGGGACGAACTGGACCGACGCCTCAGAGCAAGAGTCAATGCCCCTGCAACACCTGATGGCCTGTTTGCAGCGCTGCAGGAAGAGTGAAACGCCATCCCAAGGCAGACGATCCAGCACCTGACTGCCTCCATGCCATGCAGGTGCCAGGCTGTGTTTCGGGCAAATGGGGGTCATACCCGGTACTGATTTTGAGCAGGGATTGGGAAGTACGGGAGCAGCCAGGGGGAGGGAACTCTGTTCAGTGTAAATAGACATAATGAATAGACATAACAGTAGACTGATGTCTTATTTCTTCCGTGGTTGTAATATTTTGAATGCTAAATGACACATGAAATGACTGAAATAAATCTATGCATTTTCTTAAATGCACAGTATAGTATCCAGATACTTATATTCACTTACATGTTCCACTTTGGTGTTTTCAATATACAAGTGAGGGACAGGAGCCGGGTATCTTTGACAATCAATTACCATCTTTGTCTTACTAACATTCAAATCTAGACAGTTCTCTTTGCACCATGTACAAAAACGTTTCACCTCTTGAACATAAATGGTATCTGAATTTGACAGGTCTTCTAAAGCTGAATCATCTGAGTACTTTACGACAGGAATGACAGAAGAACCAGTACAATCATTTGTATAAAGAGTACAGGAGAGAGAACAGTGCCTTGAGGTGCACCAGTAAATGTGGTTCTAGCTGATATTTTCCTTCAAAGCGTACGCACTGTAACCTGTTGACTAAAAAGTTCACAATCCATAAAATCAATTTTGGGTTGACCTGCAAAATTTTGATTTTCTTGATCATGTGTGGTTGAATTATGAACAGTATTAAAAGCTGATGAGAAATCAAACGGGATGCAAACAAAAGAATCTTTGCTTTCAAGATGTGTGTATGCATGGTTTAAAAGTGTGATTATTCCATCATCTGTACTTCTGTTTGTATGCAAACTGGTATGGATCACAAAGCTGTTTGACTTGAGGAAGAAGAATCTGAAGGACAAGGCGTTCAAAAAAGACTTCCTTACAAGAGAGGTCAAAGCAACAGGTCTATAGCCATTCAAAACTGCAAGTAGTTGCTGCAGTGTATAGCCTTCGCTGGGAGTTCAGATCTTTTTGTTGCATTTCATAGTTTCCTTCATTTGAACATTCAAAATAAGCTGGGACCAAATAAAACCTCTATAGCTGTGGAGATGTGTGTGTTTATACATGATTTTATTTATGTTTACATAATTTATGAAACCATATTAAATTCAGTACATTCACATAGTGAACAACATCCGGTAAACCTGTTCTTATGTCTTAGCAACACTTCAATTTGAAAAGACATCACTCGTTTTTTCCTTTTATAAGTGAAAAAGAAAAAGAAAACAAAAAACGCTCACCTGCATTCTGGTGTGGGAGTCTTCTGTGGATGTCTTGTTCCAGGTGTTGATCTTCCCTCCTGTCTGTCATCCAAGTGCTTCAAGGTGCTCTCTCATGCGGCTCTTGTCCCTGCTCCCTGCAAGGTTTGTTTCCTCTTTGCCCATCATCTCTATCCAGCGCCGTGGACCCCTGATTCACATCAAATACATAAAAGTCAGAATATTCAGAGAGATTTCTGATGAATCAATGTTGTGCAGAAGTGCAAGCAGAAAACCAGTATGCAGCGCGCGCGTGCGCGTGTGTGTGTGTGTGTGTGTGTGTGTGTGTGTGTGTGTGTGTGTGTGTGGCATGTGTGTGTGTGTGTGTGTGTGTGTGTGTGTGTGTGTGTGTGTGTGTGTGTGTGAGAGAGAGAGAAAGAGAAATAGCAAAAGAGAGTGGTATTGTGTCCTTTTCCATAGGCCACAGACCACAGTTACAAGTGTTCTGAAACATACAGATTAAGATTAAATTGATTACAGATCAAATGGACAACTCCCCACCAATCATTTTCAAGGATTTCTACTGATGACATCATTCATTTCCCTGAAGCTGGAGTACGGCTGCCTTAATGGCAGGATAAAAAAAAAACGGTCATACACACAAAACTCCATTCCTTTTGTTGGGTAGATGGGATTAATCCTTGCCTTTCTATACAGGGGGATGTCCGCATGAGTATCAACCTGCGTACGCAGAAGAAGAAATAATTCAGTCTTGAACTACATTAGCTGTTCTTCGCTGATATTGTACATCAGGCTTTCAGCCTCACCTGTGACCCTGTCTTTGTGACCAGCTGATTACCCAAGCTACTCCCATTCCTTTCATGTCAGTCTGTTTGGAATCACTTAGCATGTATCTGGATGAGCATGGGAAAGAAAAGCAAATCAAAATTCACACAATAAAAATTCTCAAATCAATCTCACAGTGTCATTTTTCATCTCGACTCCATAAGGCCTTGGTGCTTAAACTTACGATGTGCTATTTCAAAGCGAGGTGACTGAAGGCAGAAATTGAAACAAATTTTTATAAAGATAAAAATGACTCGTCTGTGGTCCATGTGGTCGGGAGAATAGCCGCCAGGCAGAAGTGACAGAGGGGATAATGGGAGAGGAAAAGGAGGGGGGTTGCGTGGGGGGAGGGGAGGGGGGGGGGTGATATGATAGGGTTGTGTGTCTAGTGGGTGGTGTGATATATTTATGACGGTTGTGGTAATGGTGGATTGATAATAATGGGGGGGGGGGGGGAATTGGAAAAAAAAAAATTATATATAATATATATAAGGGATAAATAAGTAGATGAATAGAATATAAGAAACTGTAATTAAAAAAAAAAAAGGTTTAGGTGAATAAAACAAATGATTTCCCTGGTGATGAAAGGTGGTAGTAGTTATGCGTGGGTTGTTGTGAAAGGTGTGTGGGTAATGTTAATAAGGGAGGAAGGGGATGGAAGATAAATGGGTGACAAGGTTTAATTTGGGGGGGGGGGGGGGGTTGGGAAAAAAAAAGGGGGGGGGGTGTTTAGGGTGGTGGGGAGGGGTAATGTGTGGTGTGGGAGGGGGGGCGCGCAAGAGGACAGCTGGTGAAATAATGTATTAATGTATTAATGTTTAACTGGTGAAATAGTGTATTAGCATCAATATGCTGATGTTTGAGAGAAGATAGCAGTGATCAATGAGAAATAGGGTATCATGTGTTGCACACATACCACACACACAAAATGGTGGGTGTGTGGGTGGGGGACCTAACATGGTAAGAACAATGTTATTGGGGGAGGTTATGATCATATGATCAAAGAGAGTAGCGGAAAGTGTTGTACACGCCATATCAACACTAAATACATATTAATGTAATAATGATATTAATTAAATATGATATTACACAATACATTTGACAAGAACAGATCCAAGAACACATACATGTGCAGCACACACACACACCACAACAAAATGGGGTGGGGGTGGGGGACCACATGTAAACAATGTTCTGGACGAGTTATGATCATATGATCAAGAATTAACTGCGGAAAGTTTTCACACACAACACACACACAACATATAATATAATACAATACACACAACAAACACACACACCACAACCCAAAAATGCCAGTGGTGTTGATGGTTGCAAATGGTGTGTGCAAGGTCAAGGTGGGGGGACATAGGAAAATATCAATGACCTGTGGGTGATGCTCACTGGCATGGGAGCCAGTACAGTACTACAGTACCATTGATCTCACCCATGCCAGTGAGCATCACCACTGCATTTTTCCACTTGTATAACAATGGTCATCACCCTGTGGTACTACTGATTTAAAATTATTACTATTTATCAGTCACTGAAAATACTCCCATCCTGTGAACACCTTCATACTGCACTATATGGAAATGAAGAAGCTGACCAACTGACAAAGGAAGGACAGCAGCCCCAACTGTAAAAGGTAGCCTCCTTGGAATAAATCTAAAATATTTCCAAGGAGACTAATAGGAAGATGACTTGAGCAGCACCCAGACTTCAACAAGAGGGATGCATACTACCGGATGCCCAGATCAGACCAAGTGAACATTGTTGGACTGAGGATAAGGCTCTCCTGACTTTAACATCACAGGTCCACTATACTCCACACCTGTGAGTCTTTCAAACTATCAATGCAGTGCAGCCCCAGAGACAGCGGAGCATTCCCAGCTAGGCCCAAAGTGGAAACCTGGCCTGCTGACTCCCCAATGAGTGCAAAACCCTACTGACCACTGGAGGGTTTTCACCATACAGCAACCTCCGTCAGTACCTCCAGGATTCCTACCTAAGTAAGCGAAGAAGAAGACCATCATTGGGATACTGAGAACTGGGCACTCCAGACTGTGACATCACATCTCTGCAATACTCCACACTGGCGAATCTTCATTTATCCATGCAGCCCCAATGACGGCAGAACAGTCCCAACAAACACCAAAAGTAGAAACCTGGCCTGCCAACACCCCGATGAGTGCAAAACTTTATTGACCACTGGAGGGCCTTCACCATACTAGCCTTTGCCAGTACCTCCAGGATTCCTGCCTAAGGGAACAGAGAAGAATCTCTTCCTACACTACCGTTGATCTCACATGATCATCGCCCATCGTTGACTGATGATAATTTTTACCTTTTTTTTTTCTTTTGTGTGTGTGTGTGTGTGTGTGTGTGTGTGTGTGTGTGTGTGTGTGTGTGTGTGTGTATGTGTGTGTGTGTGAATGAGTGTGTATATATGTATGTATATATATATATAGAGAGAGAGAGAGAGAGAGAGAGAGAGAGAGATAGATAGATATATATATATATGTGTGTGTGTGTGTGTGTGTGTGTGTGTGTGTGTGTGTGTGTGTGTGTGTGTGTGTGTGAATATGTGTGAAAACTTTCCAGTTAATCTCATTATGATCATAACTCACCCAGAACATTGTTTACATGTGGTCCCCCACCAACCCACTCCCCTTTGTGTGTGTGTGTGTGTGTGTGTGTGTGTGTGTGTGTGTGTGTGTGTGTGTGTGTGTGTGAATGAGTGTGTATATACACTACTAAAAACAATTGAAGTACCACCCCTAATTTTTGTATGCAATTTTTAAAAAGCTCTGATAAACCAATTAATATTGATAATTGAATAAACTCTGCTGGATAAGCTTACCCGGTTCTCAAATACTACTCCTCGTGCATTTTTGTTATGTTAAAGTCGGTCAGCAGTTATCTACCGCGTCGCATCTGAGGCAAAAAAATCCCGAGAAATTATCGAACTTGTGTCGCTCCCAGATTTTGACACAGACACAGCAAGAAAAAAAAAATGTGATGCACGTGAAAGCAAGGTCTTTTCTGAGCAGAATTGCAATCAGTTAGCACATTTGACGGGTATAAAAAGTCGCGAAATTTAGGAAGATTTAACCATGCCTGCGAGACAACGACTAAGCAACACCGACAGAGGAAGAGCGATAGCATGGTACCAAGAAGGTATTGGCTTGAGGGAGATTGGTCGACGGCTTGGAGTGAGTCACCCAGTCATTCTGAGGCTCAGAGACCGTTGGCTTAACACTGGAAGTGTTGAAGAACAGCAGGGACGTGGACGGACGAGAAGCACCTCCAGACAGCAGGATCGGTTCATTGTTATCGCTTGTCTGAGAGACCGTTCAGCCAGTGCCACAGTACTCCGAGACCAGCTACGACAAGCCAGCAACGTCAACGTCAGTACCCAGACAGTTCGGAACCGGCTCCACGACGCCAACTTGAGGTCAAGGTCCCCAGCAGTGAGATCAATACTGACCCCAGCGCATCGAGCTCATCGTCGGGCCTGGGCAGCATGTCATAGAAGGTGGACAAGAGCTGAATGGGCAACAGTACTCTTCACAGACGAGTCAAGGTTCACCCTCAGGTTCAACGACGGGCGGGCTCGCGTCTGGCGACGTCCTGGAGAACACTACGTTGACGCTGCCGTCAGGGAGCATGACCGCTATGGAGGTGGGTCCGTGATGGTGTGGGGTGGGTTCAGCCTACGTCACAGGACCCCCCTACACCGTGTTGAAGGCCGCCTGACCGGTGCCACCTACCGCGACACCATCATCCGCCCCCTTGTGATACCCGCCCTGAGGGCAGTTGGCCAGGGCGCCCAGTTCCAGGACGACAACGCGCCGTGCCACCGCTCCGCCATCGTGAATCAGTTCCTACAAGGGCAGCAGGTGACAAGAATGGACTGGCCTGCCAGGTCACCAGATTTGAACCCCATAGAGCATCTGTGGGACGTGCTGGGGAGGCGAGTGCGGGCCCACAACCCTCCAGCAGACACCGTGGACCAGCTGTTTCAGTTGCTGGAGCAGGAGTGGCAGGCGATCCCCCAGGACACTCTCCGCCGCCTGGTGCACTCCATGAGACGTCGATGTGACGCTTGTTTGAACGCGAACGGTGGTCATACCCGTTATTAACATCATGACATCTACCATAGACTCTTGTTACTTTTCATTTTGGGGGTATGCCTCTTTAATCAAGTGTAAAACAAGGATAATTTTTTGTCACGGTGTTTGAATAAATTTGAATGGATTGAGGAATAATAAAAATAAAATATTCAATCATTAAATTATGTTCAGCTTTGTTTTCTTTCGAATGACAGCAGTTTTCCTAAGTGGTACTTCAATTGTTTTGAGTAGTAATATATATATATATATAATATATTTTTTTTTTTATATGTATGTATGTGTGAGTGAATATGTGTGTGAAAACTTTCCACAGTTAATCTCATTATGATCCTATGATCATAACTCACCCAGAACATTGTTTACATGTGGTCCCCCACCCACCCACCCCCCAGTTTTGTGTGTGTGTGTGTGTGTGTGTGTGTGTGTGTGTGTGTGTGTGTGTGTGTGTGTATGTGCAACACATGATACCCTGTTTCTCATTGATCACTGCTATCTTCTCTCAACAAACATCAGCATATTGATGCCAACACATTATTTCACCTGTTAAAATGAACATCATCCCACAGCATTGTTTACTTTTTTAAACAACACTATCTATATGAACCCCCCAACCTCCCACACCCACCCCCCACCCCATAGTGGATCAAGAGATATAAGCTCTCCTCTTGCCCACACGCACACACACACATTACCCCCCTCCCCACCCACCCTAACCCCCCCCTTTTTTTCTTCTCAACCCCCCCCCCCCCCCAATTACACCATATCACCCATTTAACTTCCATCCCCTTCCCTCCCTTATTAACATTACCCACACACCTTTCACAACTACCCACGCATAACTACTACCACCTCTTTCATCACCCAGCGAAATCATTTATTTTATTCACCTAAACCTTTTTTTTTTTTTAATTACAGTTTCTTTCATTCTATTCAACTACTTATTTATCCCATATATATATATAATTTTTTTTTCTCCCCAATTCCCCCCCCCCCCCCCATTATTATCAATCCACCATTACCACAACCATCATAAATATATCACACCACCCCACTAAACTAGACACAACCCTATCGTATTACCCCCCCTCCCCCATGCAACCCCCCCCCCCCCTCCTTTTCCTCTCCCATAATCCCCTCCGTCACTTCCGCCTGGCGGCTGTTCTCCCAACCACATGGACCACAGACGAGTCATTTTTCGTTCTTTGTTTGTACTGTCCTAAATGTTAAATGTGTTTTTTTGTTGTTAATTTTGTTTTTGTTTCTGTTGTTTTTTTTTTGTTTTTTTTTTTTGCCTGAAGAAGACCCATGAGGTCGAAATGCATCGTGTCTTGCTATGTGCTTTGTTTGTCAATGTCATTGGCGGTAACTAACACCATCTTTCTAAGTTTTGCTTCATTCTCCGCCGTCAGTCACTCCATTTTAAACTTTTATAAAGAGATGTTATTGGTACCGCAAGACAATATGGTCAGATTATGGGGCAAAACAATGCATTTTGACCTCTTTGGTCTTCTTCAAGTAAAACAAACATTCAGGACAATGAAAACGAAGAACGAGCCATCACTTTTCTCACATTCAGCGCAAAATGGGTGTTGAATGAAAAAGAGGCCGTTAGGAAGGGTACCAAGGGAACTAAAATAATGACAATACTATAATAATAATAATAGTGATGATGTTGAAAATATCTAAATAACAACAGGAGGATTACTACCACTTGTGGTAATCATATGATAGAAATAGTATTAACAGTGGCTAAACACATAAGGGAAGAAAGCAGAGGGGTTACAGGACAGTAAAACAGCATTTTTTTTTCTTTTTTAAATTATTACTTATTGGTAGGATGATAATAGTAATGACAGTAAATAATAAAGGTAGAATAATAATCACGATTAGTAGCAATGAATGAAAATGATCAATAATAAAAAAAAAAAAAAAGCAAACAAAACTATTGGGTGGTGATCATAATGATAGCAGTGATATGTAGCAATGCTGGTACTAATAAAAAATGTAGGAAAGAAATGGAAGTGATCAATGAGTAAAGGGCTATCATTACTATTGGAACAGGAGAGAGAGAAGAAAAAAAGGTGAGAGGGAGGAGCTCATATACGTACACACATATGCAAAGGAAAGAGGGTAGTCGAGCTCATGCAAACAATATTACTGGAAAAGTAAACAGTACTCCTGGATGATCATAATGATACTAGTCATGACAAGTGTAGCATTCTTAGTCTTACTAATACTGGTTGGAAAGAAATGGAAATGATCAATGGGCTAATATTTCTACTTTAAAAAAGGAAAGGTGAGAGGGGCTATGTATACCTTCACCTCCACACACATGCACAGGAAAGAGGGAAGGGAAACTCGTGTGGAGGAGATCATATATATATGTAATTGAAAGAAAAATAAGATGGAGAAGGAGGGGATAGATAAAGAATAGATTGATGTAGGGAGAGGGGAAAGGAAGACAGCTGCAAGCTGTATATGAGGTAACAAGTGTGTGTGTGTGTGTGTCGGGGTGGGGGGGGGGGGGTGGTAGTGTAAAAGACGGCTGTAAGTTATATACAAGGTAGATAGTGGGGTTTCTACTGAAAACTGATAACAGAGAGGGTCTACTACTAGTTTCCAATAAAATTCAAAACTGATGATGGAGAGGGTCTACAGCTAGTTTAAAAAAAAAAAAAAATCAAAACTGGTGCGGCGAGGGTCTACTACTAGTTTTCAATAAAATTTGAAACTGATGACTGAGAGGGTCTACAGCTAGTTTTAAAAAAAATAAAAACTGGTGCAGCGAGGGTCTACTACTAGTTTTCAATAAAAAATCAAAACGTGTCAAAATTCATGCACTGGCCACAATAATGTCGCCTGTATTATAGTGTATATATACATCTAATGGTTATCTGATCCATGTGTTTGGAGGCACAGCATAACTTTGAGCAATAACCTGACAATTGATTATGGATCAGATTAATATCCCCCCATACAATCATGTCATTTGTTAGGGTCTTCTACCGATGACGTCCTTCGCAAAACACTTCTTCAGTTCTTGAAGATACATGAGCTATCCCATGGCTGACGTCACACTGAAGGCCTTAGCGCTCACCCGTAGCAAAGTAAATCACCCGGCAAACATCTGATTTAGTGGCCCTTGTATAACACTCGCCCGATATCAAAGCTCATTTCTTTCAGTCATTTTTTTTCCTCCCTTAAAAAAAAATATCACAGTGAATTATGGGGGAATATTTCCTTTCACAATACCCTCCCGCACTAACGCTTCTAAAGTGTTTTCCCTACACTTTGGAGAAGTTCGTTTATACACTTGAGCACTTGCACATTCACACCCACACACGCCCTACCTTAGCGAGTCAGTCCGGACTCTGGTGGTTTCGTCAAGATTCTTTTCAAGCCCTTCAATGGCACCGACTGCCAGTCTGTCACTCTGTCTGTGTCAGTCTCCGGGCCTAGCAATTGTACTGTCATAGCCGTCCTTGCCGTCGTAACCGTCAACGGCTGTTCTGTCGCGATGCAAGGGCAAAACTGTCTCCTACAGCACAACATGGCTCCTTAACTGACAAGGAGTTCGCCTGCTTGTTTCCCTGCTGACCGTCAGTGAACACTTCTAAAGCGAGGCGCACTTCCGCTGAGCTCGCCTGCATGCGTAGAATCCGTGCGTCACAGTAATTCTCTCCCCAACATCAAAAAGTTGAACGGTTGAGACGTTGAAAATATTGTTAACATTTTTATATGAAAATGGCACATTCAGTGGCATTAGATTTCAATGAATTGGATTGGATGTTTGTCGCAAAGCAGCCATGGCACTGAAGGTGGAGGAAGGGTGTGTGAAAGGAAATCATAAATTTTGGGCGATATCTTCCTCTTGGTTCGTTTCAGAGAATCAGGGATGGTGGGCGATGGGGACGGCCATCTTGGAAAGGGATAAGTTGTGTGTGTATGTGTGCGTGTGTACATGTGTGTGTGTGAGAGAGAGAGAGAGCATTATTGCTAAATGTAATAACAATGTTCTCCCTGTTTTCATATTCAATCGTGTATTGTTTATGAAATTCCCACATCCATGTAGGCCTACTCCTACAAAAATTTCCAAATCAAGACTTTACAAAGAGACACTACGTACAAAATCCGCCTAAAACTGACCACACCAACACAGAATAAACCACAAAACAAGTGGAATGGACGCTTTCATGTTTTCGAAATAAAAACCTGCA
>CM065746.1:29403405-29410905 GCA_033310375.1 Conus canariensis | reverse complement strand
ATTTCATACTAAAAAAATTCTTCTGTGAATTTTGAAAGGAAGAATTGGAGCAGGGCTATTTTTTTGTTTTTCCTTTTTTGTTTGTTTTTGTTTTTGTTTTTTTGTTGTTGTTGTTTTTGTTCATTGCCCAAGGCCGTGCGCATGACTCGAAGGACATGTTGTTGTTTTTCTGTAACTAGATGTTTCTGTACATCTAACGTAAAATAATGCTTACCAACTTGGCTGATTTCTAGTCAGGTTCGACATTCTTCGTTCCTGAATTTTCGCTGTCATGAATGACCAAACACCCCATGCTATGCGCAGTATGCACTACCAAGCTCAAAGAAATAGGTAGATGAGTAAACAGACAGACAGATAGGTACGTACATACATATATACATACATGCATGCATACATACATACATACATACATACATACATACATACTATACATACAATACATACGTGCATGCATACGTGCATGCATACGTGCATGCATGCATGCATACTGCATGCATACATACCTACAAAGTCAGGTAGGTAGGCAGAGGAGAGAGAGAGAGAGGGAGGGAGGGAAGGAAGTATCGTGAGTTAAACATAATTCAGAAAAGACATATTCTGTCGATTCTGGAACAAAACAAGGTCTGCAGAACAGAACTTCTGTCAGAACATTGAAAGTGGACTCAAACCAAATGTTGCTCCAGACATCTCATATCGCGTACGGAACAAATACTATTTAAAACCAACACAGAGAGAGGGGAGAGGGAGCGAGAGAGAGAGAGGAGAGAGAGAGAGAGAGATGAGAGAGAGAGGAGAGAGAGACGAGGAAGAGAGAGAAGAGAGAGAGAGAGAGAGAGAGAGACGAAGCAAGCAGAGAAGAGAGAGACAGAAAAGAGAGAGAGAAGAGAGCAAAAGAGAGAGGAGAGGGGGATACAGAGAGACAGGACAGAGAGAGCGACAAAGAGAGAGAGAGGGGGAGGGGACATATCAATTTACAGAGTGGTGTCTGGGTGACACAGTTGAATGATATATATATGTTCAATGTCCCAGACTTTGTGCATTCAATTCCCTGCCGCTGACGCGTACATATTTTGCGACAAATGAATCATGACGGCTGTCCCTGCTTATCGCAAGGAACTTGTCGAATCATGTTATATGACATTATCTATCTATCTATCTATCTATCTATCTATCTATCTATCTATCTATCTATATCCATCCATCCCTCCATTTATCTGTTTATCTATTCATTTATTTATCTGTTTGTATGTCTATCTATTTATCCATCTATCTATCTGTCTGTCTGTCTGTCACTTTTACTGTCTGGCTGTCTGTTCTCTATCTATCTATCTCTGTGTGTGTGTGGTGTGTGTGTGTGTGTGTGTGTGTGTGTGTGTGTGTGTGTGTGTGTGTGTGTGAGGGCGTGCACGTACTCGTGTGTGTGTGTGTGTGTGTGTGTGTGTGCGTGTGTGTGTGTGTGTGTGCGCGCGCGCGCGCGCGGCGAGCGCGCTGAGTGTGTGTGTATGTGTGTTAAGTCTGTCAGTCTGTCTGTCTTCTGTCTGTATGTCTGTCTCTGTCTTTGTCTGTGTCTGTGTATGGGGGGTGGGTGGGAATGGGGGGTGGGGAAGGGGGGGGATGGGTTTCTCTATGTGTGTATGAAAATCTACAAGAAATTCATATATTTCCATGACAACAACATGTCAGCTGCAAATATTTGGCTCCCAGGCAGCAGTCTGAATCATAACCATGCCAACCATGAAGTACATTATGATGTAAACAGCAAGGCAAGAATGCTGGCAGTCTGTCTGCTTCTGTGTGCGCTTTATTTTGTCCCCCCCCCCCCCCTCTCTGTGTGTGCGTGTGTGTGTGTGTGTGTGTGTGTGTGTGTGTGTGTGTGCGCGCGCATGTGCATGCACATGCGTGCATATGTATAGGGGGAGAGAGACAGAGTACAGAACACACACACACACACACACACACACACACACACACACACACACACACACACACACACACACACACTTCCGTGAACATCAATATTCCATTGCTGACTAATGCAAATGGTCAGGCTGGAAAAGGAGAGGGGGGGGGGGGGGGAGATTGGGGGGGGGGGGGTGGGGGGGGGCAGGATAGTGTCCCTGGGGAGATAAGCCGTCTCCCCTCTCTTTAGCCCTGCAACCCCCCTACCTCCTCAACCCTCATCTCATCAAGGCAGAGAGACTGGAGATGGGGAGTTGCATCCTGACATGACTTTACGTTCGTCTTCATACCTCAAGTTCACGACTCGCGTGTTGTGTTGCACGTGTTAGAAGTAAATAATGCAAGGTGTCGTGTAATTAGTTGTTCCCACTCCAGGTCTGGACCAGGGTGTTAGAGCAGGAAACGTTAATTAAGTCTCTCTTTTTTTGTTCAGTTTCTGTTTTTAACTCTGTTTTGTGCTTTTTGTGACTTTTTTTTTGTTGTTCTTGTTTCTTTTTCTTTTTTTTTTTTCATCAAATTTTGTGTTTCTGATCATTAGGGTCTTTTTTCGTTGTTGCTTTTCATCTGCTTACATTTCCTCTGTGTGTGTATGTTGGGTGGATTGGGAGGATGAAGTGCGCGCGTGCGTGTGTGTGTGTGTGTGTGTGTGGGGTCTGTCTGTCTGTCTGTCTGTCCGTGTGTGTGTGTGTTGTGTGTGCGTGCGTGCGTGTTGTGTGTGTGCGTGTGTGTGTGTGCGTGAGGAGAACGTTGGTAGTGGGGGGGGGGAGGGGTTATCGCTGGAAGTATTCATATATCTGCTTGTGCTCTGTGTCTGTCTATCTGTCTGTCTGTCTGTCTGTCCATGGGATATGCACGTGGACGGATGAAGGGAAGAAAACTTTAGTCCGTGAATATATATATATATATATATGTGTGTGTGTGTGTGTGTGTGTGTGTGTTGTAAAGGGGAGGGCAGTGGAAGGGAAATACGTCAATAGCTATGGATGGGGAGGTTGAGAGAAAGACAGGAGAGTTTAGGAGTTGAAGATGAAAGGATTTTTTTTTTTCATTTGCAGCATGTCCAGTCATATGACCCTTTGATCTTGGTGGCTGATGTGGATGATCGTGTGTGTCGCTAGAGTTGTGCCAACTTCCGAAACTTGTGGGTTTCAACTCGCTGAAAAGTACAGTAAACTTGTTCATAGGGACCCTTCACGTTGACTTTGGGATATATATATATATATATATATATATATATATATATATATATTCAATTATAAACAAAGCTTGCTCTTTTGTCTTAGATTGAAGAAATAGGGGGAGATAAGCATTCATATCTGCAGTGGTAGATAATTCTGCCTTACTAACAGTATGTGCTTGAGTGGGTGAATGGGGGAAAAATAAAATAAATGCTTCTCAAAATGAGCCTTCAGCAAGCTTATAGTCTCCAAGAAGGAGACAGTCTCCAATGGGGAGGAAACTCACTAACATATAACTCCTGGTCAGATACCGATATTTCGAAACCTGACTGTTTCTCCTCAGTGACCGCCGAAAGTCGTAATTTGACTCCTCTGCCTTTTCGGTTTTAAGAAGAATATTATCCCAGAAAAAGCTGGTGTGCAATACCATAGTATGTTCGTTGAGTTTTCAAAAAACCAACCAAAGGTGCCACCTAAGAAGCAAAAGAAAATCATGAACGAGCAAAACAAGCTACATTTTTCTTGTGAAAAGTAGAAAATATAAAAAGATAACCTCTTAAGACACAAGTGCTGAGGTATATATATATATATTATTATTATATAATATATTATATATGTATATATATGTTTTTTTTTTTTTTTTTTGCTGTTCCATCTTCTGTGCCACCTCAGTGGCACTGCACCCACACCGCTCAGTCTGACACCCCATCCACAGCCACAGCCTGGCACGGACCACCAAAGCCCTGGCACCAGCATTTCACAGGGAGCAGTCAATGTCAAGTCATCAAGAAGCAACCCCACCGGAGGAGACACTGCACTGTTACCGAGTCACTTCGGTGGTGTTCAGTGGTGCCTGTTCTAATCCAATATATGTATGACACCACCTACTAAGCCCTGTACTGATGACAATAATTGCTTAGTCACGGAGTCAGCATGAGTGAACGGTCCCTCCGGAGGGCGCCACCAAGTCCGTCCAATGACAGCACCCATGAATTGGCCATACCGGTGACCCTGACAGAATCAAAACTGAGGCCACCATGAGAGCAGGGCATGAAGAACCACAGAATTTGAAACTTTTTCTAATGCTGATCGATGAGGATGGGGATGAAGGTGATGCTACGGATTTCCATACCAGTCTGACACTGCATGACAGGGCTGTACTCTACACTTACTTATGTAATTATATCCTGGATCAACCAGGCCTAAAAGATACAGACACCTGCAGTGTTGGTCAGGAAATTGGAGCAACACTCTCAGAGACGCATCCATTTTGTGGATAATACCCGACTGTGTGGTCCCAGTCTTCCCAGCTGAGCCCTTAGCAAACTCCACTCAGGGTAGGAGCCGTCTGGGCAGAAAAATCCCACATGGCTCTGATGGAAATCGAACCCACGACCTCCCAGCTGGGATTCTGAGATACTAACCGCTTCACCACGCCAGTGGATAGCTCTGGGATACTTTGTTTACAAAACATGAACATGTCTATTCCACTCGCTTCATGACGTATTCTGTATGGCTTTTAATTCATCCATGCTTTCACTGGTAAGTTGGTTAGAAGATGCTTAGATGTTAGTTCCCATCCCGCTCATTCTGTTAATTCCATTTGTCATTCAGTTAGTCCGAAATCCATCATCATCACCTTGTGTGTTTGTGCCATTTCTCATTTTCCGTCGCAAAACAAAATATGCATCACGTGATGAGGGCCTGATGGCCAACGGCATGAAAGCATCAGGTCTATCTTATTCAGTACAATTCTCAAACGTTATTATTACTACAGTTCCGAGCACTTCACCCTCATTGACAACAGAGGAGGGAAAACGAAGGACACAAGCGGCGTTTCAATTTCTCGATGCTGTTCAATGAGCATTGAGTAGAATTCCCTTTGGAAAGAAGACATTGAAATAAACATCACTCTGCCCCTCCCACCCCCACCCACCCACCTAATCTTGCTTACACTAGCATGTATGCACACACACACACACACACACACACACACACACACACACACACACACACATACACACACACACACACACACACACACACACACACACACACACACACACACACACACACCTCGATGAAATCAATATTCCATTGCAGACTAATGTCCAGCCTGGGAGCCTGGGAGGTAACCCCTCCCCCTTCTTCTAATCCCACTGTCTTTCCCCCTCAAGCCCCATGTCTCTAGGGCTGAGAGGCGGGAGATGAAAGGTTGCATCCTGACATGACTTTGGTCTTTGTACCTCAGGATCACGCCGTCTCGCATGTTGTGTTGCTTGTGTTGGAAGTGAATAATGCAAGCTGTCATGTAATTAATTGTTCCCACACGTGGTCTGGAGCGGGGCGTTAGAGCGGAAACGTTAATTAACTGTAGCTTTTCTTCATTTTTTGTCACTCAGTTTGGGACTTTTGTGGTTGTCTTTTTTTTTAATTTTTTGTCAGCAAGTTTTTTTGTTTCTTATCATTAGGGTTTTTGTGGCTTTTGTTTTTCTGTGCATGTCTGGTGGGTAGAGCTGGAAGGATGAGGTTGTGTTGGTGTGTGTGTGTGTGTGTGTGTGTGTTGTGTGTGTGTGTGTGGTGCGTGTGTGTGTGTGTGTGTGTGTGTGTGTGTGTGTGTGTGTGTGTGTGTGTGTGTGTGTGTGTGTGTGTGTGTGTGTGTGTGTGTGTGCGCGCGTGTGTGTGTGAGGGCAAGATGGAGGATGACAGTGGTCATTATTTATCTGCTTGTGCCTGTGCTTGTGTACTTGTATGTCTGTGCATGGGATGTCTATGCAGCAGGGTGAATGAAAGAATTCTTACACAACTAAATGTGTGTGAAGGGTTTTGTGGGCGATGGAGATTGGGTGAGGAGGAGAGAGAAAGATGAGAGAAATCTCTCTATATGGCTGTTTGATCTTTTATGTGTGACAGGCAGTGTGAAAGGCATTTCGCGTGGCTGCGTCTGTCAGCCATCACTGATACACACAGAAATAGTAGTGGCTCATGCGTGTTCCCTTTTCCTCAGCCACATCCCAATATATCCTGACTTTTCTGTCCACATTCCTTGTCATACACCGAGATCACCAACATGTCAGAACCACGGAACATATCAGGGGGGTAATATCATCTTCTCAGTTTGCAGTCCCTTCTGAACCAGACAGCATACTGACTGTGCATCGTCTCATTCACGAGACACGCTGACGCCTTGACAGCTTATCAGAAGGCACAGAAAGCCTGTGAGCCATAGGAGAGAGGCGGGGAGGAGTTAGGATGTCGGAGAGAGGGGAGTAGGATTGTCAGGGCTCAGGGATGGGGTGGGGGTGGGGGTGGGGGTTCCATTTGCAACATGCGACTCAGTTCGCCTTGATGTCAGCAGCTGAAGTGGATGACCATGTATGTTGCCAGGGATGTGTCAGCTTGCATAACTCTTACGGTTCAGCCAGCCGTAATGTAGAGTAAGGCTTGTTCTTAGCAACCTTTCACGTTGTCGTCTGGATGCTTTGTTCACGAAAACACGAAAATGTTTATTCTTCATGTGTCTTCATGTGCTCTTCCTCGTTTGGACAGTTTGTTGCTGTTGCCTTTTTATAGTCTTAAGGTAAATCTAGCATATATGTGCATATGTTTCATATTTTTCTGTAAGTTCTGTTGATCATTCATTGAGTCTGAAACCAGCATTGTTAATTATCATCATCATCAAAATCATCATCTTCATCATCATCATCGTCATCATCATCATCGTCGTCGTCGTCGTCGTCGTAGTCGTCGTCGCCGTCGTCGTCGTCATCCTCCTCCAAACCATCACTGTCACCATCGTTACATTCATATTTTTAAGGTAACAATGTCATCATCATCACTGCATCACTGTTATCGCCATTGCCATCATCAGTCTACTTTACAACACTTTTTTTTGCAGGAACTAGTAATATAGCAAGAGATCACTGCAACCCTCAAGAAAACCAGATCTCTAAAAGGCAATATAAACAGCACCATAAATAGTTAAGATTAAGATTAAGATTAAAATTATAGTCCCGTCAACAGCAGAGGTTATCTCAGGACTGTCACCACGTTTCAAACACCATAAATAGTTCAATCAAAACCAGATCTCTAAAAGGCAATATAGGTAGCACCATAAAAAGTTCTGGCTCAATCAAAACCAGATCTCTAAAGGCAATAGAAGTTGCACCATAAAGAGTTCTGGCTCAGTCTGGTCCAGAGGAATAAAAATGACACCCAAAAATCTTCAGTTTCCTGGCCTGTGTCCCTCCATCACAAGACCACTGTCTTGAAGCATCCAACTATCCAGAAGCTGCAGTTTCAATCATGGCAACGCCAAGGGAAAATAAAGGGCGAGAGCAGAAAAGCATCCAGGAATTATGAC
>CM065746.1:29368405-29383405 GCA_033310375.1 Conus canariensis | reverse complement strand
TATGTTCTGCACACATCATTGTTCAATTTATCAAAAAGTGCTCGAAAATTTATATCAAAATTGATAGCAGATCAACACCCCCCCCCCCCCCCCCCCCCCCCCCTCGCCTGATCATTTCAGCTGTTTTAGCGATTTCTCCCGATGAAATCATTCAGAGTCCAGAAACACATGAGCTACCCTTTCTCTGAGGTCACAGGTCGCACTCATCCGTGACCTTATCTGTGCGCCAGGTGGTTCCCCCCTCCCCCCCCCCCCCCCCACAAAAAAAAAAAAATTAGTCCCATTCCTTCCTTTTTAATTAACCTGTCTGGAACCTTCTAGTACGTACCTCGATGGGCATAGACAGAAAAGAATGTAAATCAACTTTCACATACAATAAGTAGAATTCTCAAAACGATCTTATTCTGCCTGTCTGCAAATATTCGGCTTCTTAAGCAAGGCTTTGGTGCATGAATTTTGGGTGTGCGGCCGGAAGGACCACCAGAGACAAGCGTTTCGCTCTGTTTTAAAAGCATGTTGGTTCTGCTGATCTGTAAAAGATGAATTCCCTCCCTTGCCCCCCATCTCCTTCCTGCAGGCCAGGCCAGTCTTTTTAAAGTGAATGTATTGGAACAGCTTTTGAGGTTTGCTTCACCACGCCCTGTATGGGGGAAGGAAGGCGTTAGAGCCAGGTTCTGTTACTCTGTGTCTCTGGCTATCTGTCCAATTCTGTCTCTGTCTATCTCTCTGTCTGTCTCTCTGTCTGTCTCTCTTCTGTCTGCCTGTCTCTCTCATCTCTCTCTCTCTGTGTTTCTCTCTGTCTCTGTCTCTGTCTGTCTCTGTCTCTGTCTCTCTCTGTCTCTCTGTCTCTGTCTCTGTCTCTCTGTCCTCTCTCTCTCTCTCTCTCTCTCTCTCTCTCTCTCTCTCACTGTCTTTCTGTCTCTCTGTTTCATTTATGTATCCATGTTTATCATCAAGCATGTACATGAAAGATTTGTGTGTACTTATTATGCACTGCATAATCGTGTTTTTTGTTGTTGTTTGGTTTGCTTTTATGTTTTTTTTTTCTTTTTACTTTTTTTTAAAAAATCCCATTTGCATGATTTAGCTTAGCGAGGGCAGAATAGAACAGGCCCTGTCTAAAATCTTAATCCTTGATGGAATAAAGATTTTTTTTTTTAGCTCTGAATTCTGTGCTCTCTCCTCTCTCTCTCTCTCTCCTCTCTCTCTCTCTCTCTCTCTCTCTCTCCCCTCCTCTCTCTCTCTCTCCTCTCTCCTCTCTCTCTCTCCTCTCTCTCTCTCTCTCTCTCTCTCTCTCTCTCTCATCATCATCATCATCATCATTACCATCTTCATCGTCATCATCATCATCATCATCATCACCATCATCATCATCACTATTATTATCATTATTATTATTATTATTATTATTATTAAAATCATTATCATTGTTATTATTTATCATCATTATCATTATTGTTGGTCTTATTTTTTATTATTGTTATTATAGTATTATTATTATTGTTGTTCTTATTATAGTATTATTGTTATTATTGTTGTTCTTGTTGTTGTTATCATTGTTATCATTATTGTTCTTGTTGTTCTTGTTATTGTTCTTGTTGTTGTAGTTCGTGTTGTTTTACTTGTGCTTGTGGTTGTTGATATCATCAGCAGCAGCAGCAGCAGCATCATATCACAGAAACACAACCATGCCTTTCTAAAAAAAAAAAAAAAAAAAAATCTCACGGACCTGCACCATGGCTCACAAATTCCTACGGTCCACAGATGAAGAAAAAAAAATAGAAAAAGAAAAGAAAAAAGAAAGAAAGAAAACCAATAATTTCCCTTCTTCTTCTTCTTCTTCCTGGTGCAGGCCAAGCTGATGTACGTATTGACTGTGGACGCCGTTTCTGCCCGAAGAAGAGGAGCCTCGTGTAATCCACTGAATTAAACAGTTGCCCAGGCCCTACAGCCTGTCCCTGGGGTATGCCCTTCGTGTCAGCGGCAGCGCCATCGTCTGGGATCTGCTGGGAGGGGGAGGGAACTGCAATGTTTCAGCGTACAGCGTCTGGCCACTGTCGTGGTATTTGCATGAACATGGTCTTGTTATCTTGGGTACATTGACAGCGTCTGGGTGATGAATTGGCGTTTTGTGTTCTCGCGTAGCCTTTATGGTGGTTGTTACTGCTATACCAATGTAGTGACATTTTGTGTTGTAGCGGCCTTATACTGATTATTACTTACAGGGTGTTGGCAGTATACTGGCTGCGCGTGTTTACCATGGTCTTAGGACGGTTGTCATGAACTAAATGTTTGGTTGTGGTGATGTCAAGGCGTTTTGTGCTACCGTGGCATTTATTTTTCTTTACCATTACTGATATTTAGGCAAAATATCAGCCGTCTATGTTAAGATTGATTTGTTATGCTGTTTGTCATTTATAGTGACTGGGCAATGTGTTGACATGTTCTGTTGCCCTTCCTTTCTGCAAACGTATATGAGTACTGTCATACCTAAAAAATAATCATAGTGATACAAACACACACTCTCTCTCTCTCTCTCTCTCTCTCACACACACACACACACACACACACACACATATATATACACACACACACACACACACACACACACGCGCGCGCTGCGCGCGCGCGCGCGCGCGCGCGCGTCCACACACACACACACACACACACACACACACACACACACACACATACACGCAAGCAAGCAAGCAAACGCGCATGTACGCAAGCACGCACGCACCTTTCCACGCACACACGCACGCTCTGAGGCATGCTCGTGCGCACGCACGTACACACGTGCACATAACTATAGTACGAGTAGTAGTCCAGACAACGTTAGATAGGTACCCAAGGTCTGACCAGCGCATTAGCCTAATGCGTAGGTCAGACATCAGCGAGGTCGTGTCCCTGAGACCTTCGCCTTAAATCCTTTCATATTAGTTATTGATTTGTTTATCCCATGTCGCTTTGAACCCTGCACACTGTTCTCTTGTAGCTTAGCAGGTGTGGTGTATGGTAATTGGACCAGTCCACACTCAGTGACTCTTGAAGCTTAGCAGGTGCGGTGTATGGTTATTGGACTAATCCACACTCAGTGACTCTTGTAGCTTAGCAGGTGCGGTGTATGGTAATTGGACCAGTCCACACTCAGTGACTCTTGTAGCTTAGCAGGTGCGGTGTATGGTAATTGGACTAGTCCACACTCAGTGACTCTTGTAGCTTAACAGGTGTGGTGTATGGTTATTGGACTAGTCCACACTCAGTGACTCTTGTAGCTTAACAGGTGTGGTGTATGGTAATTGGACTAGTCCACACTCAGTGATTCTCAGAATAATACACTGAAACTGAAACTGTTACTTGTTATATTGATCAACGTATATAGTGTGTCACCAGCAATAGATTTTTTTTTTAGTGGGGGGGAGGGGGGGGGATTGGGGGTGTTTATCGTCATATTTATTAATATATTAACAGGCAACGGAGGCAGGCGAGGCGTGAACAAGGCCATGCCCTCATGGGGGTACAAACAGACACTGAAGGTCAGTCCCAAGATACGCGACATGGACATGATCAATTCCTACCATAATGGCTTTGACTGACCTCCCTGAGGACGCTTGTGCTATCAGGGTACATAATCCTTTCGAGACGAGCAGAGTGACTGCCCTTCAGGCAAAGGGGGATAAGACAAGATAAGATAGGAAAAAATGCTTCATCTTCTCTCAGGAGAGAGTTTGCGTCAGGTGCATCTTTTATCGTGTGAACACGAACGGACAGAACATCAGTTAAGTATAAAACTAGTAATAAGCACATTCATACGACATGAATAATAATACGTCGCAAAAGGTCTAATATATATATATATATATATATATATATATATATATATATATATATAATACCTGTGTAATACCATTGCAATAGCTCTAAAATATACAGCTTCCAGGATTAATATTAAAAAAATAGACTCAAATGAGAATAGGAAAAATCAAATGAAATATCAATGTGCACACTCCCCATTCTTCCATTAAAAACGCACACGCACACACACACACACACACACACACACACACACACACACACACACACACACACACACACACACACCTGCTGATTGCAGTAGCTCACTCATTCATACACGCTGACAAGCAGAAAGTGACTTAGAAGTGTTCAAGAACTTAATAAACGAACTGGTCTTGAGATACAAATTTTCCGTGCCCTGCTTCATTCGTCATTGTTCTGAAACGGCGTCCTGATGCTGGAAATTTATAGTATTTTGATGAAACATGGCTCTCGCACATCTTGTTTCTTATACTGCTCTTGCATGCCACCTTGTATTACACCCACAATTTTACCGCACACATGCGCATCTTTCAAAACTCGCTAAATTCGCTAACCTAGACTTCTGTATCAGCATATCAAGGAAACAGTGAGCAAGGATTTGATGCTGCATTGGTAATAGGTTTGTTTTAAAAAAAAAATTTAATTGACACTAGTATTTTTAATTGCTTCAGGCGAAAAATTCGTGATTGACGTTTTTATGTAGGATTTCAACATTTCTATCAAAAACCAAATTCTTGCCTGCAACCGTACCTATATATTTGTATTCGTCGATTCTCTCAACAAATTGACCGTTACGAGTGGACGATCTTTACAGAAATCAGGCGTTATTTCTTTGGTTTCTAGAACATTAAGATGAAGGAAATATTCTTTGCACCATGAACGAAACTATTCATTTCTTCAAAATAAATAGAGTTGGAGACATCTTCAGTGGCAAAACCATCTTAGTGTTTAAATGATTGGAGTTTTGCCCGTACCTCCACCGTCATTTGTACATAGAGTAGGGAGAACAGGAGACAGCACGACACCCTGAGGTGCACCAACGGAAGTACAGCGTTGAGAGGATTGCAGATTGAAAACAGGCAGAGTGTGTTGTGTTAAGTAGAAAATTGACTATACATAGAATTAACCTCGGATCGACATATAAGTCAAACAGTTTCTAAACTAGAACGTGATGCTGTATCGTGTTGAATGCAGAGGAAAAATCAACGAAGAGAATACGGAGAAAAGAGCCTTTGGTCGTTCGAGTCGAGGAAAGCATTGCGCAGCTGGGTCAAAATAACATCATATATGCCTCGGTGGTAGATGCAGGCAAACTGGAGGAGGTGAAGGTGTTGATTTGTAAAAGTTGTGAGGTAATGGAGAACAAGTGTTTTCCAACCTTTTTGCCACAATGGAAATCAGACCTACTGATGGTAACATACAACGTTCTTGGAAGTCTTTTTGTTCAAGATAGGCCAGACAGTGGAGGTTTTTTTTGTTGTTTTTTTTTACCAGGTAGTGGGAACGGAATATTCCTTGAGAGAGTTGAGCTTTGGTCAAACACATCAAAGGGTTTAGAGGCACGTATTTTTAGCAATCTCCCGATTATAGTGTCCAGTCCTACTGCTTTTCTGGTGTTGAATTCTTAACATATCGACTTAACAACCTTCTCGTTAATTTCTATGTCTTTCTTTATCGTCCCTATCCCTGATTCTCATGTGTAGCTGTGTAACAATCCCCTTCAGTTCCCCAGGAGTAATCTAAAATTTGATGTTCAAGAAATTAATTCGTTATTGGAAAAATGCGTGAACAGTGAACACCTTCCAGAGAAGTATGAAATCTTATCATGTCCACAACATTTGTCACCTTTAATATACAAGCTTAGACTGAATTCGTGGAAAACCAAATTTTCCCAAAATGTAGCATGCGATTGTTCAAGCCTTCTATAAGTGGACCATATTCTTTTTCATTGTTCAATATGAACTTCATTATATAAAGAATCGAACGTGGATGTGACTGCACATGATTCTATCAAAACAGTAACCCACAAAGCAGAAATTGTGCAAAACAGCGAAAGTGCTTTCCATGCATCAAATTAATTGATTTTTTTTTTTATAAACGCTCCCCTTCTCCTCGCTCCTTTTTTGTTTGTTTGTTTGTTTGTGTTTTTGTTTGTTGTTGTTGTTGTTGTTTATTTGTGAGTCTAATATCACCAAGTGTGAACAGACTCTAAATTAAAGAACTCACTCACTCACTCTCTCACCCAGGAGGAATCAGGACCTCGGCTCGGTTGAACACTCTCCTGGACCGTCTGGGGCCGACCGTGAGCTTCAATAATGGACCTTCATTCCCATAATGAGGTCTTACCCTGGCGCATGGCCTGTCTGCCGGCTTGTCTGTCGGACCGACAGGAGACTACATCATCATCACCGTTTATTGCGTCTGGCCAGCGTGTGGATATTGTGCTGTAATTGACTTATACTAGTCACATCGAGAGCGTCTGGGCAGTGTACACTGCGCTTGTGTTTTGTCTTGCCTTGGTCGAATTCACTGGTTGCAATTCATTGTGGACGGGCAATATTTTGACAGTTTGTGTCGCTGTACCGTAAGACAGCTGCAGCTCCCGTACCCTAAGACAGCTGCAGTTTCTGTACCGTAAGACAGCTGCAGCCTCTATACCGTAAGACAGCTGCAGCTTCTGTACCGTAAGACAGCTGCAGCTTCTGTACCGTAAGACAGCTGCAGCGTCTGGAACATTGAAAAGCCAGAAAATAATTGAATTAGTAAGAATACGAAAACACAGCAAAGAAAATGGTAAGTAAATACGTAATACATAAGTGAATAAAATACGTAATAAATAAGTGAAAAAACAATCAATCCATAAACTAATCAACGAATTAACAAGGTTAAAAAGCCAGAAAGTCATAGGGTTAGTAGGAGTACAAAACTGTAGCAAATAAAAGTTAAGTAAATATCTGAAAAATGAGTGAAGAAATCAATCATTCACTTAATCACTCAATAGATGAATCACTTAATCAAGCAGTCAAATGTCAATCAATCAATCAATCTATCAGACGATTAATGAACCAATTAATCAACCAATCGATTAATCATTCGAGTAGTCAGTCAAGTGAGTGAAAATCAACTAATCATTCGAGTAGTCAGTCAAGTAACTAAACAAGTACACGAATTTGTAAGTAAATAAGTAATAAATCAAGTTGGTAGGTAAATAGGAAAGTAAATAAATATGCAAACTGAGTTGGTAAATAAGTTGATCCCAGGTATAGTCACCTACGGTACAGTGTTTCGTCAGGTCCCCTCTCCAACGAACCGACGGGTTCACGTCTTATCGCTATTCGGAATTTTTTTTATTTTAATTTGGAAACACAAAAATGTGCCCATCTAACAAATATCTCACCCCTTTTCCCTTCTTCATCCTCTCCCTTGAAATCCCTGTTTGATGATAATTATTTTCCTCTGTCCGAGTTTTACAGCTAGCCGTCCAGACGCCATCTTAACAGGATGAAGAGATTTTATGTCTCTCCTGGCCGTAAGAGCGTCCGGGGTATGGTCACGTGATTGCAGTTTTATCTTGAGGAGTTGCGTGGTTTGACAATCCTAATCCTAGGCCAATACGAGTGCGGTTGTTTAATGTTGCGGGGCTCAAATAAGGTGATATTCATCCAGATATGGCGCATCCATCTATTTATCCAGAAAGATAGATAAACAGAGAGATAGATAGATAGATAGATAGATAGATAGATAGACAGATAAACAGATGAACAGATTGTTACGTGTGTGGTGTGTGTGGTGTGTGTGTGTGTGTGTTGTGTGTGTGTGTGTGTGTGTGTGTGTGTGTGTGTGTGGTGTGTGTTGTTATCGTATACATACATACACACACACACGCGCGCGCGCGCACACACACACACACACACACACACACACACACCACACATATACATAAACATATATACATGTGTGTGTGTGTGTGTGTGTGTGTGTGTGTGTGTGTGTGTGTGTGTGTGTGGTGTGTGTACCCTTTCCCAACACGGGTCTTTTGCCAAGGATCACAATGGCAGAGAGCAATGGTTTTTCTCTATTCTGTCCGGCCCAGAGAGACCTGGGGGTTGGGATGGAGAGTGGGGAGGGGGGGGGGTGTCAGTCATGTAATTCCTGGTGGGTATTTCTGTTCACTAGACAGGAGCGGGTGTACTCTGTGGAAGTGAGGTTAGAGGTCATGATTTGTACATTGATCACTCTGGATCATCGGTTAGAGGACAATTTTTTGTACAGTGTGTGAAACCTTGGTCTGAAATAAGATTTGTTAGGTGTGTCTTCACTCTGGAACAGAGGTCAGAGGTCAAGGTTTGTATAGTTAGTGTTTACTATGGCAAATAGGTCAGAGGTTAACGTTTGTATAGTTAGTGTTTACTATGGCACATAGGTCACAGGTCAAGGTTTGCATAGTCAATGTTTAATATGGAACAGAGGTCAGAGGTTAAGGTTTGTATAGTTAGTGTTTAATATGGAGCAGAGGTCAGAGGTCAAGGTTTGTATAGTTAGTGTTTAATATGAAACAGAGGTGAGAAGTCAAGGTTTGTACACTTAGTGTTTAATATGGCATATAGGTCAGAGGTCAAGGTTTGTGTAGTTAGTGTTTAATATGGAACAGAGATCAGAGGTCAGAGGTCAAGGTTTGTACAGTTAGTGTTTAACATAGCATATAGGTCAGAGGTCAAGATTTGTATAGTTAGGGTTTAATATGGAACAGAGGTGAGAGGTCAAGGTTTGTACAGTTAGTGTTCAGTATGGGGCAGAAGACAAAGATCAAAGTTTATACAGTTAATGTCTAATACGGAACAGACGCCAGAGGTCAAGGTTTGGGGCGACGTATACAAGTCTTATGTGATCAAATAGAGGTCAATCTTTGCACAGTATTATGTTCAACGAAGAACAGAACCTAAAGGTCATATCCAGTGGAACGGAGGTCTGAAATCAAGGTTTATACTGTTTCTACTTTAGTGGAAAAACAGAGGTCAGAGGTCAAGATGTGAAAGAGTTTGTTTACCGTGGAAGAAGGGTAATGGTCAAAGTTTGCACAGCGTGCGCTAACTGAGAAGCCGGTGTCAGCAATTAGGGTCTATGCAGAATGTGTTCACTGTTGAATAGAACAGAACAGAACAGAACAGAACAGAACAGAACGCGTCCCATCCAACCTCCATAAAACCACTCTCACCACTACCCACTACAAAGATTCTCTTCCAAGCCGGCCGCAAAAACTCATTGTTGGCACATATTAAAACACTCACTTCATCCCGGGAATCTCTCTCCCGTCTTGTCCACCCTGCGCCCAATGTGAGAAGATCAGTGATTGCTCGTTCTTCGTTTTTTTTTTTGTTTGTTTGTTTGTTTGTTTTTTATTGTCCTGAATGTTTGTTTCTCTTGCCTGAAGAAGACCTGAGAGCTCGAAACGCGTCGTGTTTTGTCTTGTAATGTGTTTGTTCCTGTTAACTGGGACGGATTTGCTTTAAATTCCGTTTGAAATGTGTTGAAAAGAGGTTTGCACGGTACGCATTTTTTTTTTTTTTTTTTTTTACAGGGGAACAGAGTTCAGGGGTCAAGGTTTGTAAAAGTGTGCGTTCACTGAAGAACAGGGTCAGAGGTCAAGCAGTGTGTGTGTGTGTGTGTGTGTGTTCACCGAGGAGCAGAGGTCAGAGGTTAAGGTTTGCACGGTGTGTTTTCACAGTGGAAGAGAGGTCGGAGGTTAAGTGCTGTATAGTATATTATGTTCACATAAGAAGACTCTGTGTGTGTGTGTGTGTGTGTGTGTGTGTGTGTGTGTGTGTGTGTGTGTGTGTGTGTGTGTTTTACTGAAGTACAGAGGTACAATACAAACTCAACATACACTACACCTCCTACCCCGAACCCCTTATGCACCAGTTTCGGAGAGAGAGAGGGGAGAAGCTTCCCACAATCCTCTCGAGGCTTGCACCCAATAACAATATGGCGGCCGTGCGGATGAATATTTGATCCCAAAGATCCAGCCTCTGTTTACCCGGGGAGCTTATTCGGGGATTCGTCGTGCCTCCCTGATGGAACGAAAGAAGATGAGGTGGAGGGGGGGGGGGGGGGGGTAGGGAGGGGGGTTAGGGAGAGACAGGGAGGGGTAAAAGAGGGGAAGGAGGTGGGGTGTATGTATGGCGGGATGGAGGGAGGGAGGGGAGGGGAGGGAGGAAGAGGAAATATTCTGCTGACGTGGCAAGAAGAGAGTACACAACAAAGTCCTGTCAAACTCGGTTCGCGGTGAGTTTGTCAGATCGAGAGATGAAAAGATGAAAACGTTTCCTTTGGAGACTGATGCATAGCAATGAAGTCGCCCGATGTCACGGTGCCTGTTGTGTTGGTTGTCTCTCTCGTTTGTTCTACACCTAGTCCTTTGTTTTTGTTGTTGTGTTGTTGTTGTTGTTGTTTTCTCTTCTCCTCATGAACGTTTAACAGTGAAATTGTGTCAGAGCTGTTGTGGGATAGAAAAGCGGGGAAAGCATACACGCACATTCTCTCTCTCTCTCTCTCTCTCTCTCTCTCTCTCTCTCTCTCTCTCTCACATCACACACACACACACACACACCACACACACACCTCTTCCTCTCTCTCTCCTCCTCACACACACACACACACACACACACACACACACACACACACAACACACACACACACACTCTGTTGTGTTGTGGTTGTTGTTGTGTTACTGTCAATATCACATCATCATCATCATCATCATCATCATCACTATCATATCATCGTCGTCGTCGTCCTTCGTCGTTGGTCGTCGTCGTTGTTTTTTTTGTTGTTGTTGTTGTCGTTAGTTTATCATTTTTATCATATAGCGTCTGTCCTCGCTAGAGCCAGTCTAATCGCTTTACAATCCACGCTCTCGTTTACACAACGGGCTGCCTACTTGGGTAGAGCCGACAGGAGAGCTGCCTGCTGGTACTTCATTCGGCCATTTCCAGTGTCATTCAGTCTCTGTCAGTCACTCAGTTTCCTTCCTTCGTTCGTTCGATTTTTCACTCAGGGTACGTGCGATATGTGTCGCGTCATCCATAACAACAGCCAAACTGGCCTTTTTTCCCGCAAGTTAGCGATGGATTTTTTTTTTTCTTGTGTCTTCGATGCTATGCGTGCGTTCACACATAGAACCTCCATTTTTAGTTTCATTCAAAGGATTTTTTTTTTAATGGAGTCAGAACTAGAGGTAACTCCGAGGGAAATACTTCCCTGTTCCAAAACGATCAGGTGGAGATTCGAACCTGCAACTGAGCTATTCTATGCCCTAAACCATAATCTAATCTGACGCTAATCCTGAGCCTTGCCAGGACCAAACTAGTTCGAACCGTATGCAGACTTTCATAGATCAATTGAGCTGGCAGTCTCGGAGCTGAAGAAGGCATGTCTTCTGCTTTCTGTACATTGTGAAAGGAAAGAACGGTAACTCTCTACCCATTCAGACTGAATGCGGTTGATCAGCCGAACAGTCGGGCTCAACCACACCTATAGTTCAACCCACGACCCACCTCCATCCGCACCTCCATCCCAATCACCACACATCCACCCCACCTACCTTCTTCTCCCCCCCCCCCCCCCCCCCCCCATCTCCTCCCTTCCTTCCTCTCTTCTTCCCAAATACGTGTCTAAATCATAAGTATGATGATAGTGGACGTTATATGGAAGAAGAAGAAGAAGAATAAGGAGGAGGAGGAGAGAAGAAAAAGTCTTATATTATTCAGCCCCAAAGTTCGATTCCACATCTATGAATAATCTGCCATCAAGCAAATAATACATTACAAATTGACATCCAAAGTTCTGTCTCTAAACAAACTTGCGCTCACGTGTTGAATGTGTGTGTGTGTGTGCGCGCGGCGCGCGCGCGGCGCGCGCGGGTGTGTGTGTGTGTGTGTGTGTGTGTGTGAGAGAGAGAGAGAGAGAGAGAGAACACGTTCGCATGTGTGTGTGTGTGTGTGTGTGTGTGTGTGTGTGTGTGTGTGTATGTGTGTGTGTGTGTGTGTGTGTGTGTGTGTATCCCTGAGCGCATGTGTATGTGTGCGTGTGGTGATGTGTGTGTGTGTTGTGTGTGTGTGTGTGTGTGTGTGTGTGTGTGTGTGTGTGTGTGTGTGTGTGTTGTGTGTGTGTGCCTGCGGCATGTGTATGTGTGTGTGCCTGCGTGCTTGTGTGTATGTGTGTGTGGTGTGTGTTGTGTGTGCGCGCGCGCGCGCGCGTGCGTGTGTGTGTGTGCCTGCGCGCATGTGTATGTGTGGTGAGTGGGAGGGGGGGGGGGGGACCCAGTGGAATCGTCAGTGTAAGAACATTAACTGATGCAATGTATTGTACGCTAGATTTTTGTGAGTTTCCTCCCTTTAAATGAGAATCCCATTGCCTTTGCTGGTCTACAATGTGCAGATGTAGATGAGGGGGGGGGGGGGGGGGGGGGGGGGGGGGGGGGGGGGGGGGGGGGGGGGGGAATACGCATGAGCTTTCGTAACGGACTCTAATGAAAATATTAAAAACAGTTTGCATCATGCTGCAACTGGAAGAAACTTAAAATTTGTGTTTTAAGGCTAAACACAACATGATTGGCTGACTTTTGGAACTGACTGATTTAATTGGTTGATCGATCAATCGATGGATCGATCAAACAATTGATCGATCCATTGATTGACTGATTGATTGGTTAATAAACAATAAACAAGTAGGGTAACTCTTGCTCCCATAAGAAAACCTAACACAGAGTAACACAGCGTTTTAAACTTGAATAAAAGACGAACAATCTAATAGTGGGGGGAAAAAACAAGCGCAGGCCAACAACCCCTCCGTTATCACAGTAATGACTTGGCAAAGATTTGAAATTAAAAAGAGGGGGGGGGGGGTGAAGATGAAGAAAATGGGAACATAAAATTACGAAAACATATTATAAATATGAGAACTCTTCACTAGCTGCATGAGAGAACCATCGTAATCCCTCTCGAAGGCAGATCTACTTTATATTGCCTGCTCCTAGGCCTTTCGTCCGCTGGATCGGACTCATCAGGGAGACACGGCTGGTTGTGTCCATAACACTGGGGGTTCTCACCCCAAGGGTTCAAAAAAAGAATCCAGCAGCACCCCCAAAGCAGCCAGCAAAGGAAAAGTGTGGGGAGGAAAAAAATGTTGCTGAAAAACTAAAGACAATATGCAAACAGTATAAAATGTAGGGGGACAATCTTTGAGCCTACGCCTGAGGATCCACCCAAGGATGCAAAGGAGATCAAAAGACAAACACAAAGACGGACAGAAACAAATACAAGTAACCTCGATTTAATTGAAACGAAGTTGAAAAAAATGAGGCAGGGAACACTAAACAATAAATAATAAACAAGTAGGGTAACTCTCGCTCCCAAAACCTAACACAGAGTAATTTTTATTCAAGACTGGCACAGCCTTTTAAACTTTATTCAAGTTTAAAAGGCTGTGCCAGTCTTGAATAAAAGTTACTCTGTGTTAGGTTTTCTTATGGGAGCAAAAGTTACCCCACTTGTTTACTGTTTATTGTTTACTGTTCCCTGCCTCATTTCATTTCCAATTTTCTTTTAAACTTGAACAAAGTCAGACAAATACAAAGACGAACAATCTAATAGTGGGATTGCGATGGTTCTATCATCCAGCTAGTGAAGAGTTTTCATATTTGTAATTTATTTTCGCAATTTTATGTTCCCATTTTCTTCATCTTCAACACACACAAACCCCCCCCCCCCCCCCCCCCCCCCCCCCCCCCCCCCCCCCCCCCCCCCCTTAAGTTCAATCTTTGCCAAGTCTTACTGTGATGACGGAGGGGTTGTTGGCCTGCGCTTGTTTTTCGCCCACTATAAGATTGCTCGTCTTTGTATTTGTCTGACTTTATTCAAGTTTAAAGGGCTGTGCCAGTCTTGAACAAAAGTTACTCTGTGTTAAGTTTTCTTATGGGAGCAAGAGTTACCCTACTTGTTTACTTGTTCCCTGCCTCATTTTTTTTCAGCTTTGATTGATTAACGTTTACATGGTTGGTTGACTGGTGGCTGATTTGATGTCTGGTTATTTGATCGATTTGATTGATGTCGAATATTTATTTATTTATTTGTTTATCTATCCATCCATCTATTTATTTGTTTGTTTACTTGTTTGTTATTTATTTATTTAGATATTTATTTCAATCATGATGATAAATAGTGCTGCAGACTCTTATGTGTCTTGCGGAGACGTTCACTTTGCAACAAGAGGGCTCCTTCCGCCTTCCTTTTTTCAAAATGTGTGGGTGGTGTGTGTTTGTGTGGTGTTGTATGTGTGTGTGTGTGTGTGTGTGTGTGTGTGTGTGTTGTGTGTGGGGTGTGTGTGTGGTGTTTGAGGGGAGGCGGGGCGTTGGGGTGGTGGTGGCGACACTAGACGGAAGCATGGTTAAGAAACATCACCTTGCGCTCCAGTTTATGAGTTCTGTTTGGTTTCAATAATGTATATTGCGCCTAGAAGACGATGATTGTCGCCTTCTTAGATTTGAAATTTTTAAAAGTGATAAAAAGAAATTATCGATAAAAAAAAATAAATAAATAAAAAAACTGGACATATTCTATATTTGACCTCAAAGAAAAGAGAGAGAGAGAGGAGAGAGAGAGGAGAGAGAGAGAGAGAGAGAAGAGAAAGAAAGAGAGAGAGAGAGAGAGAGAGTAGGTGGATCTATAGGCAGGCGGAAAAAAGGATGTGGTGTGGGGGAAATGGATGGGTGGGGAGGGGGGGGGGGGGAGGAATGGAGACAGGCATGCAGTGTCAGAAAGACAAGTGTCATAGATACCGTATCTTTCTCTGTTACGTCACTTTCCTTCGTTATCCAACGTTCCGACCACAAACCTTAGTCCTATCAGGCAGACGTCACCTTCTGTCATCCGGGTTTAGAGAGATTGTGACGTCACTTCCTTAGCAATGGAGGAAGTCTGTGAGCCTCGCATTCGTGACAAGCGTTGCACAATGTCTTCTGTGTAAGGCAAGGAAGCGGTACGTACACATGCTGGACTCTATATGTTGAAATTGTAATTATATTATTTGACTTATCTCTCTTTTTAACTGATATCGGGACTCATTGTAACAATCTTGCGACACAAATTCATGTGACTGAAACGTATC
>CM065746.1:29343405-29358405 GCA_033310375.1 Conus canariensis | reverse complement strand
TTGTGAGAAATTTGACTGACAAAGGTGTAACCGGCACGTTATACACATGAAGTAACCACAGATCCAATGCAGCTATAAGTGGTGAAAGTTTTAGTGGTGATGCTAATATGGCAATAAGACTTCCAAGTGCGTATACGGCTATTGGTTACCTGAACAAGTGCATTCATGGAACGAAATTATAGAAACATCGAACGTTTAAGGTAGATGAAATATAATAGCGGGAGATGTATGCTTTTAGAACATTGAATACTGGTCACAGATTGATAAGACTTTAACCGATAGCGAAAATTATCAGTAGTATTCTAAGACGACCTAGATCAATCTTCCAATCTAGCTTCCAATCATATGGCTAGATGAGATTGTCAACAATACCAGAAATAGTAAGATACTATTATTTCCAGATGGTGTAGATCCTTTGTTGTCATCTACATCAGAGTTCGTAAAAAAAATATAATTTCCAGAAACGGTACAGAAAATTCACACAACACAATGTGAATGATTTTACCAATCCTCGCCGACTGAACCATATTGATTTTATGATTTTTCTGTCTTTCTTTTACAATTTTACTGGAAGAAGTTACTCAAACATGGAGCAACGTATTGTTCCAAAGTTATTCACAAAACGTCTCACCCATCCTGATGCGGCCGATATGAGTGAGGTCAAGTATGAAAGCTCTTCTAGAGAAATCATCCCGGAGACAACTGGCTGCATGTGTACTGACAACGACCACTCGAAGGCAGGACACAACAAGGATAATTTCAGCCAGCCTTACGGGTTCTCAGCCTTCCTCCCGCCTACACACATGAACGACTTGTTCAACGTGGCGCTGGCCTTGACCCCTGAGGTGAAGTTCGTGCTGGTCGCCCGCACGGTGCAGCTTGACGAAGATCCCTTCGGGCAGTGTCCCCAGGGGCTGTCGCCCATCCTAGAGCAGCCCATCAACCTCACGCACAAGGTCGTCTTCTGGGCATCCACCCTTCAGCTGGACGGGGTCTCACAGCTGGGGAAACTGTATTCCGTGAAGTCTGCGTCAGACCTGCCAGCCAGCACCCTGTCTCAAGCCACCTTGACCTCTTCTCCCTTTTCCCCAGAGTCGTTTCCCGGACGCCCCAGTCCAGAGAAGTCCCAGACTTTGCTCGGGTCAGCAACGGATGAAGAATCTGAAAGAGCGAGTGGGGTAGCGCTTGATCGAGCCAGCAACAGACTGGGAGTATCAGGACCGCACTTTGAAGGACTAATAGTATCCGATGACGTCAAAGACAAGCAAGAAACAGTCACGGATAAGGTCAAAGACAAGCAGGAAACAGTCATGGATGAAGTCAAATACAAGCAGGAAACAGTCACGGATGACGTCAAAGACAAGCAGGAAATAGTCACGGATGACGTCAAAGACAAGCAGGAAACAGTCACGGATGACGTCAAAGACAAGCAGGAAACAATCACGGATGACGTCAAAGACAAGCAGGGAACCCTCACTGATGGCTGTAGAGACAAGGAAGAAAAGGACACCGATGACGTTAGCTACAGGCAGGAAACAAGTGCCGAGGACTTCAGAGAGAAACAGGAAACAGGCACGGATGACTTCAGAGAGAAACAGGAAACAGGCACGGATGACTTGAAAGAGAAACAGGAAACAGGCAAAGATGACTTCAAAGAGAAACAGGAAAGAGACACGGATGACTTGAGAGAGAAACAGGAAACAGGCAAAGATGACTTGAGAGAGAAACAGGAAACAGACACGGATGACTTCAGAGAGAAACAGGAAACAGACGCGGATGACTTGAAAAAGAAACAGGAAACAAGCAAAGATGACTTGAGAGAGAAACAGGAAACAGACACGGATGACTTCAGAGAGAAACAGGAAACAGACGCGGATGACTTGAAAAAGAAACAGGAAACAGGCAAAGATGACTTGAGAGAGAAACAGGAAACAGACACGGATGACTTGAAAAAGAAACAGGAAACAGGCAAAGATGACTTGAGAGAGAAACAGGAAACAGGCAAAAATGACTTCAGAGAGAAACAGGAAACAGGCACGGATGACTTCAGAGAGAAACAGGAAACAGGCACGGATGACTTCAGAGAGAAACAGGAAACAGGCACGGATGACTTCAGAGAGAAACAGGAAACAGGCACGGATGACTTCAGAGAGAAACAGGAAACAGGCACGGGTGATTTGAGAGAGAAACAGGAGGTCGTCACTAATGAAGACCCAAACGACATACAGTCCTTGAGATCTGATCAAGAAAAAGTGTCGTCACCGTGGACTCTCCATAGACACACTGAGGACCTACTGGTCGACAAGCTGTCAGCAGAAGCCTCGTCCTCTGGATACAGCTCTATAGGCAATGAAAGATCGGCCAGAGAATCAGAGACATCAGTTCAAGCAGAACCAGGGCTTCAGGCAAAGGAAACTCTATCTGAACATCGTTTGCCAAATGCAGAAGCAGAACCTGAACCCAGATTATCACAGAAAGAGGAAGAAACATTAAAAGATGCATTACCGCAGAAAAAAGAAGAATCGTCAGCTATGTTACTACAAAAACAAGAGGCACCATCTGAAGATACACTACCTCAGAAAGAAGAGGAGCGTACATTACTTCAGGGAAAGGAACAATCAGAAGACCTGTTGCTACTTAAAGAAGAACCTGAACCTAGGGTACTACTAAAAGAAGACGAACCCGATCCCAATATTTTACAGAAAAAGACAGAACCAGTCTACAGCTCACGACAGCCAGAAGAAGAACCTGATCAAAGATTATTACAGAGAGATGAAGAATATGTCCTTAGATTACTACAGAAAGAAGCAGAAGTACCATTTGAACATAGATTATTACAGAAAGAGGAACCATCTATAGATAGATTACAACAGAAAGAAGAACAACCTGAAAATAGAATTTTACAGAAAGAGGAAGAACAAACTGAAGATAGATTACTACCAAAAGAAGAGGAACCATCAGAAGAAAAATTACTGCAGAAAGAAGAAGCACCTTCAGAGGACGGATCACTGCAGAAAGAAGAACCATCTGAAGACAGATCACTGGAGAAAGAAGAACCATCTGTAGATAGATTACTGCAGAAAGAAGAGCCATATGATGGTAGATTACTACAGAAAGAAGAACCATCTGAAGACAGATCACTGCAGAAAGAAGAACCATCTGACGATAGATTACTACGGAAAGAAGAGCAATCTGGTAGTAGATTACTACAGAAAGGAGAACCATCTGTAGATAGATTACTGCAGAAAGAAGAGCCATCTGATGGCAGATTACTACAGAAAGAAGATGGACCATCTAAAGACAGATTACTACAGAAGGAAATAGAACCAGCTGAGGATAGATTACTGCAAAAAGAGGAAGAACTGTCAAAAGATAGATCACTGCAGAAAGAAGAAGAACCATCTGTAGAGAGATTACTGCAGAAAGAAGAAGTGTCATCCGAAGATAGATTACTGCTGAGAGAAGGACTATCTGAAGAACGATTACTGCAGAAAGAAGAACCGTCTAATGATAGATCACTGCAGAAACAAGAAAAACCATCTGAAGATAGATTGCTACAGAAAGAAGAACCATCTGGAGATACTTTACTCCAGAAAGTAGCCCTATCTGAAGATAAATTACTACAGAAAGAAGAGGAACCATTTGAAGAAAAATCACTCCAGAAAGAACCATCTGAAGATAAATTACTGCAGAAAGAAGAACCATCTGAAGATAGATTGCTCCAGAAAGAAGAACCATCTGAAGATAGATTACTCCAGAAAGAAGAACCATCTCAAGATAAATTACTACAGAAAGAAGAACCATCTGAAGATAAACTAGTGCAGAAAGAAGAACCATCTGAAGACAAATTACTCCAGAAAGAAGAACCATTTGAATATAAATTACTACAGAAAGAAGAGCCATCTGAAGATAAATTGCTCCAGAAAGAAGAACCATCTGAAGATAAATTACTCCAGAAAGAAGAACCATCTGAAGATAAATTACTACAGAAAGAAGAACTATATGAAAATAAATCACTCCAGAAAGAAGAACCATCTGAATATAAATTACTCCAGAAAGAAGAACCATCTGAAGATAAATTACTACAGAAAGAAGACGAACCATCTGAAGATAGATTAATGCAGAAAGAGGAACCATCTGAAGATAGATTACTCGAAAAAGAAGAACCATCTCAAGATAGATTACTACAGAAAGGAGAACCATCTGAAGATAGATTACAGCAGACAGAAGAACCATCTGAAGATAGATTGCTACGGAAAAAAGAGTCATCTGAAGATAAATTACTACAGAAAGAAGAACCATCTGAAGATAAACTACTGCAGAAAGAAGAACCACCTGAAGATAAATTACTACAGAAAGAGGAACCATCTGAAGACAGATTAGAACAAACTGAAGATAGATTACTACAGAAAGAAGACGAACCATCTGAAGAAAAATTACTGCCGAAAGAAGAAGTACCTTCAGAAGATGGATCACTGCAAAAAGAAGAACCATCTGAGGATAGATTACTGCAGAAAGAAGAGCTATCTGGTGGTAGATTACTACAGAAAGAGGGACCATCTGAAGACAAATCACTGCAGGAAGAAGGACCATCTGACGATAGATTACTACGGAAAGAAGAGCAATCTGGTGGTAGATTACTACAGAAAGGAGAACCATCTGTAGATAGATTACTGCAGAAAGAAGAGCCATCTGATGGCAGATTACTACAGAAAGAAGAAGGACCATCTGAAGACAGATTACTACAGAAGGAAATAGAACCAGCTGAGGATAGATTACTGCAAAAAGAGGAAGAACTGTCAAAAGATAGATCACTGCAGAAAGAAGAAGAACCATCTGTAGATAGATTACTACAGAAAGAAGTGCCATCCGAAGATAGATTACTGCTGAGAGAAGGACTATCTGAAGAACGATTACTGCAGAAAGAAGAACCGTCTAATGATAAATCACTGCAAAAACAAGAGAAACCATCTGAAGATACTTTACTCCAGAAAGTAGCCCTATCTGAAGATGAATTACTACAGAAAGAAGAGGACCCATCTGAAGAAAAATTACTCCAGAAAGAAGAACCATCTGAAGATAGATTGCTCCAGAAAGAAAAACCATCTGGAGATAGATTACTCCAGATAAAAGAACCATCTGAAGATAAATTACTACAGAAAGAAGAACCATTTGAAGATGAATTATTACAGAAAGAAGAACCATCTGAAGATAAACTACTGCAGAAAGAAGAACCATCTGAAGACAAATTACTCCAGAAAGAAGAACCATCTGAAGATAAATTACTACAGAAAGAAGAACTATTTGAAGATAAATCAATACAGAAAAAAGAACCATCTGAAAATAAACTACTACAGAAAGAAGAACCATCTGAAGATAAATTACTAAAGAAAGAAGAACCAGCTGAAGATAGATTAATGCAGAAAGAGGAACCATCTGAAGATAGATCACTCCAGAAAGAAGAACCATCTCAAGATAGATTACTACAGAAAGAAGAACCATCTGAAGATACATTGCTACAGAAAGAAGTGTCATCTGAAGATAGATTGCTACAGAAAGAAGAGTCATCTGAAGATACAATAATACAAAAAGGAGAACCATCTGAAGATAGAATACTACAGAAAGAAGAACCATCTGAAGATAGACTACTACAGAAAGGAGAACCATCTCAAGATAGATTACTACAGAAAGGAGAACAATCTGAAGATAGATTAGGACAGAAAGAAGAACCATCTGAAGATAGAATACCACAGGAAGAAGAACCATCTGAAGCTAGAGTAGTACGGAAAGGGGAAGAACAATCTGAAGACAGATTACTACAGAAAGAGGACGAAGCACCTGAAGGTAAATTATTGCAAAATGAGGAACCACATGAAGATAGATTATTACAGAAAGATGGACAAACGTTTGAAAGAAGATCGCCGCAGAAAGAGGGAGAACCCTCTGAAGATAGATTACTACGGAGAGGACAATCTACAGATACAACACTTCAAAAAGAAGAAGAACCATCAGAAAACAGATTGCTACAAAAAGAACAACCATCTGAAGATAGAAGATTACAGATAGAAGAAGAAACGACTGAAGATAGATCACTACAAAAAGAAGAACCAGCTAAAGATAGATTACTACACAAAGAAAAACCAGCTGAAGATTTTGAATCAGAAAGTCAATTCCCACATAGACAAGAAGAACCGCCTGAAGATAAATTTATACATAAGGAAGACCCTGAACATAGATTACTACAGAGAGAAGAACCATCTAAACAGGAATTTCCACAGGAACAAGCAGAATCATCGAAGAAAGACGTGTGTGCTTTTGCAGACGAGTTAAACCAGAAAATTGCTCAGCTCGGTTCTAGGCTCCTAACCAGTTCAGATGAAGTCAGATCCGACGACTATTCTGGAGTTCATTCCACGGAGAGCGTGGACCTCAGCTCTGCAAATGGCACTAAAAGATTCACCATCCCCGACGCTGAGTCGCAGCCCGAGGTCAAGAAGAAGAGACTGAAGGAAGACCAGGACACCCTCGAACCAGAACCGGAAAGAACGGGAAAATCCTGCACCGACTACGTGAAAGCGGTCCTGGACTCCGACTCCTCAACCTCCTCTGACAACGACACGGTGGTCAAGGAGCTGGGACACCTCATGCAGCAGTCCACCATCCCTCACCAGGCCAAGATCCTCTTGAACCTGAAAACCACTCTCAAACAACACAAGGCAAAATCGAACAAGTTCAAGAACGACTACAAACAAATGGTCACGAACATCATGTCCCGCAGACCGTCTCGTGACCAGGCAGACTCTTCACGTCAAGTGTGTCAGGTCAGAGTTCACACCAAGTTTCGGGATATTGTCCGGTGACCTTGCTGAGAAGGAAATCCGCGTCAGATTGCGACAGTGGTGGCGAAGCTAGGGCACACGCGGAGCACGTGCCGGAACAGGAAGCTTCGTCACGACGAAGGGATTCTGGGTCAAGGTGCCATTACTCTGAAGGCTACATGACAGAAAGGGAGATAATTCGCAAAGTGGTGGACGATCCGCAAGGACAACTTCAAGTGAAGGTGTGTGTGTGTGTGTGTGTGTGTGTGTGTGTGTGTGTGTGTGTGTGTGTGTGTGTGTGTGTTCTTGTTAATGTCTTTTGACTGAAAGTGCTTTTATGGAGGAGGGATGGGTAGAGTGTGTGTGTGTGTGTGTGTGTGTGTGTGTGTGTGTGTGTGTGTGTGTGTGTGTGTGTGTGTGTGTGTGTGTGTGTGTGATAGATAGAGAGAGAGACACACAGACAGACAGAGAATTCGCGTACAACTTGATGTGTGAGTGTGTGGGATTGTGTGTGCGTATGTCTGTGTGTTTCATTTTGTTTGTTTTATGATTCTGTGTACAGAAGGCAGACGGGAGGAAAAGGGGGAGGGGGGAAGGGGACGTACGTGTACTGCCCGTAAATTGAAGTGTGTACAACTAAACATACCGTTGAGTCTTCTTTAGGGTGCATTTGTCTGTGTATGTTTGTATGTCTGTGTTTGCATGTATCCATGTGTGTGTGTGTGTGTGTGTGTGTGTGTGTGTGTGTGTGTGTGGTGTATGTGTGTGTGTGTGTGCACGCGCGCAGGCGCGCGCGTGAGTGCACGCATGCGTGCGACGCGTATGCGTGAGCGAGCTTGTGTGTGTGTGTGTGTATGTGTGTGTGTGTGTGTGTGTGTGTGTGTGTGTGTGTGTGTGTGTGTGTGTGTGTTGTGTGTGTGTGTCTGTCTGTCTGTGCGTGTGCGCTCTTCAACATCATGTGTGTGGGCGCGTATAGATTCACACGTGTTAGAAAGTAATCCACACCAAATTATAAACAATACTTATTATATAAATCGAGTGCCCTTTAACCGCAACACCAAAATATTTACGATCCCTATTGACTCCGTGATCTTCTTAACATTCTTTACAACAACAACAACAACAACAACAACAAAAATGTTATGTTTGTCAACAGTCGGAGACGAACGTACAAAGCAGGAGGCTCTCTCAAGAAGAGATGGAACACATAACCGAACACCTAGAACATAAACGCAAAGAAGACATGCGGTGACGCCGCAATGTCAAAGGTTAGTACAGCAACGTACAGCCTTCATAATGAACGTGGTTGCGTTGTTTTCTCTGTATGACAAGTCGCATTCTATTTCATTGTATTGTATGTATGGTATTGTCTTATATTAGAACGCGTCGATTTGTATTGTGATGTGTAGCGTGCTACGGTGTTGTGTGTAGTCTACAATACCGCAGTTCATTGTAGGTCATGTCCCTGAATTGTGTTCCCAGTGTGAGAATTTGTATTTATGGCGTTGTAATATCTTCAGGATTTGTAACATAGTGTTTCGTGATGCCTTTTTCTGTGTCAGGCTGTTCTTTTGTGTGTGTGTGTGTGTGTGTGTGTGTGTTGTGTGTGTGTGTGTGTGTGTGTGTGTGTGTGTGTGTGTGTGCAGTCCTCTGTTTTCTTTGTAATCTGATGGCGTAGAAATACAGTCTTGGTGTAGTGTTGTATTGGCTCCTGTTGTTTAGTATTAGATGGCAAATATATTCCACTCGGTGGTAATGCAATCCATCCTATCTTGTATTGCATTTTACACCCTCAGGTTGGATAAGCATCTTTAGAGTGTTGTCCAAAGTAATACAACGAGGTCAGAAAGGAAAACATCAACTCTCTCTCTCTCTCCTCTTCTCTCTCCTCTCTCTCTCTCCTCTCTCTCCTCTCTCCTCTCCTCTCTCTCTCTCTTCTCTTTTCTTTTTTTCTGTTTACTCTTTTTTTTTTTTACTTTGTGCAGGAGAGAACAGAACGACTGACAAAAAAACAAACAAACAAACAAACAAAACAAAAAAAACCCGCAGCTGGACAGACAACACACCTGGTTGGATGATGTCTAACTACGACCTCCGATCTCATTTGCATGCGTTGTCATCCGAGCAGGAAAGACCTGTTGGGACCGGAGAGAGAGAGAGAGAGAGAGAGAGAGAGAGAGAGAGAGAGAGAGAGAGAGAGAGAGAGAGAGAGAGCCCTCTTAATCAAATCAAAATCATGCTCAGAGCTGTGAAGTACCTTCGAGCTTCGGAAGGAAGCACTGAAGCATTTTCTTTCTTTCTTTCTTTCTTTCTATCTATCCGTTTCTTTTGTTTTGCTTTTGCCCCCCCCCCCCCCCTTTCCGATCTTCTTTATTTCCATTTTCACAAAAGTCCTCTATTACTTATGGTTAATTAGTTTTGCATACTTATCCCTTCTACTCTCTGTTTAATAGTTTTGTGGTTTTTCTTTTTTTTTCCCCTATTTTTGTTCATTTATTAATTGATTGCATACTTATTTCTTCATTTTTGCTTCCTCTCTCGCTGTGCACGTGAGTGCGTGCGTGCGTGTGTGCGTGTGTGTGCGTGCGTGTGTGTGTGTGGGAGGGGGGGGGGGGAAGGGGGTGTTGATGCGATTTTGTATGTGTGTGCGTGTACGTTTTAATGTGTGTTTATATGGGAGTGTGCGCGCGCGCGTGCGTGTGTGTTTAAGGATGCGCGTCTATGTGTATGCTTGGAGAGGGAGTCAGTGTATGTTTGTGTATATGTGTGTTCCGATGACTGTAACCTTTACTTGTTCCAGTCCCATTTTTTGTGGGGAAGAAGGGGGGGGGGGGGGGGGGGGGGGGGGGAAGACGCACCTGCTAATGGTAAGGATGCTTATTACACTGTGTGTGAAGTATGTCAGTATCATTATTATTATTATTATCATCATCATTATTGTTATTATTCCTACATATTTTGTGGGTATTTTCGTAAATTGTAAATCGCTTTTTTTTTTTTTTAACCGTATCATTTCGTTTTTCTTAATTTACCTCAGTGAATTATTTACACAAATCATGAATATAAAAAAAAATGGGCCGATGTAGATGAAAAACGCGGTGGAGGCGGGAAGGAGTGGGTGGGGGGGGGGGGGGGTAGAAGGAAGGAAGGTGGAGGAGAATGAAGATGCAAAAGGAAAAAAAAAATTAGAAAGAAGGGAGAAGACAAAGATGAAACTAACCATGATGATAAGAGAAGAACGAGGTCATTCGACGTAGTAAAGTTACAGCAGGTATTATATAACAGTGCGTTTAAATGGACCATGTATCATGTCATTATGTCATACCATACTATATCATACAACATTAGGATACAAAAGGTAATATCAATAGATACGTATTCAAAGCAGAGTCACGCGCTAGTATGTTTACTCCGGTGCTCTCTGAATTTGAGCCTTTGTTATTCATGCTTTTCCACACACGAACATTATGTCCCCTTTCTCCGCAAAGAGAGCTACCTTATAAAGATGGGTTCAGTATCTCCTACGCCTAAGTGTAAACTGAAGAAGAGCAGTGATTGTTTGTGGTATACCAGAAGGGATTAATTCATGTTTCATTTTTAATTGGTTGATTTGCTGGTAGCATGAAATATGTATTATTTGGCCTTGTGTCATAAATGTGTTTTTGTTATAAAGGGTTCAGATTACCACACATTATTGTTCGATGTTCGTCTGTTGATCACTGGGAATATATATATAGCACGACTTGATTCAAGCCAGTGAAGAACGTTAAGATAACAACATAACTCAAAATACTGCAGCATCACACACACACACACACACACACACACAACACACACACACACACATACACGCGCTCGCGCACACGCACACACACACACACACAGAGTCACACACACACACACACACACACACAGACACACACAGACACACACAGACACACACAGAGCGAGCGAGCAAACACACACACACACACACACACACACACACACACACACACACACACACACACACACACACACACACACACACACACACACACACACACACACACACACAGCGAGCGAGCAAACACACACACACACACACACACACACACACACACACACACACACACACACACACACACACATCTGCCTTTTCTAAAAACGCAGATTGACATATAAGTGTCTGCTACTTTTGTTCGTTTTCTTTCTGTTTTTGATTTACGTTAAAACTTTAAAAGGTGTGAAAAGCTTATCTTAAAACTAAGCTTTAATAGCACGCCCATGCACACACTTGCGCATAAAAAGACAATCAAACACGTACTGAAGAGAGAGAGGCACATGCCCATGATATATTTTTTTTAATTTCAAAAGGTAACAAATATGCAAGAGAGAGACAAAATAATACAGTTCAGTTGATATAATCAGCTGTAAACTGATGCTCGAATTCTATACATATGATTGTATATTCTCTATAATCCTGACGCCGAAATTATCAACGCAGTGAGACATAAAAGTCAAGGTACGACATTCCACTGAATTTATACAGAAAAGAAAAAGGTGAGAAAGATACACAAGGGAAAAAAAATCATTAATTGATGTCATATGTATATAAAGTAAGTAACTGGGGCTAAACAAATCTTCCGTCATGAAAAGAATACCTTGCCAAAGACAAACAAGAGAGAAAAACGGAAATGAAAGTGAAGTGGATATATCATAATAATCAACTCTTTCACTCTCAACATACGGCGATAATCATAGTCCATCTGGAAAACAGAGCCGTTCGTATCGCCTGCCAAAAGCTCTTTCGTCCATTGAATCGGACTCGTAAGTGAAACACAACTGATTGACAGAGAGATCCTGTGGCATCCAACGGAGAGACACCACAGTCTATAATTCTGTGGCATTCTCACCACCAAGGGTTTGGAAAACAAACAAACAAACGAACAAACAATAACAAAAACAACACAGAATCCAAAATCCAACGGCACCCCAAAGCAGCCAGTGAAAGGTAGAACAGTAAAATGATAAGAAAGAACTGTAAGGAAAGAAGTTGCTGAGAAACTACGATCAGTATCTAAAGGGAGATAGATAAAGGGAGACAACTTTGAGCTTACTCCTCCGCTTGAGGATCCACTTAATTAAGGACAACTGGGAGGTCCAAATGGGTCAACAGTTGGAGTGGACCGTTTTACTGTTTAATAGCCCCCAACATAGTCAGGCACATGAGCCTTAATAGCGGCTAAGAACAGGGCAGAATAGCATTTATTTTGATCTCCTCACCTCTGTATTCCTGTGTTCCATTTTCAGTATATTTCTTTTCCAATATTTCATTTGCAAGACTATGAACAGATATATATATATTATATAATAATATATATATATATATATATATATATATATGGTTTTTCCTCAAATATATCTATAGGAATATGAATTGTTAACTCTCCCTTTCTCACACCTAGATGACAAGTTCGTAACTATGTGCCTATCGATGAAATAAAAAACAACAGTTGTCATGAAAACAAATTGCTGGTCAATCCGTAAACAATGGACATCAATTACAAAGCAAACTAAATACAAGGTAAATTCCACATACAACAAGATCTGCCATGCATTTCAATTCACAGCTCATGTTGTTTAGGGGCCCAGGCAAGAGTCCGCTTTCTCTCACTTGCCTAAAGACGGCCAGTTTGTCTCCCTGCGTTTTGTCATGTTGGATTCGTAAGTTTGGTATTCTATTCCTTGTGCATCGAACTGATAGAGATATCTTAGTAAGTACAAACGCAAAGGAAATGTACACATTTCTGCGAATCATGTAGCCATAGTCCATTCTCTCTCTCTCTCTGTCTCTGTCTCTCTCTGTCTCTCTCTCTCTCTCTCTGTATATAGATGAACAAATTAGTAGTGGGTAAAATAAGTGCAGGCTAACACAATTCCTCTGTCATTACAATAACGACTCGGCAAAATTTAAAAAAAAACAAACGAAAACAATGGGGGGTGGGGGTGAGAGGGCGTGGAGAAAGAAAACGTGAATGGCAATGACAAATCATGGCATCACATTATGAATATGGAATTCTTCGCTAGCACCCTATAGGGACCATCCTAGTCCATCTTGACAACAGACCCATTCATATCGCCTGCTGAGGGCCTTCCGTCATCATCTATCTATCTACACACACACACACACACACACACACACACACTCACAACACACACACTAATATATAAATGTGTGTGTGTGTGTGTGTGTGTGTGTGTGTGTGTGTGTGTTCTTCTCTCTCTCTCTCTCTCTCTCGCTCGCTCGCTCGCTCTCCCCCCCCCTCTCTCTCTCTCTCTCTCCCCCCCCCCCCCCTTTTTTTTTTTTTAAAATAAATTTCGTGTTCACCCGTTATTCAATTTAAACCAAGATTCGGTTGAGTGAGTTTCACAGAAGTGAAACAGAGATTTCCACAATTCTGTTAGTCTGTCTGTTGGTCTGTCCCGCTATCAACAAACTTCCCGCAGAAACAACCCGCCAGACCCTGTCATCATTCCTCCTGGTTCGGCATATCGTGCCAAGCTGTCAACCGTTGCTTCTGTTACTCTCAGAGCCGATTCCACACACACACACACACACACACACGCGCGCGCGCGCGTGCGCGCGCGCACACATACACACACAAATAATAATAATGGTAAGCCAACTAACTGCACTATGTGAGGCTCAAAACAGATCTTAGTAGCAACAACAACGAAAAAAAAAGGAAAAGAAAAAAAATCTGGCTTGTGACATCAACAAACACAGACACAAAAAAATGGATCGAGGCAAAAATGTGCCCAGACCAAAAAAAAAAAAAAAAAAAGAGGGGGGGGGGGGGGGGGGGGGGGGGGGCTGGGGGGGGGGGTTACTAAGCTTCAAAAGTGACATAAATAAATTTTTAAAAAAAAACAGAAAAAAAAAAAACACCGGCTTGCGGCACAAAAAGCAAAAACGGGACCAGACAAAAAAAAAAAAAAAAAAAAAAAGGGGGGGGGGGGGGGGCGACTAAAACATCAAAAGTGGCGTTAAGTGACACTGTCAAAAATACATGCATGTCATTTCATTTACGGTCAAACAAGTCAAATACAAAATTTAGAAAGAGAGGGTGTTAGTTACCGCCAATGACATTGACAAACAAAGCACATGACAAGACACGATGCATTTCACCACATGGACTAACAACAGATGAGTCATTTTCGTTCTTTGTTTGTACTGTCTTAAATGTTAAATGTGATTATTTTTCGCCTGAAGAAGACCCAAGTGGTTGAAATGCATCGTGTCTTGTCATGTGCTTTGTTTGTCAATGTCATTGGCGGTAACTAACACCCTCTCTTTCTAAATTTTGCTTCGTTCTCCGCCGTCAGTCACTCCATTTTGAAAAAGTCAAATACAGTCTCAGTGTCACCGCGTGCGGACTAGGCCATACACGCTACACCACATCAGCTAAGTCAAGAGGTGTGCACAATGTGCACAGCCAGTTCAGTATAGAAGTAGACAAAATGAATAATAATTCAACGGTTAAACAAAGGGGCATGACTCGGCAGAGGCCTGGGTTACGCATGATTCCAATGCGTTTGTCTCCGCTTGGATTCGGTCCGAGCTAGCAAAGGGACACGACTCGGCAGCGGCCTGGTTTACGCATGATTCCAACGCGATGGTCTCCGCTTGGATTCGGTCCGAGCTAACACAGTATTGCGTCAGTACTCTGTGTGTGTGTGTCTGTGTGTGTGTGAGTGTGTGTGAGTGTGTGTGTGTGTGTGTGTGTGTGTGTGTGTGTGTGTGTGTGTGTGTGTTAGGGGGGGGGGGGGGGGGGCGTGCGTGGTGTGTGCGTGTGGTGTTGTGTGTGTTCGTTCGTACTTCTGTTTAACGTCTGTTCACTTTGAGTGATATTAGACGTGAATGAAAGAAGAGAGTGACTGACTGAATGAATGATTAAATGAATAAGCCTGTGTGTTGTGTAAGCATGAATGTAGGCCTTTGTATGTGAGTGTGTACGTGTATGTATCTGTATATGTGTCTAAACTGAACAATAAACATATCAATAATCTTAAATACAACAATTAGTGGAGAAAAAAAAACAATATATAGCAAGAAGACAAAAATCCTTCACTATCTTAAACAAAATGAGTTAGCTCAAAACTATCTAAATAAAAACCCCAATCGGACTATGAATTAAGT
>CM065746.1:29323405-29325905 GCA_033310375.1 Conus canariensis | reverse complement strand
GCAGTTTCTGGGCTGATCAATAAACTTAATTACAGGACTAAGCATCAATGTCAATGAGTTTCGAAAATATGGGAGTTTCAAAGAGTTTCGGGGTGTTTTAGCTAACTTAGCAAAGTTTCGAGGGCTTTATGAAAAAAAAAGGGAGGTGAGGGTGGGGTGGGGGTGGAGGTGGGGGTGGGGAGTTTCAGAGAGTTTCGGGGGTGTTATAAGTGAAAAGAAAGAAAAACAAGAACAATCCCTGCCATCCAATGAGATTCCTATGCGCTGTACTGTCAGCGAGCAGTGGAGTACCAATCCAGTGTCATTCTAAGACACTCGGAATTCACTCTATGTTACGTGATAATTCAGGTTCAGTCAGTTAAGTTTGAAAAAAAAAAATCAAGTCTTTTACATTGACTACATTGATTTAACCTGATAAGAAATATCATTGAAGACAAATCTTCATATATTAGAATGGGGAACAATTACATTTTCGTATCTACGTGTTCCCAGGACGACTGAAAATTAGCTGGGAATTTCTCATTTCTGACTTGATCGAGCAAAAGAGCCCTTCGCCAAGGTCGAGCAAATCCTGGATCTGACTGTTATTTCGGATCCGCACCAAAATTGGTAAAATAAATCGTCCTGGAGCCCCCGTTCATTTTTCCACCAGGTTTCTTTAAACTGGCTCCTCAGCAGAGGTCACACAAAAGGTTCACAGGACAGTGCAGACCTGCCCAAGGTCTGCCGGATCCGGATCGGCACCAGGATTCAATGGGTTGGTCCTTGGGCCGCGCTTCGTCTTTCCGCCATGCTGTGCTAAAATTCGGATTAACAAATGTTGTGTCTTCTTGCTGACAGACAGACAGACAGACAGACGGACAAAGCAACAGACGCGGGTGATAAAACAACCCTCCCAATTCCCCTCCCACCCCCCACCCCCGGCTACCTCCAAGCGACGATCATAAGCAAAATGCACTTCAAAACACGTGTTAAAATGAGAGGTGGACACACAGAGGAGGGCTCAGACGTTCAAACCAAGGTCCAAGGTTAGATCGTTGTCAGTGACCTGCTCCCCCCTCCCCCTACCCCCCCCCCCCCCACTCCTCCTTCTCCCCCAGTCTTCTCCCTTATCAGTGAAGAACCCCCCCCCCCCCCCCCCCGGCTCTTCTTAGTAGTCAAGAGGACGTTACCATTTTTGACGTACGGGAAGGGGGGCGGGTGGTTGGAGTGTGTGTGTGTGTGTGTGTGTGTGTGTGTGTGTGTGTGTGTGTGTGTGGTGTGTGTGTGTGTGTGTGTAGGGGATGGGGGGGGGGGGCAAATAATGGATGAACGTAACTGGGAAAATTAAAACGTTTTTTTTTACCTGCAGTCTTAAAGCACGCGCGCACAGAGAGAGAGAGAGAGAGAGAGAGAGAGGGGGGGGGCGCACACACATATACAGGCGCGCATGACGCGCGCGTGCACACACACACGCAACACACACACACACACACACACACACACACACACACACACACACACACACACACACATATCTACATATACATATATACATCTTCCCTTACAGATAAACTCATCATTTATCGTAAGTCTGAAATAATTTTTCGGGATAATGTGAATCATATGTAGCATCCATAAAAGCAGGCAAAACCCCAGCTATATGTAAACACAGCCCATCTCTATTAATGCATGCATATATACGTGCCCATTGTGCACGGTAGCCTGAAATATATACGCCTAAATGTCTGTGCGGATGGTTTTTAAAGTGATATACGCCTCTCTCTCTCTCTCTTCTCTCGCTCTCTCTCTCTCTCTCTCTCTCTCTCTCTCTCTCTCTCTCTCTCCCCCCCCCCCTCCTATACATCACTGCACCCCCCCTCTTTCTTTTCTCTCTTTTTTTTCTTGGAGGGGGGGGGGGTTCCACCTGGATCCAGATCAGCTGCGTGTGACTTCTGTGTTTCTTTGTTTGTTTGTTTGTTTGTTCTCTCCTCGAGTTTTCTTTTCCGTTTTACCTCGGGCTATCGGTGCTGAGGTTGGGAAACTGACATTGGGGTCAGACTGACCGCCACCCCCCACCCCTGTCCACAAACACTACAGTTATACTTCTTCTGTGCATGTATCCATCTCTCTCCCTTTCTGCCACACACATGATACAGTGCCACACACATGATCCAGTCTGTTTGTTATGTCTGAAATCACATGTTTGTAGAATTCATCGTGTGTTCCATACTGTTTAGTATACGAAACGTTCCTTACACCCTGTGTTACAGTGTATACGTGTTTTGGTTTGTTTTCTAATGTCCTTTGTTCTTTAAATCATGTATGATTTTTGATGTACTGTGTTCATTATGTAACAGTGTACACTAACATGTATACAACAATACAGACGTGGATGTGTGTGTGCGCCCGAATGATGGTGTGAAAAGACATGCCAAAAAAAATCAATTTTCTGTTGTTTTCTAAATACTTTACCCTTTCATTTGTGAAAATATGCGAAACGTAAATAAAAATGTTTGAA
>CM065746.1:29253405-29313405 GCA_033310375.1 Conus canariensis | reverse complement strand
CACACACACACACACACACACACACACACACACACAGAGTCACACACACACACACACACAACACACACACACACACACACACAGAGTCACACACACACACACACACACAACACACACACACACACACACACACCACACACAGAGTCACAGTTGAATTTAGCAACAGCTGTCGGAACGACCATGTAATATATTTTCACTTTTTTAGATTCTGCTGTGTTTGAAAACTACCCATGCTCGACACTAGATGTATCCATTGGTCAGTGTTCCTTTAGGTGTCATGACCCAATATGACAGTATCCCACATCAAAACACATACACAACGCAAACTCACACATGCACGCATGCACACAGCACGCACACACACAGGCACTTTTGTTCAACTCAAACTGATGGAGTACCAATCTCAATGTGATCGGAGATTAACCTTCAACCTGTTGCACATCAAACAGCGCTGAATGGACACAAATGTGTGCACAGTAAAAATGGACATTTTTCAATGACCGATTCGCTTTGAAAATGGCGCCATTACTTTCTAAATGAAACATTCAAAAGACCTCTCGTGTATGAACCGAGACTTCATTCAGCAAGTAGAGTATTCACAATTTCGTAATTAACAGATCTATACATATGTATAAACATAGTACATAATAATGAATACCAAAAATATAATAATTATGATAGTAATAATAATCATGGATGCAGAGAGATGGAGGGGTGGGGGGAAGAGGTGGGGAAGGGAGGGGGGGGGGGGCAGGTTTTGTGGATGAGACTGACAAATGCCTGAATGAAGGCATAAATAGAATCTTGGCCTTGATGCTTTTTTTCTTCTTTTTTTTTTTTCATTTCAACACATAACAAAAAAAAAACTGCAAGAAAAATAGAAATAAAATAGTAGCTCTCTTTTTTTGTCTGCCCTACATGATCACACATCTGTCACTTTTACATACATTTTTATGCGCATATTCACATGACAAAGCAAATGACCAACTCGGAACATCACCAACATCTTTAAATGATTAATACTTCTTTTACCTAGCTGAGACCGTGTTGGAATCAGACAAAACATGTTCCACAAAGAACTACTTTGCTTGCCCCTTCTTCTCTCCAAAGATTCTTCAGAAGCAGGGTTAGATGCTGATCAGTTCTTTAAAGTGTCTTACTTAGGAGTCCATGAAGTTTAGCATTCATGATCATTCCTGGTGTGATAATTCATATCTCTCGCATCTTTTCATGGCATGTTTAACATGTGTATAGAGACCAACTTCCTCATGCTCTTATTGTTCAATGTGGTGGTCAAGAAGCCTCTGTCTGTCTGTCTGTCTCTGTCTATCTCTGTCTCTCTCTCTCTCTCTCTCTCTCTCTCTCTCTCTCCTGTCTCCATCAGCTTTCAACCCCCTCCCCCCCCTCCCCCACCCCATTCCACCCTTAATCTCTCTCTCACTCTGTCTCTGTTGCTGTCTGTCTGTCTGTCTCTCCTCTCTGTCTCTCTCTCTCCTCTCTCTCTCTCTCTTACCTTACCCACTGCCTCCTCCCCCCTCCCCCATTGCTCTCTCACCATACCGTCATTTATAGCCTTACCCTACATCTTTAGAATTATTTGTAAATCAAGTTTGCCTCTGCACTTATTATTTAAGTAAATACTACCTTCTTTTCTGTGTTTGTATTTCACTGAGTATATGACTTTTTTTTTGTCTTTCATATCTATATCTTTTCATTTCATTTCATATAATTTATAGAAGTGATGGGTTTTGTTGCTGCTGTTGTTTCTTTCAATATCTTCAGATGCTTTTCCCATTATTGGTGTGGTCCCTGTAGAGGGTGAAGAACAGATGAAAAATAAGTATGTATACGATTATCTACTGTTATTGAAAAAAAAAAAAGAAATTGTCTTGTCTAGTGTTGTCTGTCTACAATGATTTACCATTTCACTATTTTTGTTTTAGGGTACACCAGTGAAGGACGTCACACTTCCAGACGATGCCCCGAAGACATTATTGCTTCAGAAACATGCTGACTATATTGCTGCCTATGGCAACAAGAAAGACGATTATGTGGGTCTTTGCTTTCTGTGTGTGTGTGTGCGTGTGTGTGTGTGTGTGTGTTTGTGCGTGTGCGCGCACTCGCATGCATGCGTGTGTGTGTGTGTCAGTGTATGTGCGTGAACATGAGTGTGTGCGTGTGTGTGTGTGCGCGCGCCTGCACGCGCGTATGTGTGTGTGTGTGTGTGTGTGCGCACGCGCATGCGTGTGTATGTGTTAGTGTTCAAGTCTATTCTTGTTATTTCTATAAATAACTCGGAGCACCAAGCTTGCCATGACAGCACTGTGTTAATCATCATCGTCTTCATCATCACAGCACTGTGTTAATCATCATCGTCTTCATCATCACAGCACTGTGTTAATCATCGTCTTCATCATCAGCCAAGTACTTAAGAACTGAAGAAACACGCATGTAACAAACAAAAAACAGAACCATCATAGAAGCACTTAACAAAATTTTTGCAAAATAGTCTATACTAATCGTAACATAAGCACAATTTTGCAAAACAGACAATACTGTCTTACTTGCCACCACTTCCACCAACTATCATCACCACTCTATGTCTCCTGCTATTCCTCCACCTGCACCCCCTTACCTCTCCTCATCACTTCTACCTTTGAGTGTCTTCATTCACCCACCTCCCTCCCTCATACAGTATCCCACCCATCCTCCATTCTCACCAACTCTCTCCCTCATACAGTATCCCACCCATCCTCCATTCTCACCAACTCTCTCCCTCATACAGTATCCCACCCATCCTCCATTCTCACCAACTCTCCCTCATACAGTATCCCACCCATCCTCCATTCTCACCAACTCTCTCCCTCATACAGTATCCCACCCATCCTCCATTCTCACCAACTCTCTCCCTCATACAGTATCCCACCCATCCTCCATTCTCACCAACTCTCTCCCTCATACAGTATCCCACCCATCCTCCATTCTCACCCACTCTCTCCCTCTTTTCTAGTACAAGGTTCGTTCAGTCAGTGAAGGATAGTACGAGTTTAGAGAAACTAAAAGAAGGTTCAGTCAGTAAAGGATCGTACAAGTTTAGAGAAACTAAGAATGTTCAGTCAGTAAAGGACTGTACAAGTTTAGAGAAACTAAGAGTGTTCAGTTAGTAAAGGATCGTACAATTTAGAGAAACTAAAAATGTCCAGTTAGTAAAGAATCGTACAAGTTTAGAGAAACTAAGAATGTTCAGTCATAAAGGACTGTACAGGTTTAGAGAAACTGAGATACCCATTCAAGGCCACAAAAATCTGCAAAAACTGACCCCAATTTGTAATACTTGTAAATGTGATTTTGTGACACACACACGCACGCAGGCACACACACATGCACACACACAAGATTTTGTGACAATTGCAAGTAAATTCAGTTTTCAGCATGGATTCAGATTGTAAATACTGGAACTGTTAAGTTATTTGGTGATATATGTACTTCCGAAATTAGACCCTACTCATAATGCTCAGCATTCTAATGATGGAATTCTGCTTTTATTGATTGATGCTGATAGCCCTACACTGAAAACTGATGGAAGGATCATACACAAGTATTTGTTTCTCGATTTATAAGCAGTCTGTTGTATATGAGTTTGAAATTTCATCCAATTGAGTCATAAATGTTTTTTTTAAGAACTAAAGAAGTTTGCAAATCTTGTGCCCTTGAGTAGCAGCCCTGTGATGGTTTGTTCATGTCGTGCGCTTTGGTCACACAGGAGTACATCATGACGGAGTACCTGCGTATGAACGGCATGTACTGGGGGCTGACCGCCATGGCTCTGGCTGGTCAGCTGGACCGTATGGACCGTGCCGAGGTCATCGCCTTCATCAAAGCCTGTCAGACAGAATCCGGGGGCGTGGCCTGCAGCGTAGGTCATGACCCCCACATGCTGTCAACGCTAAGTGCGGTTCAGGTCAGTGTGTGTGTGCAGGTGGAAGCGCTCTGGAATTAGGTGACTGATGGCGGTGTGGCATGGGAAGGAGCATTTCATCATTGGGAGAGGAAAGGTGGAAAGGGGGGGGGGGGGGGGGGGGTTGGAGGGGGCAGAGTCTGATCCAGTGGCAAAGGACGTTTCAGAGAAACGGGGTTGGTATTTGAAAATCGAAAAGTTTAAAACATGGGAAATATTTTTTTCGAGTCTGTGGAAGAATGATCCAACCGAGAAAAGGTTTAGAAAAAAGAATGGAATGTTGGAAATGATCAGGTCATTAAGGAAATATGAGGCTTTGGACAAAGATGGGAAAAAAACAAAAGAGAGAAAGCGAATAGAATGATACTGTTAGTGACACGGCTTTTCATGTGTCAGTTGATCTTGAACCTTCTTCAGCAGTTAATACTGTTCATTTCCATTGGTTGAGAGATTTCTATGCACATGCACAGTCGGTATTTCAGAACATTTTCTGCCATCACAGTTCACAACTTGGACATGTGCATTTTTAATTCAAGCTGACTTGAAAAATAAAGCAGCAAGGTTTGGATGATGAAAGATCTGTCCTCCCTTATCAAAAAAGAAAAGAAAGAAAGAAAGAAAAATGGAAGGAGAAAAAGAAAAAGGTTAGATACGGTACAAAGGTTTGGTGTAAGCTGTCACTGAATGCCAGTGTATTCGTTGCACTTTCATTGATTATTTTTCGTTTTAAGTCCACTTCTCTACTGTTTCATTACATGTTCTACCTGGAGTCTTGGTTTCATTGAGGCTTTGAAAAACCTTTAATCTGGTTCGGAAGAAGTCTGGAATAAGTCTGGAAATTTGTTTGATGAGACCTGTTGTAACCCATATACTACTAAAAACAATTGAAGTACCACCCCTAATTTTTGTATGCAATTTTTAAAAAGCTCTGATAAACCAATTAATATTGATAATTGAATAAACTCTGCTGGATAAGCTTACCCGGTTCTCAAATACTACTCCTCGTGCATTTTTGTTATGTTAAAGTCGGTCAGCAGTTATCTACCGCGTCGCATCTGAGGCAAAAAAATCCCGAGAAATTATCGAACTTGTGTCGCTCCCAGATTTTGACACAGACACAGCAAGAAAAAAAAATGTGATGCACGTGAAAGCAAGGTCTTTTCTGAGCAGAATTGCAATCAGTTAGCACATTTGACGGGTATAAAAAGTCGCGAAATTTAGGAAGATTTAACCATGCCTGCGAGACAACGACTAAGCAACACCGACAGAGGAAGAGCGATAGCATGGTACCAAGAAGGTATTGGCTTGAGGGAGATTGGTCAACGGCTTGGACTGAGTCACCCAGTCATTCTGAGGCTCAGAGACCGTTGGCTTAACACTGGAAGTGTTGAAGAACAGCAGGGACGTGGACGGACGAGAAGCACCTCCAGACAGCAGGATCGGTTCATTGTTATCGCTTGTCTGAGAGACCGTTCAGCCAGTGCCACAGTACTCCGAGACCAGCTACGACAAGCCAGCAACGTCAACGTCAGTACCCAGACAGTTCGGAACCGGCTCCACGACGCCAACTTGAGGTCAAGGTCCCCAGCAGTGAGATCAATACTGACCCCAGCGCATCGAGCTCATCGTCGGGCCTGGGCAGCATGTCATAGAAGGTGGACAAGAGCTGAATGGGCAACAGTACTCTTCACAGACGAGTCAAGGTTCACCCTCAGGTTCAACGACGGGCGGGTTCGCGTCTGGCGACGTCCTGGAGAACGCTACGTTGACGCTGCCGTCAGGGTGCATGACCGCTATGGAGGTGGGTCCGTGATGGTGTGGGGTGAGTTCAGCCTACGTCACAGGACCCCCCTACACCGTGTTGAAGGCCGCCTGACCGGTGCCACCTACCGCGACACCATCATCCGCCCCCTTGTGATGCCCGCCCTGAGGGCAGTTGGCCAGGGCGCCCAGTTCCAGGACGACAACGCGCCGTGCCACCGAGCCGCCATCGTGAATCAGTTCCTACAAGGGCAGCAGGTGACAAGAATGGACTGGCCTGCCAGGTCACCAGATTTGAACCCCATAGAGCATCTGTGGGACGTGCTGGGGAGGCGAGTGCGGGCCCACAACCCTCCAGCAGACACCGTGGACCAGCTGTTTCAGTTGCTGGAGCAGGAGTGGCAGGCGATCCCCCAGGACACTCTCCGCCGCCTGGTGCACTCCATGAGACGTCGATGTGACGCTTGTTTGAACGCGAACGGTGGTCATACCCGTTATTAACATCATGACATCCACCATAGACTCTTGTTACTTTTCATTTTGGGGGTATGCCTCTTTAATCAAGTGTAAAACAAAGATAATTTTTTGTCACGGTGTTTGAATAAATTTGAATGGATTGAGGAATAATAAAAATAAAATATTCAATTATTAAATTATGTTCAGCTTTGTTTTCTTTCGAATGACAGCAGTTTTCCTAAGTGGTACTTCAATTGTTTTGAGTAGTGTATATATGAATGCATTTATAACATCTTACACACACGTAAAATCCCATCAGCAACTTTTGGCAGAGAAGGCCTATTTGCCCGCTGGTGTGGATTACAGGGATACAGACAGCACGCAGTGAAATAATGAAAATGACAAACTGACTTACTGACTGACTGAATAACATGGGAAACAACTGAGTGCTGTGTAAGCAGGCAGCTTTTCAGTCTGCTGTACCCAGGTAGGCAACCCTTTGTGCAGAAGAGAGCATGGATTGTAAAGTACTTAGAGCTTGGTCTCTAACCTGGAACAGGCACTTTAGATGCATATTTGATGATGATAACCCTGGCTCAGAAAACAGTGTTAAGGAGAAGGAATTTCAACTGTTGCTGAGGGAGGTTACTCCGGGCAGCTTTCAGGCATAATCCATTACCAGTCTTTCGCTGTGACGAAGAAAAATGTTGCAGAAGAGAGAACAAAAGTGAACGTGAAGTTTGTTTTCTTTTATTCTTGTGTGAGGGGGATCAAGAGGATTGAAAGGGAGTTTAAGATGTGTAAATCTGGGTGAACAGTACCAGTGCCCTGCAAGTGCAACGAAAGCATTGTCGGACAAACTGGTAGTGACAGAGGGTAAAAGCCGTTTGTTGTCTTAGTACTCTTGTCTCCACCATTTCACACTTTTTTTGCCAGTGTAACACATTTAGGTTAATTCACCGACAGAGAAAATGGTCGGCAGTTCCTCCTCCAGCACTGCCAAGTCAACAATGTTGTGTGTCAGTGTAGACCTCTATAGTCAGAGTATTTTGTGTTATACCCCCCACCCCCTCCCTCTTGTCCCAGTGTTTAAATCGTGTGACCTGCCACTGGGTTCCATTGTCTTGATCATTATCTGGGCAGTTTCAAAGTGGAAATTCGAAACAAACTTAAAAGAAACGATGCTGTTCCACCACACAGAAGTGACAAACAAATAGCAAGACAAAACATGATGCATGTCGACCTCTTTGGTCTTCTTCAGGTGAGATAAAGAAAATTAGGGCGCAGTTGATTCAACGACCGTTTTGCGCCCAATTTTAAGAGATAACTGATCGCTCGTTCTTCGTTTTTTGATGTTCTGAAGGTTGTTTATCTTGCCTGCTGAAGACCAAGAGGTTGAAACATGTCGTGTTTTGTCTTGTGATTTGTTTGTCCCTTCCATCCAGCGGGATAGTTTTTTTGTTTTTTTCTAAGTTCATAACCTGGTTGTTCTGGCAATATTGAGAACCTGAATGCTATGAAACAGAAATTAGTAAATAAAGCAGCCAGCAAAATTAGTGAATGAATAAGAAAGCAAAAGACATGAATAAATAGATACATGTATACATTAACAAATGAGTGAAGAAATGAATAATAAATATTTATGATGAGAACAACAAAGGAATCAAAAGTGAACAAGGAGCAACAAACGCACACAGCAAAAAATGCGGTGGTGTAACGGCTATCCCCAGAAATGTTATGGGTAGATATCTGATAGTGGTGTTACAGTACTGTTGTGGTAGATTATCTACAGTTCTGCACAGAAATAAGGTGCATTCAAGGTGTGGGAAATAAGTACTGCTCTGTTTCATGCTGACATCACTTACGCATTCAAACAGATTTCCACAATATTCTGTCCCCTTCTGCATCTTTTTCAACCACACTGACACACACACACAGCATTAAAACACCGCATGCATGCACACGCATCGCACACATGCGCGCTGCACACACACACACACACACACAACAACACACACATACCACACACATCACAATCATCACCACATCAATCACACATACCATCACACACTCACATTCATGTACATACACACCACACCACACACACACATCCACACATCACACGCACGCACTGCACACACACCACAGCACGCACGCACCACACACAACACACACACACACACACACACACACACACACACTCACACACAACACACACACACACACACACACACACAATACACAAAACACACCACACACACACACACACACACACACATACACACACACACACACACAACACACACACACACACACACACACACACACACATCACCACACACACACACAACCACACACACACACACAACACCACACACATACACACACACACCACACACACACAACACACGCACACACACACACACAACACACACACACAATACACACACACACACACACACAACACACAACACACACACACGCACACACACACACACACACACACACACACACACACACACAACACACACACACACACACACACACACACACACACACACAACACACACTGAGTGTCTATGTCTGTGAGACCAGGTACAGCCAAGCACACTAAACTTACGAAGTGCCCCATGTCTGGCAGATACTGACCCTGTACGACGCAGTGGACATGCTCAATGTCGACGCCCTGGTGTCCTGGGTGGCGGGCCTGCAGCAGGACGACGGCAGTTTCTGCGGAGATAAATGGGGTAGGTACCCCTTATTTTTTTTAATCTTTTCACTGGGTCATCAGCTATACTTTCTCAGTGGCCTTACTCCTATACCGCCCATTCCACTTTCCCTATACTCAGCCACACTGAGGCTCATCCTGTTACAGGCCCGGCAAAAAGAGCCATAGGGCGCAGTTAGTGGCAGCACATCATGAGGGCCAGAAGAGCTCAATGGTAGAGCGCCGGAGTCATAATCTTGGTGATCCTGGGGTTGCGAGTTTGAATCTTGGCCGGGCTGTTTCGGTACAGAGGGATTTTTCCCTTGGGAGTTAACATTGGTTCTGACTCCATTTCCCATATAGTCCTTCAAATGAGACTATGAACCGAGATTCCAAGTGTGAACGCACGCACAACATCTTGCACACACATAAAATCCCATCACCAACTTTCAGAAGAGAAGGGAGTTTGACCGTTGGTAAGGATGACATGTTACACATAGCATGCACCCAGCATGAGAAATGGAAAGAACGAAGGAAGTAAGGAAATTGAGTGAACGATATTGACTGGATGACATGGGAAATGACTGAATGAAGCACCAGCTGGCAGCTCTTCAGTCAGCACCGGGTAGGCAGCCCTTTGTTTAAACGAGCGTAGACTGTAGAGGGCTTAGAGCTTGGTCTCTATCCAAGGATAGGCGGCGCTATATAAGTATTCATCATAATAATAATAAAACCCTCCAGAGGAGGTTCTGCACTGCTCCCAAGTCACTTCGGTCGTATTCAGCGGTGCCTTTGATCCAGCATGGTTTGACACCGCCTTCGTTGCCACCACCACCACCACCCCCCCCCCCCCCCCCTCCTTTTTGGTGAAAGTAATTGCTTGTTGACATGTTTGACTCATCATAGGTATGGGCATGGGGAAGACGTCAAAGCTGGGGGCACCATGCAAACAGGGTATGAAGGGACTCGGAGTTTGAGACTTGATTGTAAAGGAACTTTTTTTTTTTTCTTTTTTGATAACAAAATGATTGATGAGGATGATGCCATAGAGTTCCCTTCTGCTTTAAGACTGTGTCACAGGTTGGCAGTTCGTGCCTTCAGTCAGTGTGCATCGTGGCATCAACCAGTCCTGAGAGATTCAGACACCTGCAGTGTTTGAGCAACAGGACGTTTGAGCAACAGTCTCGGAGATGCATCCATTCAACTGAGAAGATTGAACTGTATGGGTCCCTGTCTTACCTGTCTTCCAATCTGACCTTATAGCATGCTCATTTGTAGGCAGGAGCTGGCTATGGGGGGAAAAAATATGACATGTAATAGTCCCAGCAGGAGTGGAACCCACATCCGTACAGTCTACAAGCCTGTGGAGCTAACCACAGCAGCACTATGGCTGGTGGCAGCAGGTTTCAGCCTCTATCGGGTCTGCTCACAGGTTTGGCATGTGAGATGAGATCTCCCCCCCCCCCCCCCCCCCCCCACCCTACCCCTTCCCACTACCTTCCCTCTCTTCTTCCCCCTGACATTGCCAGGGATTGAAGTCACAACTTTCATACTGAGAATGAAATGTTCTAACCACTCAACCACTGCACTCTTCAAGAGAAAAAAAAGACAGTATACAGGGGTGCCATGTGCTACGCTTGGTATAGCATGCTACACTTTCGTTCACAATTTTACACTGCTACTCTTGTGACAAAATGCAACGCTAAGAAATAAAAACATTTTTGTAAAAATGCTTCATAGACTTAACGGCAGCCTATACAGAAATCAGTCAATGTATATCGCAAGACTGTAGACACATTTTGTCAAAAAAAAATGTCCAGGTTCAATTAGGAAGAGAAGAAGAAGCAGAAGAAAAATGACTGAAGATAGTCACAGTTCTGCTGCGTGATTGATTTGTTTTGCTGTCGGCCATTTTGATTGATTGTATGTCCATTCAAAACCGTATGAAAACTAGTGAGATTCCCGTCTTTTCAATCCACCATCGTCATTCGCGAAACTGGCAACGACTGGATGGAGCACCAGCAGGCAGCTCTCACAGGTGGACAGCCCATCGTGTGAAAGATAGCGTGAGTTGTAAACCGTTGAGAGGAAAGTCGTGACGGCAACAGGTAGTGAGTCTGGCTTGGCATATCACGTACAAGTGCTACGCTTGAATTTGGAATACTATGCTTAAAATGTGAACATTTTGCTTTTAGTGATTTTGATGCCCTGACAGCTTTGACTGTAATGTATGCACATAGTAGATAATGCAGTATGGACATGGTTCTTCAGGTGAGGCTATACCTTATGACAATAACAGCCAGAGGAGCCTTGCCTTGATGTCCGTAATTTAGCTCAGTCCCACCTCAGAATAAACTCATGAGACACCTCGGAATAAACTCATGAGACACCTCGGAATAAACTCATGAGACACCTCAGAATAAACTCATGAGACACCTCGGAATAAACTCATGAGACACCTCAGAATAAACTCATGAGACACCTTGGAATAAACTCATGAGACACCTCGGAATAAACTCATGAGACTAGAAGTCATTCACCTTTTGCTGGCTGGACGTGCCTGGGCAGAGTGATATTTTGATGCATGCAGTGCGCTGAATGCTGTGTCCACTTTTTGTGGTCAGTCTGTTTGTTCACTGGTGTTTGAATGCAGTCCAGTGCACTGAACGTTACATCCACTTTTTACAGTCAGTCTGTTCAGTGATGTTTGAATGCACGATAGTGCACTGAACACTAAGTCCACTTTTTGAATTGAGTCTGTTCAGCGGTGTTCTGATACAGTGTGATGCCCTGAACATTATGTCCACTTTTTGCAGTCAGTCTGTTCAGTGGAGTTTGAACGTGCCACAGTGCACGGAATGCTACGTCCACTTTTTGCAGTCAGTCTGTTCAGTGGAGTTTGAATGCAGTACAGTGCACGGAATGCTATGTCCACTTTTTGCAGTCAGTCTGTTCAGTGGTGTTCTGATACAGTGTAATCCCCTTTGAACACTATGTCCACTTTTTGCGGTCAGTCTGTTCAGTGGAGTTTGAACGTGCCACAGTGCACGGAATGCTATGTCCACTTTTTGCAGTTAGTCTGTTCAGTGGAGTTTGAATGCACCACAATGCAAGGAATGCTATGTCCACATTTTGCAGTCAGTCAGTCAGTGTGTCCAAAGGGATGTATGAATGCAGTGCAGTGCCGTCAGGATAGTACAACATGGTAAAATCAGTACAGCGCCCTGTCACTGTTTTTTTTTTCCACAGGTGAGGTGGACACTCGCTTCTCTTTCTGCGCTGCAGCCTGCCTGTCTCTCTTGGTAAGTTCAGGCGAGTTTTAATTTTTTCAGTTGCAGAGTGAGGCGAATGCAGGCGGAAATCTAAACAAATCTTAAGATGTGTGTGTAGTAACTCTTCCGAACAAGTGGACAAATAAATCACAAGACAGGTATTTCATTTCAGCTCTGAATATTTGTCTTGTGATTCATTTGTCCACTTTGTTTGGCGGAGTTGTTACATACACTTTTGAAGATCTATTTTTTTCAACCATGTTCTTAACTTATAGGAATGAAAAGTAGGGTCTCCCTTAACTTGGAAAATAAGGGTCAACCAATAATGGACCGGTCAGTGGGGGGGCAGGCGGGATAGAATAGAATGGCGGTTACAAGGTTAACCCTTTCAACCCTGTCAAGTTTGCAGCGTGGGTGGTCTCCCCTGCCTTGACAGATTGGGCTGGTTCTGCTCGAAAGTAAGGGATACTTCGCTTAGCTGCAGATATCTTGTAAACTGTTTCACAACAACACACACGCACACACACACACACACACACACACACACATGGTTATTGCCATGTGACTGTATAACAAGATGTTGCTATCTCATGTAATATGATACACCCACAGGCCTTTTGATGCTTTGATAAACAGTGTCATTGTTTTATAATTAAATGAACAGGCTGAGTTCTTGATATCAGCTGTAAATATTTGGCGATGAAATAGTCCACCGAGATCTATGAAACACCTCACTCTTATAACAAAAATTAATTGTGTGGCAATGTCATCAAATTCCATGTCATAGTATGTATCACTGGACATATGATGTGTTTACAAACTCAAACATTTTTTCCTTTTTTTTTTTTTTATATAACTCTGTGTTTGAATGTAAACAGCAGACTCAATTTTAGGCCAACAATTTAAAAACTGTACCATGTGTTAATCAAAGCTTTTATCTTTTAGCTGTGTCCAGTTTGAGAACTGTAACTTGTGTAGTTTTTTTTAGTAGTGCCAATTACAATACATTGGGTTGGTTGCCTAACAGTTAGCATACATCAGGTCTGTCATCCAACTGTTAGAAAATACATCAGCTCTGTTGCCCAACAGTTACAATACATCAGATCTGTTGCCCAACAGTTACAATACATCAGGTCTGTTGCCCAACAATTAGAATACATAGGTCTGTTGCCAACAATTAGAATACATAGGTCTGTTGCCCAACAGTTAGAATACATCAGGTCTGTTGCCCAACAATTAGAATACATCAGGTCTGTTGCCCAACAATTAGAATACATCAGGTCTGTTGCCCAACAGTTAGCATACATCAGATCTGTCCCCCAACAGTAAGAATACATCAGATCTGTCCTCCAACAGTGAGAATACATCAGATCTGTCCCCCAGCAATAAGAATACATCACGTCTGTCATCCAACAGAATACATCAGGTCTGTCGCCCTGCAGTTTGAGTACATCAGGTAATGTCAGGGTTATATGCTTCAAGAGAAGATAAAACCACAACAACTTTTATTTCTTATTTGAATTTCTATATGAAGGGATCATATGCTGCAAGACAAAACAGTAGTAATTGACGCCTTTTTTGTCTGAAGGGACGGCTGGAGGCGATCAAAGTGGACAAGGCGGTGGACTTTGTTCTCAGCTGTATGAACTTTGACGGCGGCTTCGGCTGTCGGCCCGGCAGTGAATCCCACAGCGGACAGGTTGGCATTGCATGTCTGCCCCCTCCGGGTTTTTTTTTCCCCGCCCTCTTCCTCTCCCCTTTCTTCTCCTTCTTTCCCTCTTCTCTCTCTCTCTCTCCCTCTTCTTCTTTATCCTGTCGTGTTTAACCCTGCTGAACGATAGCTTTGAACGCCTGTGCAGAGTGTGTCAAGAAAGTGGCATTCTGTGTACACCTGGGTTGTTTGATCCTGTAGCCTAGCGGGTTACATGACTAGGTATGGTAGTGGGTGAATCACTTGTTGTGGTGAGAGGAGGAATTTGTGTGCGCACCTGTCTTTCTCTGCAAGCGTCAGGGTCAGCATGTTTTTTAATCAGACGCTTGTCCTAGAAAAAATAAAATAAAAAAATCTCTCTGTGGAGCAAGCCTCTGCTCAACAAACTTGGCATCCTCTTTAGAAAATGATTGGGAGGAGGTGGGATGGGGGAGGGGGAGCGATGGGGGTGGGGAATAAGTTTGGGGGGGGGGGGGGAGGGAGGGGCTAGAGAAAGTGAGGGGGATAATCTGAAAGATGAGGAACAAGGAGAGGAAGGGTGTGAGGAAGGGGGATAATCCATTTTAATAGCCTGGATGTTTGCTTCTTGTAAGATGAGTGTGAACTAGACACTTACCAGATCGACAGCATTGAGAAATTCAGTTTGGAAGTTTGTTTGTTTGTGATAGATCTAGCGCTGACTGCCCACTGCTCTACTGCTAATTGTCGGATCTGCTGAATGCTCTACAGCTGTGTGTGTGTGTGTGTCTCAGATCTACTGCTGTGTGTGTGTGTCTCAGATCTACTGCTGTGTGTGTGTGTCTCAGATCTACTGCTGTGTGGGATTGCTGGCCATCACGGGCCACCTGCACAAAGTGAACGCTGACCAGCTGGGGTGGTGGCTGTGTGAGCGGCAGCTGCCTTCCGGGGGACTGAACGGTAAACCATGTTGTTTGTTTTCCTAGCGGACTTCTTTATCCCAACGCCACGATGGCCTGAAAGGGTTCTGTGTGGCTGGCTGGGCCAGAGTGGAAATGACAATTGACTGTCTGCTTCAGCATCTCTGTGGACAATGGGGAATGCTTGGCGTCGCCCATCTCCTCTCCAAACATTGAGATGTATGTCTGATATTTTGTAGTGTCCATCATCCACTGATCACTGACAGGGAGGACAGGATATTCAGTGGGTGTGTCTGGTCGTCGGTGTGCTGCTGCACAGAAAGTGGGTTCAGCCACATTCAGATCTGCGGTCAGGTTGACGTAGGCACACTTCGCCTCCATGGGCTGCCAGTCAAGACTCATGACTCGCAGACTGTGAGTTCGGTGTTCTGTCCACAGTGCTAGCACCCCTGTCATTTCATCATTATCAGAGCTGAAGACTGGTTTGTAGAAGACAGTTTGCCAATGTGAATGTCTGGCTTTTTCGAGACAACATGCCCGAAATGAAGATTGATCTGTTTTACAGTTTTGCTCAAAATGGGTTTGGTTTTTTTTTTGGTCAGGTTTGTTTTCTGCATCAAGCAAAAAGCTTTATACTGCAGTGTGTCATATTCAGTCAATGCATGTAACGAAAAATGGCAAAACCTGTACATTGTTCAGACACTTCACCTCAGTGAGAAGCAACAACACACAAACATATGTTGTGGTCTTTGAATTTCCAAAAAGGTATGTAAGCTTTAAATGGAAAATCCAGTTTTGAAGGCATTTTGAATATTTTTGAAAGAAACTGATCTTTTGAATTTTAACTTCAAACAAACATGGAACCAATAGAAAGCTGTGACACCTGATATAGTCCCCCTGGGTTTGTCTGGACCATAAAACAACATAACTTAAATGCAACTGGTTGTGTTGTATGTTTTACAGGTCGGCCAGAGAAGTTACCGGACGTGTGTTACTCCTGGTGGGTACTGGCTTCCATGGCTGTCATAAGACGTCTCCACTGGATTGACAAGGTTCCTATTTATTCATTTTTGTTTCCTTTCTTTTTTTTTTTAAATTCCGTTAATGGTTTTACAATCACACCGCTCTTTCCTGCTGTCCTTACACAGTGAAACCCCAGAAGGTTCATTCATAGCAATAGTACCACAGTCCACAGGGATCGATCAATAGCAAATCGTCATGAGGCCACCCATCGGAGGAGACGACGCGATTCTGCCAATTCAGTATGGTAGTTTTCGGTGGTGCCTGTTCTGATCAAATGTACAAAGGACATTACCTGCCAGGTGTCCCTCTGATGATATCAGTTTGCTTAATCCTGGGCCCAGCGTGGGTGAGCACCCCAGCTGGAGGGCATCACCACACCCAATCATATGGTACCAGCACCTCAGACAGGAATCGTGGGTTGCCTCTGGACTTGACTTTGACTGTTCCCTTTGGATCGTCAGTGCCGGGGCTGTGGCAGGTCAGGTCAGGCTGTGGCTGTACACGAGGGGAGTCGAAGTGAGCGGCGTGGGTGCAGTGTCACTAAAGAGGCACAAAGATGGGGCACCTAAAAAAAAATAAAAAAAAAAAAAAGATTTTTGACAGGAGTTCACCACTGGTGTGAACACAAAAGAGGAATTAACAGTCAGCGTGAAATCAGGACAGGATAAAAAAAAAAAAAAACTAGTAGAATTTTAGACTTTGGCTGCGTTTTTTGTTTTTTTTTAGATGATCAGCAAGGATGAGGATGAAGCTGTGTAGTTCCGGCTGTCGTTGGACGGCCGTGGTGGCACCCTCCGGAGGGAGAGCTCATTCATGCCGGCTCCATGACAAAGCAATTATTGTCGTCACTAGAGGGTTTAGTATATGGTGTCCTGTGTATGTTGGATCAGAACAGTACCACGGAACACCACCGAAGTGACTGTATGGGAATACAGCGCAAGCTTCCAAGGGTGGTGCAGGATTGCTCCTGATTGGCTAGTTTGGCGGTCGAGGACACTGCTTCTCTGGGTCCCACTGACACCTTCGAGGTTATTTTTTCTTGCCCCCCCTCCCTCCTCAAACATTCTTCGTAGACAAGTGCTCTGTTAGACGGGTGCCAGAAGTTCTAAAGAAGTTCTTGAGTGGTAATTGCTCTTTTGGACTTTAACCATGGGTGGTATCTTGGTATGCTTCGACAACTATTGCTGACTTTCATTCTTGAAATCATGTCAGCTGCGTCTGCTTTGTCAACAAAGTGGCGGCACGTTGAAACTATAGTGAAGACTACAGGCACAGATTTAAAAAAAAAAAATTTTTAATGAAAAACCTGTCAAGAAGGCTTGAATTTCAGCCAGAGTATGCTGGTGAACAAGGTTTGAAACTAATTTGTGTCGGAAGAACTTACTAAATACACTGTAGACCTACTGCATGATAGCAGATGAAAAGGAGGTGTGCAATGCATGATCTAGCTGATGAATTACATCAGAGTATATCAAGAGATTATAGCTCAGCGTGCTGAAACAAAGGGGCATCACCAAGTCTCTTGTCCTCACTGTTTTGGTTACTCCCTTGGCAAGATCTCAAAGTTCTGACAGCACAGCCTCAAGACAGTCGTTGCTCTGAATTTGTTACACCGGTTTGAAATGGGCTTTTTGAAAAAAATATATGTATATTTCCCAAATTGATTGAGTTGAGAAATTACATATACGCAAAAAAAGGACAGTGCGCAGAGACTTCAGCATATATATATATATTTATATAATTTGTTTTCTCTAACATGACTTAGGTATGGTTGAATGCACGCAGTTTTATGCATATAGATATTCTTTTTTTTTTAAATGACTTAATTATGAGTACACCTAGTTCTACTTTTAGGTCATGTTTTTTTGTTGTTTTTTTTACGTTGCAGCATTTGATTTTAGTTTTTGATGAGTAGTCTTGGCATTTTAAGTGTGTTTGAAGTTTCATTTCTAACATCTTCAGTAGTCTTGGCATTTTAGTGCATTCGAAGTTCCGTTTCTAACGTCTTTACAGCCCTTCTGATGTGGCCTTTGTGGTCAGGTGAGCTATAAGCATCATGACATGACTTGCAGTAGCATGAATCTGTTGTTGCAATCGAGCCTGGCTCAGGCTGACAGGAGTGTGAGGGTTGTGAGAGTGTGTGCTGTCTGCCCCTGAGGACAAATTGCGGGCGTTCATGTTGGCCTGTCAGGATGAGGAGACGGGGGGATTCGCCGACAGACCTGGTGACATGGTGAGTGCTCTTCTCTGTGTGTGTGTGTGTGTGTGTGTGCATGCGTGTGTTTCTATTGGAACTGGAGACATGGTGAATTCTCTTCTGTTCTCTGCATGTGTGTGTTTGTGTGTGTGTGTGTGTGTGTGTGTGCGCGCGCGCGTTAAGGTGAGTGTGTGTCCAGCTTTTAATAGGGAATGTAAAACTGGCTCATCTAAACCTGCCATTCATGTTAACCCTCTTACATTTACATTTTCCAGCCCAGAACTGCTCCTAGTATTCTATTTTTTTTTGAGAAATCAGTGGAATGTGGTCAGTTCACGACCCCAGTCTTGTGAATGAATCGTTTCCCATACCCCATACTGCTGCTAAGATTTCATTGGACACCTCTGAGGGATGCCCATTTATTTTGGCCAGCCTTGACTTAAAAACGGCCACAGCATGTGAGGGAAAGTAACCCGGCACGTGCGGCCGGTTGTGGCCGTAACGAACACCAGGGGAGATAAACAGAGCGGCCGATGCGGATGAAACAAATGCAAGAGAGTTAACAAGACTGGTGTTTACCGGACCTTACTTTCACTCTCTTTGTTTTCAGGTGGACCCTTTCCACACGCTGTTTGGCCTGGCAGGGCTGTCTCTGCTGGGTGACTCTGCGGTGCAGCCTGTCAACCCGGTGTACTGCATGCCTGAAAGCGTGATCCGCCGTCTCCACCTGTCCACGCTGGAGGAAGGAGACAGTGTGTGACGACACCGCACACGACAACAGGGGACGCGACTGGAGTCGTGCTGCTTTGACAGTTTGTTGTGGCGTTGGAGTTGGGCATCACAAGTGTTTGTTTTTTTAATCTTGCGGCTCAGAGTGTGGGAGCAGTGGAACTTGACAGCGAAAGGATCTTGCGTTCAGCCTAGTCATACACGCAAAACAGTCGAGAATGTCCTTCAGGGCTGTATGGTCCAGACACAGCAAGACAACGTGTGATAAAATCCCCGAACCCGACCAGCAAGATCCACTTGAGATGGATGACCTTGCTTCAAAAGACGGAGGTTGGCATCCAGCTGCAAATCGTCAGCCACAGTGTCCTGTTGTATGATGCTGTGTGAATGAAAAGAAGCAAGTCTTGTCTTTCGGATCAGGGTGACTCATCTTCCAGCTTTCCTACTGTGTTGGTGTGGATGCGAAGCACGTGGCATTCTCAGTCTCATCGTTATTACATGCTTAGCTGCCAGTTCTCTGGACTTGATCCTGTTATTTCCCAACTTTGAAAAGTATTACTGTAGGGGGCAGGAATTAAGATTTTCACAATTTTGTTTAAAACCAAGGCGTTTGAAGGGTCATTTTTTTTTTTAACAGAGCTGATGAAATATGCATCACAAAACCCACACGATGTTACATGAACGTAAAATGCATTTTTGTTCTTGAATCCCACATTTCACCAGAAACAACAGGGGTCGGAAAAGCTGAGCTGCCCCCTTTTCACTCAACCCACCTTTTATCACTGGTTTCCTGAATTTTTACTTCAGAGGGTTGGCTGACTATGTTATGCATCACCATACAGATGAGAGGGTAAACCATGGTTGTGTGTGCAGCATGTGTTTAGCACAGAAAAAAAAAAAAAGGAAAAGAAGGGAATTGTCCAAGCAAAATCCAGTAAAAAGATAAGCAGACAGCAGAATCCATTTCACTTGACAGGTCAGACATCAGCAAACTCCCCCCCCCCCCCCCCCCCCCCCCACCGTGCCTCTCCCCAGCCAGATGTGTTCGAACAGCAAGTGTGGCTGCCCATCATCCATGCAGCTCTTTCAGTCAAAAGTTCAAGGCCATTTCAAGACCTCCTTTTGGTTTTCAAAATTCAAGGTCAGTAGAGTTGACGTTAGCTTTCAGAAACGCTACGCACACCATGGCTGTCAAGAACTGCGCCACTTCAAAAACAGGCTGATGACAATGGGAACGCTGACTAGCAAGTTGCTGTGATAGAACCGCTCAACCATTCCTCTTTAATTCAGGCAGTGACCTATTTAGGCTTACCTTGATCTTTGACCTTGATCATTTTCTGTGTGTGTGTGTGTGTGTGCATGTGTGTGTGTACAGGATGTACTATTCTGCATGTTGATGTGTATGTTTATTGACATAAATGATCATTCTCAGGCCATTGTAAGAGAGTGCATTTTTGTGAGAGTGTGTGTGTGTGTGTGTGTGTGTGTGTGTGTGTGTGTATCGCAACAATTAAGTTGCTTCAGTGTCCACATTATGTTTTTTGTCCTTAAAAGAAATTCTGATCAACATCAACATGCACATATGGACCACCGACAAAGAGTAGGTGAAGAGCAATATGAAATATCTGATAACTATTGATGAAAAGGAGGGTATTTCCATCATGAACAAATAGTCAGGTGGCCTTGACAGGTTAAATATCCAATATTGGACATCAGTTCTCTTCAAAACTGACTGGGAGTTCTGTTCAAAACTGACCAGGAGTTCTGTTCAAAACTGACCAGGAGTTCAATCATGTCTGCCATTTGCCTGTAGGTCAGCATCAAATCTGGAGTGAGGTTGAGGGGGGGGGGGGGTTCAGACACACACGCACACACTACAGTGAAAGCTGTCATAAGGACCCCAAGAGATCCCTGAAAATGGGATCTGTAGAGTGAGGGGTGTCTTTCGTAGGAGCTAAATCTCTTGGTTGAAAGCTTTGTGTGGGCATAACTAAACACTGTCAAGATCTGGACCAAAGACCATGTCAGAGCACCTGTGGGGTGCTGTTTCAACAAGAGGAGCCACACCTCTCTGCATATTCACAAAATATGTAACCAAGGTGAAATATGTGGAGATCCTGGAAGGTTACCTCATGCCATCAGCCCACACCACGTACCCACACAGGTGGATCACACAGCAGGACAACGACACCAGGCACAACACACCAAGGACTTGTTCAATGGTCAAAACATTAGGGGCCTGGACTGGTCCAGCTATTCACTCACCAGAGCTGAATCGGATGACAATGTACAGGCCTTTTTGAAAACCCATCTAGGCACAACACACCAAGGACTTGTTCAATGGTCAAAACATAAGGGTCCTGGACTGGTCCAGCTATTCACTCACCAGAGCTGAATTGGATGACAATGTACAGGCCTTTTTGAATATCCATCTGGTACAGACAGGAATAAGGGGGATGAAAGAACTGAAGAGAGAGAGGCGTAAAGATTCTGAGACACCCTTGAGGATAAATAACTACAAACCCTCGAGGGAAGCATGCAAAGACACATTCAAGTCTGGAGAGGAAATGGGAGATGAGATCATTTAGAAACTATGATCAAAAGAAGAAGGATTTGTTTTTACTTTTAACCTTCGCTGCTGTACATCGCATTACATTTTATGTGCCATACATTGGAGGTGCCTGGAGACCCATGTGTTTATTGTGTAAGAAGAAAACATGCATTACATCCCCAGAAGAGAAGAAAGTTCCTATGTCCATTCTATTTCTAACTGACCACACATCGCCGTCCGGAAACGCAACTGCCATAAGTTGATTTTTTTTCATTTTGAGATTTTAGTGTACTATAAGAGCGGGCCAAGGGGCATAGCATAGCCATATCCCAAACACATTATCCTAAAAATAAACATGCTGTAATCAAAATACTTGTATCGTAACTCAGCTCGCAGTATATCCAGAGGTTCCGGTAGTTTTTTTTTTTTTTCGTCCCGGTGACAGACGGGGGTCAAAATTTTCGGTCCCCGGACGATTTTCGTCCGTCTCCTCTAATTAATAGTCTAAATCAACAATAACAAGAAAACAAGTTACAAACGTCCATTCAAACGATTATCAATGTTAAACAAAAAAAATCAAGTAACCTTCGTTCACATCGTCTTCTTCCTGTCACCCTTCGTGAAATGCAGCTGCGGCGAAGTTGAAGGTATCCATGCTGGCACTGCAGGAAGCAATCTGCATAAGTCGGTCAACTTTCTGGTCTCCAAGGCGACTGCGTTGGGCAGTCTTGATCTTGGCCAAACTGAAACCACGTTCTGCAGCCACACTTGGACAGGGATGACAACAGCGATTTTACAGAGCACAGCATAGTCAGGAAACAACTCTGCATAGTCACTGATGATGGTTTTTGCTGCTTGTTCCAGCCGCATTTGACGGTTGTAGCCATGCAGGACACGTTTCACAAACAGAAAGTCTCTTCTTGTGCGCTCTGCGTCAATGAGGGGTGGGGCCTCCTGTCCATCACTGTTTTTGTTTGGTTTTCCAAAGAAGTCAGTCACAACAGCAATTTCTCGAGCACCAAATTCCTTCAGTTCGCACTCTTGAGTTGGATACCGGGATGGGTTGAGAACAACATCCAGGCATGTCAGAACATCCATGTCATCCTTTGGAAATCGCCTTTCCAATGCACTGGCAAGCTCTTGAATGTAGTTTGTCCGCATACGCCTGTACTCCTCCCCTGACTGCTCATCTGCATAGAGTAGAGGTAGATCCATGAACTTTCCTTCTGTACACTCCTGTTCAAAGCGTTGCTTTTGTTCACCTGGAGTGTCTGCTAGATCGTTCTGAGTTTGAGCTGTCATTTTCACCATGGGCTGTATGGAAGAAATGTTTATGTCCTCCTTCTGGAAAGTCAGGTTCAATCTGTTCATCACTGGCAGCACATCACACATCATGTGCATCATCGCAGTGAAACTGTAGGCACTTAGTGCACGCTTGAGACCCCCAGCTGTTGCACATTTCCTGGCCATCACCTCTTCGTCTAGCTCCATCACAGCTGGAGCCCAGTTCAGTCTCATGGCTTCGACAGCACGACTGAGGGATAGCCACCGCATGCACACGGCTGCTTCAGACTGATGAAATCCTCATTATCCATGGCTCTGCTCAGCTCCTTAAGCCGCTGATTACGTGTAGCTGAGTACTGGTAGTACTTGTACACGGAGTTGACAGTGTTTTTGAAGTTGGCCACTCTTTGCACAGCCTTTGTTGCATCTTGTGCAGCTAGAGCAGTCCGATGCGCCACACAGTGTACGTTGATCAAGTGAGGGTTTTTGTTGTGAAGCCTCTGTGCAACACCTGTTTGCTTGCCAGTCATAACAGAGGCCCCATCTGAGCCAAGACCTGCCACCTTTGCGAAATCTATGCTGCGGGACTCCAGCACCTCCTCCACTTTCTGTGTCACACACACTGCTGTTCCAGAATGAACAGTAAAATTCCCCAACAACACCGTTCTTGTGGCACCTCCACTCTCAATTTTCATGTAGATGATCAGTTTCTTATCAACAGTCACGTTCACTGTCTCATCAATCACAATCCCAACAAAATCACTCTGTCGGATGGCTTCATTTATCTCTTTGTTGATCACAGTTGCAATTGACTTTTCCATATCATCCACAGAATCTGAATGTTTGTAGATCTGGGATTCCACCTTGAGATGCGGACAGTCAGTTGCTTGAAGCAGCTGAATCAGATCAGGGAACCGAGCAGCTGGGGTAGCCGTTTTAGCCATATGAAACACCACTTTAAGCTGCGCTGACAGTGCACTACCAGAAGCTAGCTTTGCATTTTCCTGATGTTCCTTGAACACACGCTGTTGAGCCACAAGTTGTGTTGACACTTTGTGACTTCCACTGTTGCTATGGTCTACCAGAGCAGATCTCTGCATTGTTTTACATCCACGAGTGAATCCGTTCTGCTGCTTGGCACTCACACACACCCAACAATACATTTTGAGAGCACCCTCACTGTCTTCTTCAGAGTACAACCACTTGAATGTTGCTTCCCATTCATCGCGGTATTCACGCACTTTCGACATTTTTTTTTTTTTTGCAGAACTTGCACCACTTGTACTACTAGTAGGCCTATCACTTTCAGTTTCTGTTTCACTGCACATTGCTGTTGCCAACTGTTGTTCTTCTTCAACTTGTTCATTACTCACTGTCACAGTATCTGCACTTTCAGTCACTGTCTGTTACTGTTGTTTAGGCCTAGACTTTTTAAAAAAGTCCACAACAGACTTTTGTGGCTTTTGAGACATGGCTACCACGTAAATCAACTCGCAGGCAGGCAGCATCTTCATAATCTCCTTCACTGCGCATGCGTTACTGACGTTACGTCACAGTTAACCGCCAAAACAACCGGTGTTAGGTTAAAAGTGTGCCCCCTTTCCAAATTTTATCCATCCCGAGGACGGACAGGTTGCCAAATTTTCCGTCCAAGCCGAATTTTTTCGGTAAAATACCAAGAATTACCGGTAAACGGAAACTCTGATATCTTGTGATGATAATAATCAGATTTTTTCGTCTCCTGCAAGACTGCAAACTGGTCACCGAGCGTTTATTTTACTTGGTTTTACATTTCCTCTACCTGGTCATTGCTTAATGAAACAAAAACTAGAATGCTATCCGTTATAAAAATTTTTTTTTTTTCGAAGTGCAAAGACTTTCTAACACAGAGACCAGTGAATAAGTCGCCGCCCGGAAATACAACTGCCGTAACTCGAACTTTTTGCATTTTTGAGACTTTTGGTATACTATAAGAGTGGGCCAAGGGGCATAATGTAGCCAGGTTTCAAATCACATTATCCTAAAGATAGATGTGCTGTAATCAAAATATTTATACCATGACTCAGCTTGCAGTATGTCTTGTGGGGATAATAATCAGGTTTTTTTTTTCGTCTCCTGTAAAATTTGATTTTTAGACTTATGGCAGTTGTATTTCTGGGCAGCGAAGTCTCAAAGGAAGAAAAAAAAAACTAACACAGTCACTATAAAACTGTGCAGACAAACTGACAAGAAGCAAGAGTTCAAGAGAGAGAGACAGAAAAGATGAAGGTATGGACAGAATTACCAGACGGCAGAGACACAGAGAAACCAGTCTTTTCATCCAAGGATTTTTAATTTCAGGTTCCAATGTGCACACAACGAAACACATCATACACTGAACAAGCGCTGACTTCACAATCCTCATGTGAAACAATACACTAACGCAGCACACAAACGGCATAAATGAACAGATCACATGAAGTCGTTACATACACCCTTTAAAAGCCACACTGCCCCTTACTCGCTGAAACACAGTAATAAAACGCTTTGACATAACGGTCTTCATGTCCGCCATGGTGCCAGTGACAGCTGGAATAGGAGACGCACAAAACAGGTCAAAATTGATTGGAATAAATGTTTATATCCCAGTCTCATCTGGAATAGAAAAATACAAATATCCACTGTCTGCTTCTTGCAGTTAACCACTTGACAAAAAACGCAGCTCAGTGTGAAAGCTCGGTGGCCCGTGTCATGTTTGGCCAGTCAATAGAAGGGGATGGCAGGAAAACGAGAAAAGAAAAGAAATGAAAGGTATGGTAGAAAAAAAGATGTCATGCTCTACTACTACTAGAAACCCACCACACTGCAAGCCATTCTCACTGCCACTCCATGGGCACTGCTGTTTTCTGCTCGTCAAATGTCCTCTTTTCAGCTGATTTTCCCTTATTCTTCAGCTTTTTTTTTTTTTCTTTTCTTTCAGTTGATTTTTTTTTCTTTTTTGGTGTTGGAATTCTTCAGAATGCTATTCTCACTCCCTGGTCTTTTTTTTTCTTCTACTGATAAAATCTGAATGAAAACTTGTTGAAAATAATTGAAGTAACAAATTGAGTTTCCTATGTAAAGCAGGTACTCTTGAGCACTGCAATTTCCACACATACACCACACACACCCTCCACACCTCTCTACTGCAGTTGTAATCATTTTTTTTCCCTTTTTTTAAAATCTACAGGAAACTGCAATGCTGATTCTTTTTTTCATCTTGAACTTGGAGCAGGGGCGACCATCCCCAACTAGGCCGGTCCTCGAGAGGCCACAGGGGGTTACCACCAGATCTATATGAAGGTTGGCTGCAATACAAGTCACACTTGTCCTGCCAAACAAGCAGTCCCGGACCAACGGGCAATGTTCCTAGCAGGACGGGGCAGGACAACAGGTGGCACTGTTATCACCACTGAAGTACCTTGCATGTCCAATGACGAGCATCATGCGATCCAAGAGCTGCGCTGTAAACTTTCTGCCCTGGGAATGACGTCCCAGTGAACAAACCATCCCCCTGTGTGGCTCACAGGGTAGAACTACTCGGTCTTGAGCTGAGGGAGAAGCTCCCCCCCCCCCCCCCCACCTCCTCCCCCCTTGATTTGACCCGTCAAAGTGCAGGTTTCCGAAATATGATCCACCACAGAAGAAGAAGATCTTGAAAACTACTCAGTCTAGCAAGCAGTAAAGGGGACAGAGCATAAATGGCAACCTGATTCAGTTCAGGGGAAGGTTCTGGTGGCAGAAGGTAGCACGGGCTCCACAGTTCATTAACACCTTGTTCTAAAAACAAGTCTCTAACACAGGAACAATTCACTGCCCCTGCCACCATTGGGTGATGGGACTTCAACCTTTGACCTTCAGGCATGGGACTTTTTAACCTTTGACATTCAGGCATTCCAACTTTATGGAGATTAAAACAAACAAACAAAAAGTTACGACTGCAATGGGGAGTGCCGGTGCAGTGGAAGGCGAGAAAAACGATAGGTAGCACTCTTGAGTGTCCATTTCCCATCACAAAACAACAAATTTTCCGCCTTCAAATATATTTCATACAAAGTTTTCATTCAGATTCTGGTGTTATTCCTGGGGGGGGGGGGGGGGGGGGGGGGCAGGGACTAAGGTTTGCATTCTGAGAATTTCCTGCAGCAAAAAAGAGGAAATCAGTAACCTCAAAACTAAATTAGAAAAAAACAAAAGATCATTTTTGTGACAAATGTTTGATGGTAATCAAGATCCTAAATATATTCAAAGTTTATTCACTACCAGAGAGTCACATATCCCAGCTAAGCCCACACATATATTTCATAAACAGAAATATAGGTAATTCATTTGCAATAGTCTCAACAAAGGGATGTCAATTGTACATGCTACACATGAACAGAAGAGCATGAGTGCTTCCACACCCATGGGTGACGCGCACGCACACACACACACACATACACACACACACACACACACACACACACACACACAACATTCTATACATCTGCACATTCACAGAGCTTCAAAATTACGCATGCACAGTTCTCACCGTTGTAAGATTTAAGAGAAACGATAACTCATAATTCCGTGACAGCATTCACACAGACTGGTGCCAGAAGACTCGATCTGAAAACAACATTGACCTTTTAACCCCAGTTTTTGGCCTGAAAAATGTAACTGTCACACAAACCAGGCTTTCGCCTCAGTCAGAACAAACATAAAACAGAGCTATAAGAAATGCTCATTGTATGCACAAGACCAAGTGATTTTTCACAATCCACAAGTCTTCTTCAGATGGTTTCAAAGGGGGATAACTGCAGGCAGAAAGTAAAACAAGAGCAAAAAAACAGAACAACTGGGCTACTAAACAAAGGAACAGACAAACAATACAACAAACACGTCTTTCGACCTTGTTGAGTCTTCTTCAGGCAGGACAAACAAAGAACACTCAAAACAATGAAAACAAAGAACAAACAGTCACGTAACTCTCCCATCTGGGTGTGAAATTTGTGAGCAACAACTGAAATTACGGAATGGAACTGAAGGAGGAAAAGGGCAGAACTTGAAGGGGAGAAGAAAGCCTGAAATAACACCAGATCGAAATGCGTTGTGTTTATTTCATGATTTGTTTGTTCCTTCGTTTGACAGCCCAGTGATTCTGTTTTCACTCTTCTGCAGACGTGACAAACACCACTGTAAACAGACCTCACAAACTGACACCACTGTAAACAGACATCTCAGACACCACTGTAAACAGACATCACAAACTGACACCACTGTAAACAGACATCTCAAACTGACACCGCTGTAACCAGACATCACAAACTGACACCACTGTAAACAGACATCTCAAACTGACACCGCTGTAAACAGACATCACAAACTGACACCGCTGTAAACAGACATCTCAAACTGACACCGCTGTAAACAGACATCACAAACTGACACCGCTGTAACCAGACATCACAAACTGACACCGCTGTAAACAGACATCTCAAACTGACACCACTGTAAACAGACATCACAAACCGACACCGCTGTAACCAGACATCACAAACTGACACCGCTGTAAACAGACATCTCAAACTGACACCGCTGTAAACAGACATCACAAACCGACACCGCTGTAACCAGACATCTCAAACTGACACCGCTGTAAACAGACATCACAAACCGACACCGCTGTAAACAGACATTACAAACTGACACCACTGTAAACAGACATCACAAACCGATACCACTGTAAACAGACATCTCAAACTGACACCACTGTAAACAGACATCTCAAATTGACACCACTGTAAACAGACATCACAAATTAACACAAACAAATCGCTGCCCGGAAATACAACTGCCTTACTCGAATCTTTTACATTTTTGAAATTTTAAGTATACTAACAGAGCGGACTAAGGGACACAACAAAGCCAAGCCCCAATCACATTATCCTAAAAATAAACATGCTATAATCAAAATATTTGTACTGCAGCTCAGCTCACAGTATTTCTTGTGGAGACAATAATCAGCTGGTTTTTTTTTCCGTCTCCTGTCAAATTTGATTTTTAGACTTTCGGCAGTTGTATTTCTGGGCGGCGAAATACTCCCCGCAATGACTGACATCAGAAGGCTACTATAGTCTCAACGAGAACAATTGGAACATTTTTAAAAAGATTGATAATGCCCGTTTTTGGATGATTGAGTGAAGAACAGCAGCAACTAGTAAATGCAGAGGCCTTGCCAAGGTGTATTTACTCTTTTCCAGATGTTAACAAACATGACTGTAAACAGACATCACAAACTGACACAGATACTCTCCAAGATGGCTGACAGCAGGAAGCTTTGTCAGTCTCCACCAGAAAAGTATGAACATTCCCCAAAAAGATTGTTTATGCCCGTTTTTTGGATGCATGAGTGAACAACAGCAGCAGCTAATATATATGCAGAAGTCTTGCCACAGTGGAGAATGTCTACCATTTTTACATACTGCTGAATTTCTCTGCAGAATACATCAGAACAATAGAGTTATTGTATCGGGATGTAAAGAGTGTGCTGTGATTTAAAAGAATCTTTGGTGTGAAACAGCGGTAGCCGTCTTGGCTTAAGGCTGTGTCAGGCAAATTGACATAGGCCAGAACACCAAGACTACATCAAAATGTTGTTATGCTCTGCATAGTTATGCGGGGATTGTCTTCAGTTGTGACAAGCTCCTAGCATAACACCATCAGTCTCCAAATCCCCAAAGTCGGAGTGTGGCTGCCTATGTGGCGGGGTAATCAAAAACGGTCACACACGTAATGTTCTCATCACCAGCTGATGCATTTGTACCATAGAGTTCAAGTACTTCGACTGTTTGGATGATCCCTGGAGTCTTTTAGCCAGGGTACGACAACAACAACAACAACAACAACAGCGGTAGTAAACCAGCTCTGATATGACCCATGGCAGTCAGCTGGGCTATAAACAAAGTATACTGAAGAGGAATATTCAGTCTCGTTAACACGGCGAAGGAATGTAAGAATGTAACGTCACTGAAACACTTGTGTCGAAGGTGTATATCACAAATTTTATTTTACCAAGCAGCTGTACGTCTACTTTCTTGTGGAGGAAGAGAGAGAGAGAGGGGGGGGGGTGGTAAGGGTATTAAGTGTAGCAGCATACAGTTATTCTAGTGGGGTCTAACAATGAAGGAAAGTTGTAAGCATAGTTATGACGATTATACAATTGGAAATCATCATAATAAAAAAATTAAAAAAAAAAAAATTCCACTTTGACACATGCTTCTGGTATGAAGGTCACAACATACAGTTCATACCTCTAAACTGAAGAAGAAAACAGAAAACACAACTGATCAAATGAAAACAATTTTTTTTTCAATTTAGACCCCCCCCCCTCAAAAAAAAACAAAAAACACAGCAATGATCTAGTGAACACATAAATCTTTTGTTACCTGTGTTAAAATGGGCAGTAATTTACATCATCTACTGAAGAGAAATTGCAAAAACCGCATCACAATTTCTGCTTGACGTTCCACAGAGACTTGTTTCTTACTGAGTCCTGTCTTGGGCATGTCCATGGTAAAAATTAAATCCATCCTCAACAACATTCGCAACATGTATAGAGCCCCCCCTTTGGGGAGGAGGCAGGGGACACCACTCACGCCACCCCTCATGAGACACAGAAACATCAAACACACAAATCCTCAGAAATTTCCAGTACAGTGTGCAAGTAGAGAATATCGAAGAGTGATTAGTCTGATTACTCATAAGATGTAAACTTATCATTATGTCTACACTGGCAGAATAAACAAAAATAGTAAAAATAATAACACGAGTTTACGTTTACATTCCCATCAACAAAAGCTCCCACTCTTTGCCTCTTTCCCCATTACACAAACGCGCGTGTGTGTGCGCGCGTGCACGCATGCAACACACCACACACACACACACACACACACACACAAAACTTGTGGAGACTGGGGAGACTTATAAAAGGGGAGATAATACTAGTCCATTTCATCACCAGCAGATGCAACAAGCTGTCATGCACAAACCACGAGGACACCTCCAAGGAAGAAGTGATGCATGCAGAAATTATGTAAAAATGTATTCATAACTATGCCGTTTTATCACATTTAATAATAATTCTTCAGAAAAAAAAAAACAAACTCATGTTCATTTATATAACATTACGATTAACTTCCACCATTTCTCAGCCCCGGTATGGCCCTTGGCGGTCGGCTGGGCTTTAAGCAACATTACCTCCACCATTTCTGTCCGTACTGTTCACGTCTTGGACATCCCACGATTCACCCACCACCATAACATCAACACTAACCAGCGTCTGTGGAATACTGTTGTTAAATGATGATCAGACCTACTGAGTTTTACAAACACCTGATATCAAAAGTTAGCATGCAACAATAACTGAGCTAAAATCTAACTACTAAACACAGTGATTTTACTGAAAATTCTTCTTTTTTTCCCTCCCCAGGGAACATGAAAACCAAATTTTTTTTCTGCAACAGATTACTGGTTCTTGTTTTTATCTTGCTGACATTCAGCAAACCTAAAATTGGGAAGATTAATTCTTTCCCCTCACCTAGTTCCACGGGTTTGCATCCAGCAGAAACTTGACACATCTTTGGGAAGATGAAAGCCACACTTTTCTTTATCTGATCATGCTTTCAAACACATAAACACTTCATCACCAATGTGATCTTGAAAACAGCAAGCACTTTTCTTTTTACCACTTTTTTTTATCATGTCATGTTTGACAATGCTTGGCTCACTTCAAGTTGAAAAACATTACACTCATATAAGGGTTGCCTCATGATTCAAGCCATGATATACAAAGACTCTGAAAGGGCTTCCTCAAGATTTCACACATGCATGCAAGGACAACCTGCAACCTCTCCCGAGTAAACATGCCACAAAACCAGGAAAACTGAACACAAAAACTCGGGGAAAGTGATCAGAAGCAAACTCAAAAAGGAAGATCACTCTTGACAGGGTTGGAGAAGACGACTTGCGCAGGCAATTTTCATTGTGCTATTTTTTTTTGTAAACCGTTCCTAAGGGGAGATAACGGCATTCTGTACAGAAGAGCGAGAGCTAGAAAAAGCATTCGCAGCGAAATGCCACGACCAGCTTGCCAACCGTCGAGGATCTTAAATCCAAATGTAAGGCTTGGTGCATTTTCTGGTCGGACGGACGCCCCAAGCAATGAGCTCCTTCACGAAAAGTAGGAACTCAAGAGGCGTCAGTCAGGTCTGTTCCTCTTTTCCACTTGCTGTTACAGGTAGGAGACACCATGGGCGGGCAGCACAGCTGGGAAATGAGATGATTACATTGTTTTCGAAAGTAAATATGCTGCTTACGACACCGAATCACCAAGCAGATCTATACGGCAGCACAGAGCACACAGAACAAGATGTTTCCTTGTTTGTTCTGTGTGCTCTGTGCTGTCATATCTGCTAGGCGTTTCGGTGTCGTAAGCAGCATTCCTCTGGAGTTATGGGCGTATAATTGTTTTCTTGTGGGAGCAAGAGTCACCCTACTTGTTTGTTGTACATTGTTTGCTTTCAGCGCACAACAACTGCATCTGGACAGGGAAGTGTGTAACAATAGATCCCTGGTGTGCCGCATCATTTTTAGTAGAAAAGAGAATGTACGCTGAAGACCATGAGCATATTTCTAAACACTGTTATTAAATAATCATTGAAACTTGCTTTTTTTTTTTTTCTTTTTTCTTTTTTTTTTTTTGTGTATGTGCAGTACTTTCATGATCTTCACAGAATGACTGACTACCATGATATTCAGATGGAGTAAGAAGTCTTATTTCATGATCAGCCTTGCAAAGTGCTTAATGAGGCACAAAAGCACTCAGCATAGACCAGGACTCATGGAGAGAAGACAGCTACCACCATACATTCTCCACTGGCATTGAAAGGACATGAGGATGGCGAAAAGACCATGAAAACCAAGCAGCAGCATGCTGTGCATCCTGTGTCTGTTGCACCGTCCTCAATACCACTTTGTCAGTGAAATGAGAAAGTGTGTGTGTGTGTGTGTCAGTGAAATGAGAAAGTGTGTGTGTGTGTGTGTGTGGGTGGGGGGGGGGGTGTGTTGCTCGATGACTGACGCAAGTTCCACTCCTTGGCCACATTATCAAACTGGGCTCCTCGTCGTTTCATGGTATCCTCTTTTGGCCATACTTTAACAGTTACTTACACAAAGTGACAGTGGCTCACAAGCTGAACATGATTTAAATGTTAAATCTATTTACTCACTAAACAAACTGTTCAAATAATTTTTTTTTTAACGAGTGCTTCTTGTAAATTTCTACAATTCTCTCAACTGTGTGACTAAATTCTCAGGTGGAAAAAGTGTGAAAGGTACACTTTCTCATTTCAGACTGGAACATTTGTGCATGTCTATCAGCGAAACCACTTGGAGAAACTGATCATCTGTGCATCAAGGTAATGTCCCTTTGATTATGTACACTTTCAAAGTGAAATCCTTCCTCTGCCCCAAGTTGACTTCATTATGAAAAACGTGTCTCCCTAAACAGCAATGTCTCACCTCTCTGTAAAACAACAATATTAGCGAGAAAACAGCACTGATTTTGGCCTATGGGGAAAAAAAAATTCTGTGCTATCTTTCTTAGACTGAAGCTCACATATGCGTATGAAAAAAAATAAACGAGGGTTGACTGCCAGAACCCAGTATCTCTCTTCTATATATGTATATGAGATACTGGGTTCTCGCAGTCAACCCTCGAAAATATATACATAAATTTAACACAAAAACCCCCCAACTTCTGCATCCTGAAGTTTAATCAGGTTTTGGCATATCACACCTTGCAGGCACGGTGCCAGAGTTAAAACTTCAGCACACTGCCATAAGTTAAGGTTTGATGCCGGCCCCTGGCAGAATCAGGAACCTCTGTCGCCTGCGACAGCTTCTAACAACGTTCTGACTGTACACGCCTCATGAGCATGGTCACCATTCCTCCAACGTCCGCCCCCTATTTCCACATTGTTATTCAAGCAAGGAAACTCAAGGAAAGGGCAGATGAAAAATGCAGGGTCAGCTACACCTCAAGACTCTTAAATAGAAACAACAGATGTGTCATCACATCATGAATAAATTTAGCTGGCAGTGCAGTGGAAGAGTAACCCTAGAGACTCTCACACATCAATCTTGCAAGAGAATCCCACCATCCCTCCGTGGTCTGTCACTGTGCAGATCCTGCAGACACAGGACAAGAAAATGATGCAACCGGAAGTGCGGGTGGGACCCAGACAAATACTGTCCTCCAGTGCCAAACAAAACCAGCTGGGAGCAATCCTGCACCACCCATGGAAGCCTGCGCTGCATTCACATAGGATGCAGGCACACACAGGGCATTCCATTAACCCCTCCATGGTCTGTCACAGTACAACATCCTGATGATAAGTGGCAGAACGCTAGGAAAAGGTAGGACTACGACTGTGTACGAGCACCTGGCTGAAAGCGTTCCTTGAGGATTAATCACCTTCTGGCTGGATTCAGGTACATCATCCACTTGTTGCACAGCCAACAGCGATCACCTTCACTGATCAGTGGGGCACTGGGTCCGAGTTCACATCACAGCAACACCACCACAACAAGGGGGCCATGCTGCAGGGCATCCTGGGCTTAAACTGGTGACCCTCTGTGTGTGAACTCAGCATGGTTGAGTCTGAGATCACCGGTTACCTTACCTGTAGATAAACATCTCCGCAGATCTCAACAGCTTTTACACCTAAGTACTGGTTTTACTCGGTACCCTACCTCTATATACACATTACCTTAACTGTAGATAAACATCTCTGCAGATCTCAACAGCTCTTACACCCAAGCACTGGCTTTACTAGGTACCCTATCTCTAAATACACACATCCTGATCTTAACTGTATTTCCCCCATATGCCTCAACAGGCACACTTCCTCTAAATAAATGTCTTGATGCTCTTAAAAACTTTTCCTCCTAATGGCTTTGGCTTACTAGGTACCCTACTGCTAAATAAGCATCTGCTATCTTAAAAGCTTTTCTGCCAACTGACCTTACCTCTTGACAGACATCTCAGCTGATCTGAAAATGTTTCTGACTTCTACCCTTGGCACTCTTTTTGTGGAATGAGCGGCTGCAGGCGACGCATCTGGCGCCGTGACCTCCACACCTTGATGGTGTAGTCGTCGCTGACGGTGACCAGCATCTCCTGGTCGCGGGGGTTGAAGGCCACGCTGTTGACGACGTCGTTGTGTGGGAAGCAGTGGAGGTGAACACCGTAGTGGCGGTCCCACAGGTAGCCTCTCCGGTCTTCCGCTCCACTGAACATAGTGAGAAATGATGGAGTGAAGAACTACCGCACATGAAACAGTCCCAGCAGGTGATTGCAAAAGCCAAAGGGGATTAAGTAACCACTTCAAATTATTTCATTACTTCAACTGTCCCATTCTTCAGGTGTCATGAAAGAAAGAGTTTAGTACTGTGGAATGGAGATCTGTCCATACTGATCATCATGAAGATATTAGGACACATGATCAAAACATGCCCTGATCCTCATTTGATATAATGTTCCTCATCACACTCCATTTACATTTCACTAACAAAGAACTACACATCTTAACTCCTCCTCCACCTGTACCCCCTTCCCTAGCCCAGGGGATAAAAATCCTCCCCCCCCCCATCCCCTCCCAACAAACAAGCAATCAAGCAACACAAGTCCAATCACTGATCAATGACTGGGGACTTACCTGGCCACATACAACTTGCTGATGTCTAGGAAGAGGAAGAAACACTCATCGTTGGGTAGTGAAGGCCTTGTGCGACCTCATGACCTTTCCCACCTCCTGGAAGGTCACAAGGTCGATGACGTGAATGTCAATTTCCTGGGCAATGGGCGGCGGCTCCAGCACTGACTCGATGTGGTAATTCTCTGGCCACTGCCGACTGTTTACGTATAAATACCTGGCAGACAGTTCAAAGGACAGAGGTCACTGAAGGTGGCACAGAACGACTGAGAATATCAGCATTAGAGTAACATCAACTACAGCGTGAACCACTTGTGGACTTTGATTACCAGACAAAACAAAATCAGTCAATTTCATTTCAAGAAACATCTGGAATAAATCTTGAACAAATGTTAGCGAACCGCCAAGAGAATTGTGGACAAACGAGTCACAAGACAAAACACAACGCGTTTCGACATTTTAGGTCTTCTTCAGGCAAGACAAAAACAAATAATACAACGAAAATGAACGAATTTGGTACTCGGCTTCGATCTCTTCACTCTTCTGCGCAAGGATGCCAGGCGTTGAAATCTCATTTTGCACTTCACTTTGCAGCTAGATTTGGAATAAAACTGAGCTTTTACACAAAAATAATACTTTTTTTTTTTTAACTGATGAGTAAATTGCTATGCGTACAAAAATAATGCTCGGTCGGTCTGTGTACACTTACAACAGAAGGTACGGGGTGGGGGCAGGAGGACAGGGAAGCGGGAGGGGGGGGGGGGTATAAGCCCCACCCCCTCACCTTACCCCTCCCAAGTAACACTACAGAAGAAACAAGATTAAAAGATAGACACAGATGAGCAAGAGAGGAAGAATCCCCAATTCCGAAATCAAATTGTGGCCATCCCAGCTGTCCTTGTTATCACAAGACAAGATGCAATCTTGAAACTGCTCTCTGACAACTTATTACAGGTACGTAATTGACTCTAAACCATTTCGTGAATGTAGGATGCTTTTAAAAACACCATACTGCACCACTGACTGGAAAACACAAAAAGAAAGGCAAACACGCACACACAGAGACACAGACACAGACGATGTATGTGTGTTTGTATGTGTGTTTGTGTGTGTGTGTGTGGTGTGTGTGTGTGTGTGTGGCGCGCGCGTGCATGTAACAACCTTGCACCAAACCAGTATAAGCTCATATGCGCCATTTGCTCATCAGAAGGCAAAATCGATGGTGGGGATCAATCTGGGACATCTTGCTTTCAAAAACACATTCCTTACACCCTGAATTTACATATGACAGTATTCACTTGCTTTAAACCACACACTAAATTAATCAGATTTTTTTTTTCAAATTCAACAGGCTGTGGAAAATATGCAGGAGACTTCTGCAAAAAGTAGAAGCTGTTTTCTGAAGATGTCAATCAGCACAGTCACAATCTTCAATCGCCCATAGCTCTCTTACTGTTTAAGTCCCAGCACATTCATCTTTACATCAAAATAATTAGGTGTCTTAAAACTCAACAACAACAAAAAAGAAAAAGAAAAGAAAATCAAATTAAGACTGGTTTCATGGAGGACAGTCACACATGGAACTATAAGCAAGCTTGGAGTTAGCACATCCTTTCATGAGGACGTCTCCATGTTTGTTCTGTGCGCTTTGGGTCTGGATCTGCAGAAGGGAAACTGGTGTGGTACGCAGCATTCCCCGTGGTAACTGTGTTACCATGGGAGCGAGACTTGCCCTTCTTGTTCATTTGAGAACGTCCTTTCATAAGGACCTCTCCTTGTTTGGTGTGCATTGTGTGTGCATTCTGAGAGGCCAATTGGTGCCATAGGCAGCATTTGCATGGAGTTATGGGCGTGTCACTGTCTTGCAACATGGGAGAAAGAGTTGTCCTTCTTGTTTGTTGAAGACGGTCCTTTTTATGCCTCAACAGACTCTACACAAGAAGTCACCGTATGAAAGAAATCAAAGATTAAAAGACATTACTTTCCGCACATGGCACAACTTCTCCCTGTGATGACCCCAGCACCTAATTTGGTGACTGCACCTTTCAGCTCATCAAAATACGACATCAATATCAGACACTGAAGTTCAAACAAGTCTCTAAACTAAGGCCCATAAAAACGTGAGACATGGTTAAATTAGTCATAAAAGTAATAATGAATATCTGACATCCGCTTCCATAACCTATGACATCAAGCCACATGGGATTTACCACGGTGGTCTTGTGACTGCTTGAAGAGGAAAGGTTCACAACACAGCAATTCACTTCTCTTTCAGTCAGCATTACGCCCAAAATGAAGCAAATGGCACATGATGCACTACTGAAGTATCAAAGGGAATCAGGAAAATGTATTCAGACTCAGTTTTACCATCAGTCTTGTGACTGCTCGAATATGAAAGATTCACGGCACAGCAATTTACTTCTCTGTCAGTCAGCATTAAGCCCAAAATGAAACAAACAGCATATGATGCACTACTGAAGTGTCATCAGAAAAAGGGAATTGAGAAAATGCATTCGAAGTCGGAGTAAACAAATCCATGGGGAGAAAGCAGCATGGGAAGAAGAGCTTGCATCCTGCAATGGAAATCAAATAACTTTGCCAACTTGGAAGCCAACTACAGTAGCAAGAAGCGGACGACTCAGCTGATATTGAAACTGAACCTCGATCTGACCACAATGCTATCAGCGAAGCTGTACTTTCACTGTTCCTATTGGACTACGAAGAATCGGACAACCCAGAGTCTTCTGTTGACACAAAACTGACAACTAAGTACGCCTTTTTCTTCCTGTTTTCTAGAACTTAGTCATGTCTTTTTCTGTCTGTTCAACATATGCTGCATCTCCTGAAATTCCTCACTGCGTAACTGAATGACTGCCTGTGTTAGAGATGAGTCTATTTTTGGCCATTTACATTTATAACAACTTCAGTCTGCTGAATGAGTGATGTTAACGGTTTGCATCCTGCTGGCACCCAGTGCCTAACGGCTTGCTGCTAAAACTGACTTTTACTTTCAATTCAATGGGTGCATCCAATCTTATATAGCACCCTGTACACAGAGAATTACACTAATGATCTTCAACCATCTTCATCCCCCACCCCACCCCCAACATCCGTTTCATCAATTCGGCAAGATTGCTTTCTTTTGTTAAGATGATAAAACAGAACAAAAAAAATACAGGTCTGCATAGACGGTTTTCCTGTGAACAATGGGTAGAGGTTTCTTTTGTAATGCCCAGGTAGGCTCCACAACAAAATAGGATTCATCTCTTAAGACATTCACGTCATCTCTTTACCCAGATCTGTTTACCCTAAATTTGTGTACCTGTAATATCTCAGACAAAAACCTGTTATTTTAAAAAAAAACCCTGTAATTTTCATAATTGCAATACTTTCGAAACTTTTGAAGATTTAGAAGAGCCGGCCGTGGGCGCATATAACACTGCTTTGTCGCCATCTTTTACAAAGTGAAAGACGCAAGGCACACTGGGAAAGGTCTTCTTATTGCTTTTGACCAAAACGGTAGCAGACTTTACATTAACAATTTTCTTTCTTTTTTCCCTCCGTAATACTTTTTTTTTGCCGTAATTACCGTAATTTAGATTTTTTTCGTAAAAATTACGGCAAAATCATGAGGGTAAACAGGTCAGCTTTACCTACACTCACCTATGGTCGGGAGACAGGGCCATGCCCACAATGTGTCCCTTCAGGTTGATGGTATGGTCCACCTGGGTGGGTGGCAGGTTCATGCCTTGCAGGTTGTGTTCCACGTTGGGCAGAAGCACCCGGTGATCCTCTTCCTCCCCCTCCTCCTCCCCGGCCGCCATCCTCCTCTCGGCCTCCTCCTTGCCCACGATATCCTTCAGCTGGACGCGCTTGAAGCCCACCAGGTGCGGTGTGTACGTCTCGTCCCCCATGGTGAAGATGAGCAGCTTCTCCGTCCGCAGCGTTTGGCGGGGGAGGGAGGGGGTCAGGCGGGGGATGTCGGACCTGTGTCTGTGCGGGGGGCTGTGCACGTTTGACGAGGGCGTCTCCATGCTGGGCGAGGAGGTGAGAGATCGCACATTGGGCGAAAACGAGGAGGAGGAGTCCGAGTCGCAAGGGAAGCCCATCTGGCCCTGAGCGTCCATTGCTTCCAGTTCGTGTTCGGCTGCGGTGGAATAGCGCAACTTCTTTTCCGGGCAGCAGTAGCCGAAGGGGTAGCAGGCTTTGACAGGGGAGGATGGGAGGTCAGTTCTCGATTCCTGGACACACATCCGTACATTATCTCCCTTGGCCCACCAGGAGCTTTTCGTCAAGGGTTTGCCCTGGCCTATGTGACCAGCACATGATAGTGAACTGAACGACACATTCCTGCTTTCTGTCGATGTCGCCACCATGCGAGGCCCGTTTGTCACTTGATGACGTACATCCCCATTCAACGTATCACAAGAATTCCTCACCTCACCGTCTACTTCCAGGTCGGCATTATCCTCAGTTCTCTCCCTGTCCAACCCTCCGTCTTGGCTGTAGTTACATACAACCTCCACACAGTTGTTATTCCTGTTCTCATCTTCCACGTCGCTAAAGTTGTCTCCATTTTGAGAAAAGGTTGCACACGATTCCTCCTCCATCTCCATCACGGTTTCCCGCCCAGAGAGTTCCTCGGAAGAGGTGACATTGTTTACATCCAGCACGGGCACATCGGCCACCATCACTGTCCGAATGGAGCTGGCGTTCTCGTTGGAGAATCGGTACAGGTTCATCATCACTGACTCCTTCTCTGACTCCACCTCCTGTGAGGCCTGCAACACCCATGTCTCCAATCAGAGAAAAGAAAGGATCTGTCACAGGACCCCCTAGACACAATTCTGATAGTTTTCACACTTAAACCATGGTCAGTTTTCTTTAAGAAGAAAAAAACATCATAATTTGCTTTTCATGACATATGTCTCAGCCAATCAATTAGCATTCAGCTTCTAAAACAAAGACAGATGAAAGGACCTTTCTGATTGGCTGACTACTATCTTTCCCGTTACTGGTAAATAATGCTGTATGCCAGTGTGGTTAGAACATTGACCTGTGACATCAGTCAACCTCTCTTCCATGGATATCAGGTTACGAAACCAAACTGCTGTTGTGATTTTGAGAATTCAATGTGTTTATCATCTTCCTTTGTTCTTTCTGTATGCTTTCAGACACTGTTCCACGTTCCTGTAATGTGCTGGACATGGAATTCATGTTAACCTGATGGAAGAGAGGCTGACCGATATCACAGGACAATGTCCAGTTACATGTCCAGTACATGACATGTGCAGAGATTCAGATTTTTGTTCAATCCACATGGGACACATGTCCCCTGGAAGCTTACCATTAGGGGACAAAATGCAAAGCCATGAGACAAAGTCAAGTAAGTACCTCGGTACCCTCCTGCAATTTCAACCAGTCATTAACTTTAAGCATAATCAATATACTCTACTTGTTCTTTTCATTCTGCGGACACTGTGTGCATGGTAAGACTATCAAAACCTCTGTGTGTGTGTGTGTGTGTGTGTGTGTGTGTGTGTGTGTGTGTGTGTGTGCGTGTGTGTGTTTGTATGTGCGTGTGCATGTGTGTGCGTGTGTATTTGTCTTGTCACTTGTTTTGTCGAATTCTAAATCGATCGAAAGCTGAACAATCAATTCTTAGCATAAACTGTGGTAATGCATAGGAAGAAAAGGACCAATCCCCAATATGACATCACAGGTAATTTGTGATTACATGGCCATAATCTGTTCCTCAAATACGACTTCAGCAGTGTAGATTCAGCAGCCTCATAAAAATCATTGTTAACCTTTTCACTACCATGGGTTGGATTTCTTCTTTTTCTTAACCCGTTCGCTGCTTGAAAATGTTACAAACAAAGGCTTTCCCAGTGCCAGGGAAATCTAATGATTTGGGGGTAATAATTAACAAAAAATTCTAGCTCAGAAACTACAAAAGATATAACAATGAAATATATATGATTTTTGAAGGAAATTGAATGAAGATTTTGAATCTGGGCTTCTTTTGTTTTAATTTTGATAATAAAAAAATATTTAGGCATTTAGATTTGGATAGATTTTTTTGCACGATCAAAAACATATGTATTTACCACTACAGCTTCACATCCAAAAAAGAACACAAAGCAAAAAAGTTGAAAATAAAGTTTGTATTGTCACACTACACACGTAAATGAAAGTAAAACAGTTTAGAAGTCTGTCAAGACGCTCGCACTCTATGCAGACAGGTCAGTCCACGACCACGCCCCCCTCCCCCCACCACGCCCCCTTGCTGGACTTCAACCCTCTCTTTCACTCCTCCTCTTCTCTTCTGCCCCATGTCACGCCGCGAGCAGGCCACGCTCCCCTCTCGCGCTGACTATCACATCACTGGCCACTGGCACGCAGTGCAGAGTACACACAAGGCGAGCTCGTTCGACGCTGGCAAACCAGTCAGCTGAACACACACTGAGGTCACACAGCCCGACTCAGTAACTGACGAATACGGTCAGCAATTCCATCACAATCATCATCTCACCTTCATGCTCACGTAAGTTGTTGAATAAAAGATTATTGTCTTTGTCAAAAATGATTAGCAGAGCCTGCTCAGCTGTGTAAATACGTTGATTTGGTCGCTACCCTTGTCGAAGGTTGCGCCGCCATCTTTGCAAGCGAGACGAAGTGCTGGCTGGTCATCCAGTCAGTGATGAGAATAAATGGGCTTTCCCCTCACGTGTGGTCATTTGCATATCATTTTAATACTACAGACATATAAGGCTTACTACGCACACTCTATTTAAGTCTGTTAATAGAAATAGTAACGAATGAAAATTCAAGAAAAATGCATGACGTCAGTGGACGGCCCATAGGCACTGGGAAAGCGTTTTTACTTTGGCGTCAGCTGACGGCTTATAGGCACTCTTCGGGTTAAACCTGACAAATACCTAACTACCTAGCGAATTTTCTAAAGTGCCAGATAAACTTATGAAAGTCAGGAACTATTCTCTGAAAAAAAAAATCACCAAAGATTCCCTGCATTTGCCGCCCATATCAAATTTCATCCAAAAATCTGGTGGCTGATGCAGCTTGGCATGTATGTGTCTATCTTCGTGCGCTGAATATTTAGTGTGATTTAGATGTTCAAAATTTGTGACTTTCCTTTTCAAGTGATCGTGCAAACGTTCAAAAGTTTATTTCATTCTCTAGAATATTATCTGGTATTCTTGACAATTCATTTGGTATTTGCAGGTGGTTAGCCTGGAAATACTGGGTAGTCCGAGGGCTACACACATACGTTACATCTGTACCTTGTTGAGCCAGAGCGCAGAGATGGACTGCAGGTGGCCGGTCCAGTACAGGGACCCAGAGAAGAGATGCTGGTTGTTGTACCAACAGCCAAACACATCGTAGGGCTTGTTGGTCACCCGACACTGCACCTCGAAGTCTGCGCACACCACAACACACAACAGAAACAAATCAATCATCAGGGTCCGCAACTCCACGGGGACTGTCGTTGGACAGACATGGTGACAACCCCTAGAGAGGAAAAACCTCACCCATGCCTGCTCCATCACCTCAGGAATGATTTTGGTCAGTACGGGGCTAGGCAGGTGGTGTGCTGCACAGGTTGGGTAAGAACGGGCACTTCTAAACGTCACTAAAACGAACAGCCGCAGGGTCTCCTCTTGAGCGTGGCCTCATGATCGCCCGATACAAATAGTTTGCGTCAGCACTGGGCAGCAACATAACGGCTCGCTGGGTGTGGTTATGTGCACCGGAAGCCAGAGTGAACAGGGTAGGAGTAATGCCACTCAGAATGCAGTAAAGAAGAGATAGGGGGGAAAATGAAGAATACTTGTAAAGTAGAACTTAAATCATAACTTTTTTTCACCCAATTAACATTGTCTTCATCTCCCTCTCCTTCAACTGCTTGGGGAGTTATTGAGACACCACACTGCAGAACGATTCACCAGGTTTTTCCATTTCAGTTGGTTGTGTGCCAAAACTTCGTTCTCAGCACAATGTTTTCCCTGCCTACACCGGAATGTTGTCAACCCAACTTTTCTTCTGTCTTCTCGTCCATCTCTCTCCTTCAACAGTTCTCTGGAGCAAGGCCCTTGAATATTGTTACATGGCCAAGATCATGCTCTTCAAAAAAGGAATAAAAATAAAATCAAAATCAGCATTTGGTAGTGTGCCTGATTTACCAACACATATACACACAAGCAACCTGAAGTGTTTTTTTCCCTGGAAGTACACTTACACAAAAATCTAAATGCTCTTAACTAACAATTTTTCAGTAAGCAATCAAAGCAGTTTTTTTCTACCCACCTTTCAAAACCAGGACAAAAAAGCTGTTACCTGCTGATTTCGTTCAGGTACTATATCTTTAAAACAAAAGAAAGTTTTTTTTTCAATTGTTAGAACATGAAAACTGATAGTCTTTCCACCAACAAAGAGGAATAACTGCGTAAATCACAGGGATAGCAAGTGATCTCAAACATCAACTTTTGTCTACCTCAGTTGTATTCTCCTCGATCTTGTACGAACTGTTCTAAAACATTCTCACAGATTCATGTGGAAAGTCTTCTTCTCCTTCACTTGCAGGCTACACTGGGTGAAAATATGGCAGCTGATCATTTCTACGCTTAGCTACACTCATCTTCAGGAAAACAAAGACGTCAGTGTGTGTGTTGCTTTGGGGAGGCTTTTATGTCACCAATCCCAGCACACCAGCACACAATGGCCTCATCTTCTATAAAGCACTAAGTGCAGTTCAACATGCATGCAATCTTTAACTAATGGATGCCTTCACAAATCTCATCTAAAAGACTTGGAAATCGCACAGACTGATTCTGAAGAGAAGGTCTCCTCTAACTTGACTGTCTCAAAAGAGTTTCAAAGTGTGGCGACTGCAGGTGGAAATTCAAACAAATTTCAAAAACAAATTTAAAGTAGTCTGCCAGAAAACTGGGTACAAACAAATTACAAGACAAAACATTACTTTAAATTCATTTTAAGATTTACCTCAAATGAGATTGAACCCTGAACCCACGGATTATGGCGACAATGCTCGGCCCACTGGCCCAACTAGACCCTCTATGTGAAGATGCATAAGGGTAGAATCTGATTATATAACACTGAGGAGAACACAACTGTGGGTAGGACAAACAGTTAATCTGAAGTCAGGCATCATCTTTCAACATGGGCAGTCAAATCAGAGAGGGACAAAGCTTCTCAATACACCCCATGGGGCTGAAATAGCTCAAATGATCAAGCGTCAGACTCGTAATCCTGTTACCCTGGGGTTGCGGGTTGGAATCTCCACTGGGATATTTTGGTACAGGGGGATTTTTCCTCCGGAGTCAACATTAGTTCTGACTCCACTTCCCAAAAAGTCCTTCGAATATGACTATGAACTGAGGTTCAGTGTGTGATCACATGCATAACAGGATTCTTTCGCACATGCAAAATCCCATCACCAATTTCTGGAAGACTTTGATTGATGGTATGGATGACATGAATACACATAGCATGCACCGAAAGAATGAAAATAGGAATGAAAAATTAGTGACTGACAGACCGAATCATGCACGAAATGACTGAATGTAATGACAGCAGGCAGCCCTTGAGTTGGCTGTACCCAGGTAGGAAGCCCGTTGTATGAAGGAACTGAGGATTGTGAAGCACTCAGAGCTTGGTCTCAAACTGAGGATAGGTGCTACATAAATACTCGAATAATAATGATAATAATAACAACAATAACAACAACAATAACAATGATAATAATAATAATAATGATAATAGCAATAATAATAAAAATAATAATATACCACAAAAGAACTATGTCTCCAATATATATCAAATTCCGTCAGATTTCTCTTGAAAACCTGCAGTCTGAGTAAAACGTTACATCTCTTTATATTCAACATGGTGAGGAGTTCAGTCTCCCCCAAACCTTCCTATACGCACACAATGTAGGACAGCACTTCCTTTCTAACAATTAAGACATCGCTCTCCACCTAACAATACATCTACTTTACAGCCGTTTATATTGATCCAACAATTACCAATCAAATCAAAGACGGCGATTTCTCCCGACGTGGTCATGTTGCCGTGGAACACCCCCGACACCAGAAGCAATGTGTCCGTCTTATTGAACTGGGAGAACTGGGAGTAGCGCCAGTTGAACTTCTCCGTCATGTTGGCCGAGAAGCGCAGACTGCTGGGAGTTTCCGAGTTCCATACCTGTAGCCATATCACACAGCATACACACAGTTTACTCAGCACACCAATACAACCACAGCTTTATTTTTCTGTCCCACGCGAGACACTTAGTGAAAGGGTGAACAAACAAGCCTTACATATTTCTGACCCAACATTTTTGTTGCTGTAGTCCGGAGCAGAGGCATGTATCAAACTTGTGTACTAGTTAACTATGGAAAATTAAATACCCAGCAAGTGAGGATGTTATTTTTGCACAATTTTGTGTGTTGTCATTGTTCTAATATTGCCTGACCACTTGCGTACAAGCTTTCATGCCGCATCTATGTTATCTACAGGAAAATAAACCTAGTCGAATTTGGTATTTAAAGAATTGTTGGGAATTCGCCAATTCAGTCATCTCAAGAGTGCAGATATATTACATTTTTCATGATAACCACTAATTATCAAACCGACAGCCCCATTTGTAATGGCCGCTCAACAATGCCGAACACACTGCTGCCAGACCAGCTATGCACAGATGACATTCAGTTCACCGAGTACAGCGCAGTTAACTGGCTGGTGGGGAGCGGCCTGCAGAAAACACCCCTTTCCCTGACCTGCACTCACGGCTGGGTCTCTGCAGCTGCGGGCAAACTGTAAACTCCCCTGCCTCTCAAAACTAAGCAACTTGCTCTGAACAGCCGTGCAACATATCCAACATGAAGAGACAACATAACCAATATGCAGACACAGCATACAAGCAACATATTCAACACACAGCTGCACATAACAGACTCAGCTCACAGATACACTCATTGTATTGTACAGACAGGAACACACAACAGACCCAACCTACTTCCCCCACACAAATCTACATACATGTACACATACGCTCCCTTTCTCCTCTCCCTCCACCATGGAAGAGTCTTATGAAAATATTAGTGAAGAAAACAATGAAGAAGAGGAGAAAATACAAGAAGAGATGACAAGCGGGTGATAATCCACACAAAAAAAAATCACCTAAGTTTTTTTTTATTAATTTAAAAATGCTAGCTGCAATCACTACCATATTTCGATCTCAGACACAGGCACAGCTAGTGCACATACATTTTCTTCTCCCTGTCAGTCTGCCGTAGTTCCACCAGCTGCCATCTTTCTGTCTTGAACACAGGCACAGGAAACACATATTTCTGTCAATCCTTGTCACTCTCACCCACATCTTTTCATCTAAGGAGGTGCCACATGTGTCCAGTGTGCCTGTTATGTGTCAATCATGTGATCATGGAATGCTGAAGGGAAGGTGTGTAAAGTAGGGGAGAGGGGTGTTATAAGCTGACTTGCCTTGCCGACAAACAGTGCAAGCTGAAAGGTTGTGGGTTCAATTCCCATCACAGCCATTCATTTGTGGGATTTTTCTGCCCCGAGTGGCTTCAACTCAAAGTTAAATTTACTATCAGCTCGATTGGAAAGATCAGTATTGCACAGCCAAGTTTTGTCCACTTAATGGGTATGTCTCTGAAAGTGTTGCTAAAAATTCCTGACCAACCTGCAGGCATCTGTATCTCTCTGGCCTGGTTGACACCTGGACATGTTATGAAATTAAGCAAAGAGTACAGCACTGACATTCTGTCTCAGACAAGGATGGAACTCCAAAGCATCATCTGTTATCATTTTCGTTGATCAATATAAAAAAAAAAAAAGTTTCAAATTCTGAGTCCCTGCATGCCCTGCTTGACGGTGACCTCAGTTTCAATCTCCTCCGCATGTCTGTGCCCTTGGCGAGTTTGGGTCAGGGGTCACCCGTTTCAGAGAATTCAAGGTGACTGTTGCTGGAGGGGCGTAATGGAACCTTTCATACGGGGATGTTCATTCATGCTGGTTCCACAGCTAAGCAATCAGTGACAATCTGATGGAGGCCTTGCAGATGGTGTCTTTAATGTTCTGGATCAGAACAGACACCAATGGACACTACCAAAGTGAATCAGCAGTAGTGCAGTGTCTCCTCTGGTAGGCTGCCTCATGACTTGACACTGACTATTCCCTGTGGGAGTTGGAATGAGCGACACAGAGGTAATGCCAGTGAAGTGGCATGGTAGAGACAGCAAAAAAACTAAAAACAACAAACAAAAAAAAACTTTTAAAGCAGACACACAAACGATATTGAGTTCTAATTTGCAATTGGATTTTCATCAAACCTGTGCCATTTGTTGCCTCTTTTTTGCTTTCAAGATCTTTTTTTTTTTATTTACAAAATACAGATGAAAAATATTAATTTTGTACCGAGACTCGAAATTTGGGAAAACTGAGTAATGGCTGACACAGTGACAATTCACTGTAATTACTGCTTGCGACCAGGTAACAAATATACATATCTTCGGTGTCAGTAAACCCTTGAATCACTCACCAAGATCTTTCCATCTTTGGAACAGGTGGCAAACATTTCTCCATTGTGGGAGAAGCTGACGTGCAGCACCTGATCACGGTGTTTCTTCAGTTCTTCGCACAGCACCGCCGGCGTCTCCTCCCGCAGTCGCTGGTACTCTGCGCGCCATGAGGTCGCCCCAGGACGCTTTGGAACTGAGGCTGGAATCTGAGGAAAAACTCTGTATATCAAATTTTTTTTCTGACGAAATGCAGAGTAAGACATGTTCGTTGCCACACAGAATGAGCACATGGACATGCCAATAAAAATAATGCAAACTAGCTCCTGTGATGCATGACTGCACATGTTCATAGTCACATATACACACAGAGAACTAAAATCGCGTCACTTGAAATCAACTCTCTCCAGTTCAATTTAACAACTGTTCATCAACAGATTCATATAAACAGAAAGTTTGTTAGAAAAGCAACACTCTCATGGTTTTCTCTAACAGCTACAAATGCGAAAACACACACTAACTTCACACGAAAAAAAGGACGGATAAATCAAAAACAATCAGGTGTGATAGTATCAATGCACATCAGATTAACTTCACAGGAAAACACAAAGACTGGACCGCTCGTTACCTTGAAACGTTGCTGAAAGACCCGCTTCCATAGCAACTCATCCTTCGTTATGCGACTGAAACGAGAGCAGGTCTGTGCTACAGCGGCCAGGTCTTCCGCAGACAAATAGAAAAACGTTTCCAGCAACAGCGAGTCGGGCAGATCACTCAGCTGGGGAAGTCGCTGTCCGGAGCTGTGCTCTCCCATCTTCCCAGGGATGGTCCGGTTGTTGGAACTAGGAGGTCTGAGCACCTGCAATGTCCCAGTCAATATTTCTTTTTTCTTCACTTTCATGAAAACTGTTTATGTAAATCAGAACAGATCCTGACAGAGTGAAGAGTGTCTCCATATCTTCAGCAGCCAAAACAAACACACACACACACACACACACACACACACACACACACACACACACAGAGCTCCTATAATCTGTCTGGATAGTCTAACAGAACTAATAACTTTCCTTTTCAAAATTTGCTTCAATTTCCACTTTCAGTCACTTCGCTTTGAAACAAACACTCTGTTACACAGTATTAGTTTTATCAAGGAGGTATCAGTGTCTCTACATGATGCAGACTAGATAGTAACCCTGTGGTGGTTGGCCGTATACAGACTACATACCTTTCGCTGAGAAGCCAATAGTGTGCAGGACTTACAGCTGTTGGATAAATGAATGAATAACTAAGATGAAAGGACTTAATACAAGGGTCTTAGCAGAGGTTTGACCTGTCAGACCTTGGGAACCCACTTCACACTGCACCACTGTGTGTGTTTGCTTGTTTGTGTGTACGCATGTATGTGTGTGCACGTGTGGATATATGTGTGCATGAATGGGTGGGCCCATGAATGTGTCAGTGTGCATGGTGTATGTGTGCATGTTTGTGTATGTGCATGCATGTGTGAGCATGGGCATGTGTGATCTGTCGCTTGCATATATGCACGATGCTGTGTATGATGTATGCCTATGAATATGGATTCATGAATATGGATGTACACGCATGTAATGTGTGTGTGTGTGTGTGTGTGTGTGTGTGTGTGTGTTGTGTGAGTGTGAGTGTGTGTGTGTGTGTGGTGTTGTGTGTGTGTGTGTGTGTCTGTCTGTAGTGTCTGTATGTGTCTGTCTGTCTGTGTATGTACATGTATGCATCTGTCTGTGTATGTACATGTATGCATGTTTGTGGGGAACAGCTGTTCAGAAGAAAAATGATATATAGTCATATTTATATCAATAATTATTATTATTTTATCAATTATTATATTTATCATAATAATTAATAATAAAGATGATGATAACAATCATATTAAGTATAATTATGATAGTTTAGTAATAATGATAATGATATTAACAGTAATAACAATAATGATTAAAAAAAATAATAAATGAATAAGAACAAAAACAATGTAACACAATAACTACAACAACCACAACCACAATAATAAGAATAATGATAATAGTGATGAAAATCAAAATCAAAATAAGAACAATATAAGAAGTGAATAGGTAAAGTAAAATGATAAAGCATATTACATCACACACACAACTTTAGTTTAAATGTCTTCCTTTTATAGTATGACAATTGACATATGATGAACACAGGCAAATTAGTATCGCAATTCGCATTATCTGACCAGTTCGTATTTTCCAACAATCAACATCACTTCGCAGTAACTTTTTTCACAGCAATATATCTTGATGTTTTGTCAAAGGTGAATCTTTCACTTATTTATTGGATTTATCGTCTTAGTTTTTGCTGGTGTCATCACTTTCATATTGAACATATATATCAGCTGTGTCAAATCACCACAGTGGTCACCAGCGTCTGCATGTGTTTTACGTGATATCCACCCTCCAATAAATCTATAAGTGCACATTCAGAGATATGGCATCTCTTTCTAGGCTTGTCCCCCCCCCCCCCCCCCTTTTTTTTTTTTGGGGGGGGGGGGGTGGAGGGGATTGAGGAGGGGGCATCGTTTTTGTCCATATCATAACCAGTATCCTGATCCTGAAATGAAAAATAAAAAAGGAAGAAAGAAAGTAATGAACAGAACAGAAAACTGAAAACGTTTTCGTCTTTTTTTTTTTTTTTTACACAGTTACAGAATAATAATATAAAACCAGCGTCTTTCTCCACACATCTGTGTAAACTAATGGTTTGCTTTTGATTTGACAAGAATGGGCTTTCGAACTGTATCTTCTGGTGATGTTATTTACAAGTTGTTTTGCCACCATGCACTGTAACAATTAATAGAAAACACGGCAGACGACAGATTAAAGACTACAATGTTAAGTTAGCATTACACGCACTAGACAGCGGGTAGTCAGTGACTCAATACACACGACAGCCACAAGACAGGACAATCGATGATAATGATGATGTGTTATGATGCGTCATTCTCAAGTTTGAGTTTAAGTACGATAAAAGTACTAACTGAAACGCTAAGAGTACAACATAGCCACCGACTGAATCTTACCTCTGCACAGCACAGTCTCGAGTTTGCCTTGACCAAATCCGGCAGTCCAAAACAAAGAGAGATAATTCCAATCAAAAGAGGAAGTGTGTGCATTTTCCACTTTTCAGTGAATCTTTTAACACAAACTGGACAAAACACACACCCTTCTGTCTCTGGGCGAACCATTTCAACTTGCCGAAGATTATTTCACTCTTCAGAGGGCTAAATGGGAGTTTTCTTTTTAACAGAAAAAAAAGCAACAACAACAACAACAACAAAAATAGAGCCTATACTTCAGAGGGCAAAAATCGAGAGGGAAAACAAAGAAAAAGAACGACAAAACAAAACTAGAACCAAACCTAAACAACTACCTATAAATGACAGGGCTGCTGGCAGGCTACGCTCATATGAATGGAACTCTTTGTAGAGCACCGATTTTGTGTCTGTAAGGGCCTCCGTCCAGTTGGACATTAGTCTCACTCAAAGTTGCAACGCCGGTCACTGACTACAACCATGCCCATGCCCTTGCCCATGCCGAAGCACAGCTGAGTGTTCTACCCGGTTCAGTCACAGGGCAAGGCAGATGAGGGGGTGGAGGACAGGGTGGGGGAGGCTGTATTCAGATCTGATGTTTTTTTCCTTTTTTTTTCTGTGTACGCAGACTGACACTCCTGCAGACACTCCCTGTATAGACAGGTAAGGATTAATCTGTATTCATGCCCATGCCAAAGCACAGCTGAGTGTTCTACCCGGTTCAGTCACAGGGCAAGGCAGATGAGGGGGTGGAGGACAGGGTGGGGAGGCTGTATTCAGATCTGATGTTTTTTTCCTTTTTTTCTGTGTTCTACCCGGTTCAGTCACAGGGCAAGGCAGATGAGGGGGTGGAGGACAGGGTGGGGGAGGCTGTATTCAGATCTGATGTTTTTTTCCTTTTTTTTCTGTGTACGCAGACTGACACTCCTGCAGACACTCCCTGTATAGACAGGTAAGGATTAATCCCATCTTCCCAATAAAGGGAGTGGAGTTTTGTGTGTATGACCGTTTTTTTATCCCTCCATTAAGGCAGCCATACTCCCAACTTCGGGGAAGGTGCATGCTATGTGTAACGTGTTATCCATACCAAGGGCCAAACTGGCCTTCTCTTCCGAAAGTTGGTCATAGGATTTTACGTGTGTGCAAGATGTTATGCGTGCGTTCACACACGGAACCTCGGTTTACAGTCTCATTCTAAGGACTGTATGGGAAATGGAGTCAGAACCAATGTTAACTCCGAGGGGAAAATCCCCCTGTACCAAAACGGCCCGGCGGAGATTCGAACCCGCAGCCCCAGGATCACCAAGATTACGAGTCCGGCGCTCTACTGCTAAGCTATTCCGGCCCCCCGATGTTTGAATACAGTGACTCCACAGAGGATGCAGATACCGCCTTCTGCCGAACTGACTGGTCGCTCGATTCCTCCATCCCACCCACACACACACACACACACTCTCTCTCTCTTTCCCTGTGTGTAACAGGAAACAGTCTCCAGTTGATATCTCTGTCCAAATCGTCAACAAACCACCCTGTCCCATACCTGTCCGCCCTTTCTCACTCCCTTCCCCCTACCTCCCCAATGTTTGTGACGCAATCAGTCCTACAAGGTCTTCAGTCTAAATAAACCAGAAATCCTTTTACCGATCAATGGTCAAGTTCCCGTGAATGAAATAAATCTGTTCTTAACAGACTTGAAAGGGAACAAAACTCCGCTGCCAGGCTTGTTTGCAAAGCAAGTGGGAAAAATTAACTGCAAAACAAAGAAACAAAACAAACAAACAAACAAACGAAAGCAGATGATTCCCCCACCAAGTCTGTTCCAGAACTTAACTGATGTCAGTTGTCCAGTCGATCTGTGCCAAGCTTTTCTTTCTACTTCTTCCCCAGCATACATGTCTAATCTGCTTCACATCTCCGCTTCCAGAAGACAATTTCGTTCGTCTGCTGACAGCAGACAGATGTGGGCTCATACCATTAAAAGCTGACCGTAAGCTAGGCTAACACCAATGCACACTCCTTTGCAGATGTAACCTACTCATTCTTTCCCACAGCCGCGCGCATGGCACGTGTTGTCCGTCACAGAGCCAGTTCCAGCTACAGCGCGCGCCTTCAGCAAAATTCACATTTACGGAAAGATGCTGTTTACCATACTTACCGGCATGCGGGCTCCCTCTCTTGCTCTCTCTCTCTCTCTCTTATAGTGACCAGGGATGGTGCGGAGAGAGGCAGTGACCTGCCCTGGTTCTCTTCGAACGCGGGTAAAGCAGACGACACTAAGGTATGCATTCATTCATCATTTGGGGGAGGGTGCGATTACTGTGTTTTATTACAGAAATCGTATTTTCTTTTTGAATGTCATTTCTTTGTGGTGGATTCCGTACTCCGTGTATTAAATACAATACCCATATTTGTGATTAATCGACAAAAGTGCGAAAATACGCGCAAAATGCTCTGTTTGGGCCTGCTGTAAGGAGACTGTGTTGCCGTTAACGTAAGGCGGTGGCCATAGTAACCCCGTGCGCAAGACAGCCGTGTTCAACCCCTCTGTGTCGTCATCAATTACGGCTGTTGATGGCCATGGTAGAGCCGGGCCGACCTGGAATTTTCAACCCGTCGTCCCACCGGTCGTGCGAACCGACCGTTTCACGGCTCTCCAGGGAAGGAAAAGAGCAGCACTCTTGAATTTTCATTGACGAATTGCGCTCTCTCTCTCTTCTCTCTCTCTCTCGCAAAGCCTATTGGCCTAGGATGCTGCTAGATCTAGATTCACACGAAAAAAAGAAACTGTGCTTCAAATATCCGCTGTAAACTGTTTACGTTAGGACATGGTTTTGTTTGGGCAAATCAAGGTGTAGAAGAAATAATTGCTTTTTTTTTTTTTTTTTTTTTTTGTGCATGATTTTAGGGAAAGATTAGTTTTATGTAGGTGGCAGGAATGGGGTTTTGATATCAAGAATAGCGATAGATCTCGCGCGGATTGTCTGTTGCCGCATTCACGGATCCGTTCTGCCGAGCGGGACACAGCCGTCAAAACCACGGCTCGCTAGGCCTATGGCCGCCGCCTAAGGGGCCCACCGAAGTCTACTTGAACCGTTCGTTAAAGTCCTTTCGGACAGAGAGTATGTTCTCTGGCTGTAATACTCCAGTTATCAGCCGCTTTCTAAAGCTCTTTAAAAAACCTACATATACTTTCAAAACTGCTTATCCACAGCCTCCCTGCGCTAGCCTAGTGAGACTCGTGGTGTGTGTGTGTGTGTGTGTGTGTGTCGTGTGTGTGTGTGTGAGGGGTGGGCATGGTGGGGGTTGCGTGCGTGTGTGTGCACTCACGCATGGTCACGCGTGTGACTTGTACAGATGCGACTGCGAGTTTGGAACCTAGATAAAGCATGTAGTCTATTTGTGCAATTGTTCTGTGTTATAATTCTTCTTTTCAGTGAATGGCTGAGTTTTATTTTTCCTTCTTGTGTTTCATGTTTTGATATTGTAGAGTTCTCATTGCTATGTAAATCTCCATATAATAATAACAAATATTATTATTATTATTGTTGTCACTATCATCATCATCATCATTATTATTATCATAGTTATTATTATTATTGTTGATATTATTATTATTGCACACGCGCGCGCGCGCCACACACACACACACACACACACACACACACACACACACACACACACACACACATGCCTGTAAAAGGATACAAATGAGGCATAATGCAAAACGCCGTGAAATGATGCCGACAGAAAAAGTTGATTTACATAAATACGAAGACTGGAATCCAACTTCTTTCAGTTTCGGGGGATTGTTACAGGTCTGTGCTGCACAGTCAAGTTGTTTGTTGTTGTTTTTTTTATACACACACATGCCTGTAAGATAATGAAATGAGGCGTAATGCAAAACGCCGTGAAATGAGGCGGTTCAGGAGGCAGTGTGTGGAAAAAATGTGTGAACAATGCAAATTAAAACTGAGGTGATTGCCTAGGAAGGCACTGGCGCATCACTTACGACGTTCTGCACTGCCGTCTGGGCTTTAAAAAAAAAAAATGAGGCGAAAAAAAAAAAATCCGCTCATTTTAGAAATCGCCTGGTTTGTGTACATTTTGCAGGGAGCAGTCCTCTCATTTATGCTGTTTTGTAAACACACACACACACACACACACACACACACATATACACGCACGCGCGCGCGCACACACGCACGCTCGCACGCACACACACGCACGCACGCACGCACACACACACACATACACACACACACACACACACACAATGCCATCATGCTATTTCACTTATGGCAATGAACAACATCCTATAGCACTGTTTATCCCACTCAAGACAATGACCAATTATCCATTATTCTTCATTCCTTTTTTTTTTTTTTTTTTTTTTTTGACGTGTGTATATGTTTGCATATGTGTGTGTGTGGATGTGCCTGTGTACATATGTACCTGCCCATATACAATGTGTGCGTGCATGTATTACACATGCCCGTGTGTGTGAGAGACGGTGATAATTTCATCTATAGATACAACCTGGCAAACAGCCTGAGGAGAGAAGGCTATCAGGTCAAAGTCCTCACTGCAGAAATTGGAGCTAGAGGGTTTGTAGGAACGTCTGCATACAGCCTCATGAAACAGCTCTCAGTTGCAGGGAGGGAAAAAACCAGAGCCCTGAAAGCAATGGCAGAAGCGGCAGAGAGGTGTTCAAGCTGGATCTGGTCAAGGAGGAACAAAAGTGAACTTCATAAGGCTTAATTTCCCTACAAATATCAGGTGTCCCCGTGGCTCAGTGGTTAAAGCGCGAGTCATTAAGTGGAAAATGAGCATGTCCAGAGGGTCATGGGTTCGAATCCCAGCCATGGCTCGTCCCAAGATGGGAAAAAAAAGGGGCAGCAGAGGGACATCCGGAGTCATGAACCGGGTGTGGCCCAACCCCCCTAGAGTGTCAGGAGATAAGGGCCGAAACACTTGCTTGAAGGGGCTTCTCTTCTGAGGACTCTCTGCTGCCACGCTCTCCACGAGTTTCTTTCTACTTTACCACCAACCGAGTCATTTATCATTGCCCCCCCCCCCCCCCCCCCCAAAGTTGCTGTTGTTGGTGGTGGTGGTGGTGGTGGTGTTCTGTTTTTTTTTCTTTTTTTTTTTTTTTTTTTAAAACTCAACTGGCATTATCATGCCAATGCCATCATGCTATTTCACTTATGGCAATGGACAACATCCTATAGCACTGTTTACCCCACTCAAGACAATGACCAATTATCTATTATTCTTCATCCCTTTTTTTTTTTTTTTTCCAACTGGCATTACTACATCAATGCCATGACATTATTTCACTTATAACGACTGCCACCCCCCTACAGTACTGTAGATCTCATCACAGCTATCAACATCCATCAGTCTTTATAATCATTTCCTTTACTCCACCACTGGCATTATCACACTTACTAATGCACTCTCCTACTCCTTTTACAAAAATGACCATCATCCTACACCACTATGACCATACCTACACCTTTACCATCATCATCATCCACCCATCTTTAAACACCTGCCCCATTCCCCCACCTGCACTTTACACCATGCCACAACATCATCCCACTTATACCAACAATTATCATCATCCTACAGTATCTCCAATGAAACATGACCATCACCCACCAGTCATCTACCCCAACCCCCCTCCACCCACTTTCTCAACCTGCAATATTATACCAATGCCACCTTATTATTCCACTTACCTCAGTGACTATCATCCTACAGTACCATTGATCTCACCCATGCCAGTGAGCATCACCCACAGGTCATTGGTATTTTCCTATGCCCCCCCCCCCCCCCCCCCCACCTTGCACCATTGCACCATCACCACTGCATTTTTCCACTTGTATAACAATGGTCACCACCTTGGTACTACTGATTTAAAATTATTACCATTATCAGTCACTGAAAATACTCCCATCCAGTGAATACCTTCACACTGCACTATATGGAAATGAAGAAGCTGACCAACTGACAAAGGAAGGACAGCAGCCCCAACTGTAAAAGGTAGTCTCCTTGGAATAAATCTAAAATATTTCCAAGGAGACAAATAGGAAGATGACTTGAGCAGCACCCAGACTTCAACAAGAGGGATGCATACTACCGGACGCCCAAATCAGACCAAGTGAACATTGTTGGACTGAGGATAAGGCTCCCCTGACCTCAACATGACAGGTCCACTATACTCCACACCTGTGAGTCTTTCAAACCATCAATGCAGTGCAGCCCCAGAGACAGCGGAGCATTCCCAGCTTGGCCCAAAGTGGAAACCTGGCCTGCCAACTCACCAATGAGTGCAAAACCATACTGACCACTGGAGGGTCTTCACCATACAGCAGCCTCCGTCACTACCTCCAGGATTCCGACCTAAGTAAACGAAGAAGACCATCATTGTGATACTGAGAACCGGGCACTCCAGACTATGACATAACATCTCTGCAATACTCCACCCTGGCGGGTCTGCAATTAATCCATGCAGCCCCAATGACGGTGGAACAGTCCCAACAACACCAAAAGAAGAATCCTGGCCTGCCAACACACTGATGAATGCAAAACCTTAACAACACCAAAAGAAGAATCCTGGCCTGCCAACACACTGATGAATGCAAAACCTTATTGACCACTGGAGGGCCTTCACCATACAGAAGCCCTTGCCAGTACCTCCACCATTCCTGCCTAAGGGAACGGAGAAGAATCTCTTCCTACACTACCGTTGATCTCATATGATCATCACCCATCAGTTACTGATTAATGATAATAATTTTTACCCCTCTTTGTGTGTGTGTGTGTGTGTGTGTGTGTGTGTGTGTGTGTGTGTGTGTGTGTATGAATATGTGTGTGAAAATTTTCCACAGTTAGTCTCACTATGATCACACGATCTTAACTCACCTAGAACATTGTTTACATGTGTTCCCCCCCCCCCCACCCCCTTTGTGTGTGTGTGTGTGTGTGTGTGTGTGTGTGTGTGTGTGTGTGTGTGTGTGTGCAACACATGATACCCTGTTTTTCATTGATCACTGCTATCTTCTCTCAACAAACAGCAGCATATTGATGCCAACACATTATTTCACCTGTTACAATGAACATCATCCCACTGCATTGTTTACTTTTTTAAACAACACAATTAATATGAACCTCCCAACCTCCCACCCCCACCCCCACCCCCCACCCCATAGTGGATGAAGAGATATGAGCTCTCCTTCTCTTGCCCCCCTTCCTCCCCCCCCCCCCCCCCCACACACATTACCCCCCCTCCCCCCCCCCCCACACACACATTACCCTCCTCCCTTTTTTTTTTTTCTCTCACCCCCCCCCCCTCCCAATCATACCTTATCACCCATTTATCTTCCATCCCCTTCCCTCCCTCATTAACATTACCCACACACCTTTCACAACTACCCACACATAACTACCACCACCTCTTTCATCACCCAGCGAAATCATTTATTTTATTCACCTAAACTTTTTTTTTTATTTATTTATTTATTTATTTATTTTTATTTTATTTTTTTTTTTAAGTTTCTTCTGTTCATGTACTTATTTACCCCTTCTATATATAATTTTTATTTTTTTTCCCCCCAGTTTGCCCCCCCCCCCCCCCCCCCCCCCCCTTACCATTATTATCAATCCACCATTATCACAACCGTCACAAAGATATCACACCACCCCACTAAACTAGACACACAACCCTATCGTATCACACAACCCCCCCTCCCCCCACGAACCCCCCCCCCCCCTCCTCCTTTTCCTCTCCCATAATCCCCCTTGTCATTTCCGCCTAGCGGCTATTCTCCCCACCACATGGACTAACAACAGATGAGTCATTTTCGTTCTTTGTTTGTACTGTCTTAAATGTTAAATGTGATTTATTTTTTCGCCTGAAGAAGACCCAAGTGGTTGAAATGCATCGTGTCTTGTCATGTGCTTTGTTTGTCAATGTCATTGGCGGTAACTAACACCCTCTCTTTCTAAAAAAAGGAAACACTTAAGTTTCGTTCTCTCATTGCGTAGCCTACTTTCACTTTTACGTAACAAAATCGGAAATGAAATGAGGCAGGGAACAGTAAACGATAAACAAGTTGGGTATTTTTTGCTCCCATAAGAAAACCTAATACAGAGTAACTTTTATTCAAGACTGGCACAGCCTTTTAAACTTGAATAAAGTCAGACAAATACATAGACCAACAATCTAATAGTGGGGGAAAAAACAAGCGCAGGCCAACAACTGAACTATCTTCATAGTAATGACTTGGCAAAGATTTGGACTAAGGAGGGGGGGGGGGGGGGGGGGGGGGGGGGGGCGGAATTTGAAGATGGAGAAACTGGGAACATGAAATTAAGAAAATATGTTACAGATATGAAAACTCTTCACTAGCTGCATAAGGGAACCATCGCAATCCCTTTTGAAGGCAGATATATTTGTATTGCCTGCTCCGAGGCCTTTCGTCCGCTGGGTCGGACTCATCAGGGAGACACGGCTGGTTGTGTCTGCACTCCTGGCGTCAAATAGAGACACACCACAGTCCATAATACTGTGGTGTTCTCACCACCAAGAGTGCAAAAAAGAATCCAATAGCACCCCCAAAAAGCAGCCAGCGAAGAGTAGTAAATGAAACCAAACGAAAGTGTGGGGAGGAAAAAAGTTGCTGAAAAACTAAAGACATTATGCAAACAGTATAAAATATAGGGGACAATCTTTGAGCCTACGCTTGAGGATCCACCCAAAGATGCAAGAGAGATCAAAAGACAAACACACAGACGGACAGAAACAAATACAAATAACCTCAATTTGATCAAAACAAAATCGGAAATGAAATGAGGCAGGGAACAGTAAACGATAAACAAGTTGGGTATTTTTTGCTCCCATAAGAAAACCTAATACAGAGTAACTTTTATTCAAGACTGGCACAGCCTTTTAAACTTGAATAAAGTCAGACAAATACATAGACCAACAATCTAATAGTGGGGGAAAAACAAGCGCAGGCCA
>CM065746.1:29233405-29248405 GCA_033310375.1 Conus canariensis | reverse complement strand
GTTGTGTGATGCTGTGTGTGTGTGTGTGTGTGTGTGTGTTGTGTGTGTGTGTGTCACTCTGTGTGTGTGTGTGAGTGTGCACTGTCATGTGTTTGTGTACGCACACATGTTTCCAGCACACACATTTCTTTTTTGTTTCCTTTCTGTGTGGTGAGGTACTGTAACATGTGCAAGGTCTAAGATCTCAGTTATACACATACCTGCACTTTTATATATAGTAGTAATAAAAATGCTTGATATATGGACAAAACAGATGTTTTTTCATTGGAGGTCAACATTACCACTCATAATCTGAATAACCTTTTACTCCCAATATAACGATGTATATCAGTTAAGTCCTCTTCTCTTTCCTTAACCATGGAGCCAGATGAAGTGAGTGTTCAGCCTTGGAGTGCAGACAGCTGCCATGCCCTGTCTCTCCAACGCCAGTCTCCAAGTATCGGCTGAGTCAGTGACTCAGAAGAAGGAGAGACAAACTGCAAACAATGTGGATGTGAAGTGAAGAAGATGTGGAATATGAGGTCACCAGGAGAGCAGAACAAGAAGAGCCACATAGAGCATTTTCTGTGTTCATCCTGATCAGTGATGAAATGGTGTTTCATTTATAGTGACCATCAACCCAACCAATACCGAAACCAGAAGAAGAGAAGGCTGAGTGCGGACAGTGGTGTTGATTCAATCCATCAGCTCCAGAGATACCAACATACAATTCTCTACAAACTGAGAACTGGCCACTGTTTACTGCTGAGCCACCCTAGCCAAATTACGATTGCCCACACAGACAAATTTTCATGTGGCACTGGGTCTCATACCCCAGAACACATCTTCCAACACTGTCCAGCCCATGATGTTCTACAGCGTCAAACCTGGCCAGACGGTGCACAGCTGCAAATGCAGCTTCAGGGCAGCCGTCAAGACCTCGAGAAGACTGTGGGTTCCGTCATGGCAACAGGATTAAGATTTGATGCAACCAGTAAAACTGACTGCAGAAGAAGAAGAAGAATTTGTGGTGACCCACTCCACGGCAGGGGTGTGCGCTGACCTTTGCTCTTTTTTTCTGTCTTGTCTTCTGTGCCTCTTCAGTGGCACTGCCCCCAAGCCGCTGAACCTGGATCCTCACCCATGGTAATCCTGTATTATTTTTGCTCTTGACACAATACTGGCACTAGCGGTCCACAGAGAGCAGTCAGCATCAAGTGGATATAAGGCAACCCACCAGAGGAGACACTGCGCTGCTGCCGAGTCACTTTGGTGGAGCTCAGTGGTGCCTGTTCTGATCCAACATGCACGAGCTCGCTACTTCTGACAGTGATCGTTAATTGCAAAGTGAGATGATTGCTGGGTCACCGAGCGAATGTTAGTGAGCGTCTGTCTCCCTCCGGAAGGTGCCACTACATTTGCCCAATGATTGCTGATATCATTGACCTCAGCATGAACTCACTAAGGGCCCATATTTGGAGAGGAAGTTGAAAGTGAGATTACCATGAGAACAGAGCATGAAGGGTCACAGAATTAGAATTTTCTTTTTTTTTTTTTCTTTTTTTTTTTTAATGCTGATCATGAGGATGAGGATGATGAAGGTGATGCCATCCATTTCCATTCTGATCTGAAATTGCATGTCATGGCTGCACTCGATGGTAATTTTCAAATTATATCCCAGCATCCACCAGTACACAGAGATACAGACACCTGAAGGGTTAGTCAGGACATTTTAGCAACACTCTCAGAGATGCACCCATAAAGTGGATGACACTTGGCTGTGTCATTCCAGACTTCCAAACTGAACTCATAGCAAACTTACTTTTTTGTAAGAGCTGGCAAGGGTGGGAAAAAAACACCAATAAATGAATTTTAAATGTAATTAATAGCAAACTGCCAAGAAAACGTAGACAAACAAATCACAAGACAAAACACGAGTTTCGACCTCTTAGGTCAACGCCCATCTTGCGCTGAAGTGAAATGAAGATAAGTGATTGCTTGTTCATTTTCGTTGTCCTGAGTGTGTTGTATCTTGCCTGAAGAAGACCTAAGAGGTTGAAACGCGTCGTGTTTTGTCTTGTGATTCGTTTGTCTACGTTTTCGTGGTGGTTCGCTATTAATTACATTTAAAATTTGTTTGATTTCCATCTTCAGTCGCCTCACTTTGCAACTACACCAATAAATGGTTTTGATAGAAACTGATCCCACAATCTCCCAGCCCGGAATCTGCAATGCTAGCCAGTGCATCACGGTGGCTGGTTATTCCGTTTTTTTTAAATCATCATAGTCACCACTGACTAGGGACATCGACATCACGTTGAAGAGGACTGGTTTTGATGTGTCTGACTGGCTGATCTGCCACATTCTGCAGGAACTTCAGATGAGGAGATGGCCCTGGATTTGTGAATCTCACGTTTACTCAGGGCCTTGGCTATCCTGTAATGCTCAAAATAGGTTAGCCAGGCGGGGCAGTCTAGTGCCATTGGTTCCCAGGTGTCATGGTCAATACTGAGACTCTTCAGTGAGGTGCTGAGCGTGTCTTTGAAGCATTTTTTTTCCTGACCGCTGTGTGAATGCTTGCCTTGAAAATCAAGGCGTATTATTTCTCTTCCTTGAATAACGTGTAAGGACAGTCCATTCTGTTTCAAGGGATTTTGTGTGGGTAATATCACTGATGTGGTATTGGACTTAAATATGAGTCTGTCTGCATGGGTAAAGGACAGGGTGTGTGTGTGATATTGGAAAAACCAACAAACTCAAATACTTCATTATTTCCTGCTTCAGATTCCTGAAATTCACCTTTTCACTTAGGTTAAACATTTCTTCCTCTTTTTTCTCTCTTTCTTTCTATCACTTCACACACACACACACACACACACACACACACACACACACACACACACACACACACACACACACTCTCTCTCTCACCTCCTTTCCCTTTCAAACCCTGTGAGTATGAAGCCCCTGTGTGTGTGTGGTGTGTGTGTGTGTGTGTGTGTGTGTGTGCCTCTGTGTGTGTGTGTGTGTGTGTGTGTGTGTGTGTGTGTTGTGTGTGTGGGTGTGTGTGTGTGTTGTGTGTGTGTGTTGTGTGTGTGTGTGTGTGTGTATTGTGTATGCATTGTTGTGTTAAGTGAGAACATGTAATAATAAGTGTGTGCATTGTTTTATGTTTGAGTATATCACATGTGTACATACACAAGTGTATTCTTAGTGTTATTTTCCCTTCCACCTGTCACAATTCATGAATTGATTATAAAATCACTCCTGCTATGGAGACCAGGCCTATGAATTGATTATAAAATTCTTCACTTCTCTATACCGTTTGTTGTTCTGCAGCCCAGCCTTTGCACTGGATATATGACGAGAACAAGCTGAAGGGGATCATTGGCGACAAAGAGGAAGTGGAATTCTGGGACCCATCACAGAATCCATTTTATCGCATTCCTGTTGGTCGTCACACCTGCTATGGAGACCAGGCCTATGTCGTCCTTAAGTCCTTGGTCGACAAGAGAGGTATCGTCAGCATCAATTCTTCTGTCTTGTTTGAGAGACTTATGAAACTAAAATCCATTCTACTTTTGAAATGTTGCTGACAGGAGGTAACGTTGTTTTAAAGATTATGTTGCTCTGATTTTCTTCCGGAATGTTAATGTGTCTCATTTGTGCTCTTGTTAATTCTTGTTTTTGTCCATCTCTCTCTCTCTCTTTGTCCGTTTTTATCTTTGTCTCAGTCTCTTTCCTTTTTTCTCCCTTTCAGTGAGTGTGTGTGTGTGTGTGTGTGTGTGTGTGTGTGTGTGTGTGTGTGTGTGTGTGTGTGTGTTTGATGATGTTTGTTATTTGCATGGGTCTGAAGGTTGTATGGTGGATTTTTACTAGAGCAGCTTTAATCTGTGATGTATTTAAACTTACGTTTGTATTCTGTGCCTGTGAAAATGCAGATGAATTTCCAGGTGGGTAACTAAAGAACTATTGCATTGAAGTGAATGGAATCGAACTGAAGGTCTCTGTTCATGCAAACACAACTGATATGTTTTATTTCAAGAATGTGTGTGTCTCTCTCTGTCTGACTGTCTCTCTCTCTCTCTCTCTCTCTCTCTCTCTCTCTCTCTATATATATATATATATATATATACATGTATATATGTGTGTGTGTGTTAACATTCTCAGGTGTCGATGTGGAGGATCTTAAGGCAGCCATGTACAGAACGTTTGGGCCTGACTCGCCGTATGAGGACCCTGAAAACGGTCGCTACGTTGTGGGAAAGGAGGACAAAATCAGTAAGTCAGCCTTTTCTGATAGCTCGTTTTTAAGTAGTTAATCTCCCCACCTGTGTCCATCAACCTGTTGACTGAGACACAAAAACGAATCATCACCTAGGTTTGAGGGGAAATGAAATAGCCCAGGGTAAACCAGCATCGCACTCAGATTGGTACTGTGAATCCATACAAAGAGGTGGAACTGGATTGTATATGAGACCATGCACAGGCTTGCTCGATGTCCATTTGCAATGTGGTTGGGTGTGGACTGGTGATTCAATTTCCGGAAGAACAATGCAGTGTAACAGGGTATTATCGAACACACACGTCCCTGACTGAAAATGCTTCAGGAAGAAAAAAAAATCCAGAAATTTTTCAACCTTGAAAAGGGATTTTGTTGTTGTTTCTGCAACAATCTGCTTTTTTGCTTTTGGTCTTTTGTAGTGAAAGCCTATCACCCACCGCAACCCCAGCCTCAAAACCCGCATATTTGTTGCTCTCCAGTGGCGATTACTAAACTCCTAAGTTTGCCACCAAGAAAAAGACTCAAGTGCCAGTGCAAGAAAATCACTTGCACTTCAGTGGATAAAATCGGGAGCTGACATATTGGTCATCAGTGACTCTCTGTCATGCATGTACATTTGAATGATTGAAAATAGGCCTCTTTCAAAGGTTCTTTTACACACAAAGATTGCGTTTTATGTGTTTGTGCAAAAAGACTGGGAAGTGTTGTTTGTATGCGTCCAAACAATGATAGAGGCTAGAACACATGCACATACACTTGGGAGAGTATGTGTATGCATGTGTGTGTGTGTCTGTGTGGCAGAAGGTGGTTGGGTTATGGGCGTATGCTTTGATGTTGGTGTGCCTCTGCTTGTATGTGTTTGGGGAGGAGCATGTGGCTGAATGTAAGAGAAGGATGTTGCATGCAAGCCAGTGTGTATGTTGTTTTAGTTCAGGTGTGCAAGTGTTTGTATGAGACAGGTATAAGGTGCTCTGAGGTGTCAGAAACCAATGTAGAAATGTCCCATTATTCACACATTTCCTATCTGGCATGCACGCACAGACGCAGACACACGCACACACACACACACACACTCACACACCAGCATGCATTTATGCATATTCACACAAAGACACTTACAGAGAAAAAGTATGTGTTGATAACTTGTATGTATGATGTGTGTGTGTGTGTGTGTGTGTGTGTGTGTGTGTGTGAGTGTGTGTGTGTGTGTTGTGTACATGCAGGTTTTGCTATACATCATACAATAACATGAATTATGAACATTGCATTCTCTGTGTGTCTCAGTCTCTGCGTGTTTGTCTGTCTGTCTTGACTCTTCTTTCTTTGTCTGTGTGTGCGTCTGTCTCCCTCTTTGTCTGTGTGTATCTGTCTGTCTCTCTGAGCACCTGAGTTGTCTGTGTGTCTGTCCACACAGATGTGAAGACCACGCTGCCCATCAACAGACCTTGGAGACATGGCAGCATCAAAGATTTCCTGAAGAATATGGATGAAGGACAAAAGGACCCAGGTAGTTTCAACATTTGAAAGCAACACTCTTCACAGACTTAACAGCAGTTTAAATGGAACATCGATTTTTAGACTGCAGACTTTTTATTTTTATATATGTCCAAGTTTGTTATTAAGTAGAAGAAAAATCCCTAAAGACAGTCATGATTTTGCTGTCATGTCGATCAGCTGCGTTGTTGTCGGCCATTTTGATTTTTTTGATAACTAGCAAAATTGCCCGTCTTCTTGGACCACCATCATGTCATGTGCAAGAAAAAATGATGACTGAAAGTGCTGTTAAGTCCGACTTACTGCATCGCTGACGAGTGCTACGTTTGACTTTGGAACACTATACTTAATATGTCAGAGTGCTACACTTTGTGCCTTTGAGACCTTAGCAGCTCTACCTGGACACTAAGTAGAATGTGGAAAGACACATAAAACCAGATTCATTCATATAATAATAATAGTTATAGTGGTATTTGATCTAATAGGACACACTGCTACGAGTGGCTGATGATTGGCTCATGAACATCAGGGGAGGACACTGAAATGTCGCAATGTTAGGGCCACCCCGAATCAAGTCCTCAACCATCAATCTTCATGACAACTTCTTCTTGCATATGGGACAGTATCTTAGGTGCTAACAGCTTTGAAATTATACAGCTTCTCACCTGTATAGCCAGCCATTACGTAGTACAGTGTATTACGTGTATATATCCTCTGAATGAAAAAAAAAAAATGATGACAGATGAGAACAGAGGAAGTCAGAAAGTGTGCGTGTACTGGTTTGTCTTGTCCATCCAGGTTCAGTCAAGGATGATCAGATTGACTGTGTGGTGCGCATGGTGCCTGTGTGTGCACTGTACGCCGGACGCCCGGAGATGCTGGACCGCGTGGAGGAAGTCCTGAGGGTGACCCAGAATTCAGATACGGCTGTTAGCGTGGGTCTCGCTGCTGCAAGGTGAACACAGTTTGTTGGTTTGTTTGTCTCCAAAGCTGAAACTCTTTTCGTCTACTGCAGTTGAAAATGAACAGCTACATCAGTTCTCTGGATCAGATTTTTTCCTGCTTTATTGAAGTATATTCCTTTTTCATGGGAAGACCTGGACAACAATATCAGTAAGTCATGATTTCCATTGTTATGATTTATAGTGTGCTGATTTTTCAACGTAACCCATCAGGTAGAGAAAATTGTACCAGTGGACTGGCCACTCGCCATCCATTCTCCTTTGCCGCTTGCCTCCATGGTGTTTTTAGGTATCTTTTGCTGCATTGAAATATTTTTGAGAGTCACAAGCCTTCAAAGGAAATTTGACTGCCATAGCCTAAGAAAAATGGGCGGACAACTCAGCATGCGCTTTTTTTTAATCTGTTTTTAAGATGTTGGTGTTCAGATCTTTGTGTCATACATTGTTCAACATTTTCTGTCTCTCTCGTTACATGAGAGGACTGTAATGGCTGCCTGATTATCAGGGGCAGGCGATCACTTTGGTTGGGTGGGTGGTGAATGCGGAGACCCGCCAGCTGTGCAAAAACAATATTTTTCACAGATCTGCAGTGTGAAAATTCAGGTTGAGCAATATTTTGCCTTTACTGGATGATCGTTATGAAAGTGGGAGATTTTGCTTAAAAAAAACTACCGTTTTAAGTTACTGTTTATGACATCAGCATCATTATGTATGGTGCCAAGTGACTGCCCGAGTCAGAAGGCCAGCCTGAGTGGAGCACATGGGTCATCTAATTGGCTACATGCTGACAGACAGACGATGATGAACTGTGTTTTCGGGTTTCTTCGTCATGCTGTATTTGATTTTTTGACTTGACTTAGTCCTCTTCGTTCCGATCGGAACACAGGGCCCGCACTGCAGATCTCCATCTCGCTCTGTCTTGGGCTGTTCTCTTGGCTTTACCCCAGGTCATGTTGGTGAACTAGAGTTCTGCATATAGAGTTCTTCTTCAGGTGGTGACTGGTCGTCCCCTCTTCCGCTTCCCCTGTGGGTTCCAGTATGTTGTATTTTATAGGCCTGTTAGTTGCCGATAATATTTCAATCCTATGTTGTATTTCATAGGATTGAAACATTATCGGCAGTTAATAGGCTGGTGGTTTTAGTTGGGTGCAGGTGAAAACTTCTTCAAAGACGATGTGACCTTCTTCATACTTGAAGAAGAAATGGTCACAGGACGAAAGGTGAACTGAGGAACAAAGAAGATATTACTGAAACCTTTTTTTTCCCCCATTTTTCATCCGCCAGGGTGCTTGAACATATCATTTTGCACGGGAAGAGTGAGGAGGCCTTGGAAAAGGTGATCTCAGAGCTGGGACAAGCCGGCCGCCCAAACGCTCAGGAGCTGGATCGGGCCGTGGCTGGTCACCTTCGGCAGGTGCAGAAGTGTCTGAATCTCTCACACCATGCAGCCATCACGGAAAACTTCCGAAAAGACTGACGTGAGTGGATAGTCTTGGTGATGTTGCTGTGATATTACAAATGTTGATCAATGTTTTATGGTATGGTCTGTGGTCGTCTTTTGTATAAAAAAAAAAAAAAAAAAAAAGTGTCCTTCGTTTCGTTGTTGTTAGTGTTTCTCATTGTGTCACCATTAGTAGGTTTGTTTGTTTTTTTACACATTTTCGTACAAATAAAGAAAGGGAATGAAAGGAAAAGTAACTCATGATGCAAGAGATAAATCAAGTAAACACCTCACCCTCTACGACTGCTGGAGCTAAGGGAAAAGCTGGATCTACCATGACCTACCTTTAACTGATCCCTGCGTGTATCCCAAGAATATTCCAGCGAGATGGCAAGAGTTCCGCCTTTAAATGCCAACTCACTGTCTATGACATGTATCAGAGGTGTGTGTCAGATCTATCCTGAATGCTCAGAGAACAGTAGTGACCAGTGAAAAACATGTAGCTTAATTGTCGTCAGTTTTGTCAACTATCCATTTGAAGATGCTGCGATTCATGTACGATTGATTTTGATTTTTTTTTAAAAAGTCATGAACACGTGGTTTTAGAGTAATCTTTTTATGAAAAAGATGCAGCTTGAGAAGCGTTGATTGTTGTTATGAAAAGATTTGTCTCCACAGTGGAACCTGTCTGTTACGGCTCCCAGGACTCTTGAAAGACTTGATTTTCAGGAACATGTTTCTCCACGGTAGATTCACCTCCCAGTGAAGACTTCTGTCCCATCACAGTTTTCTGTTTTAACCCACTGACTAACATTTTGTTGTTGTAACATTCCCGTTACTATCATTTCTCTTTTATGGCGTCAGACAAACTTAAATTTAACTTTTTAAACTCAGTATTTTTTTTTTTTTTTTGAGTATCACCAAGAAGTTACTGCCATTTCAACCTGATTTTGAAGGATTTTGGGAGAAGCTTTTGGAGGTCCCTACTGTGCCTCCTTTTTCAAAGAAAATATTTGTGACAGTCCTGCATTTCATGTGCTAGTTTTGCTTTACGTATTGATGCCGTAAAGGTCAAGGACAAACACAGCTAGGGGATTCCTCGCAGCCTCTTGCCAGTCCTAAGATGAAGGAGGAGGGTTTGTGCATGTGGACAAAGCTGGATGAAGGGTTTGTGTATTGACAAAGCAGGAAAAGGTAGGGTTTGGCATGTGGACAAAGCATGAAGGAGGAGGGTTTGTGTATGTGGACAAAGCTGGATGAAGGAGGGTTTGTGTATGTGGACAAAGCTGGATGAAGGAGGAGGGTTTGTGTATGTGGACAAAGCTGGATGAAGGAGGAGGGTTTGTGTATGTGGACAAAGCTGGATGAAGAGGAGGGTTTGTGTATGTGGACAAAGCTGGATGAAGGAGGAGGTTTGTGTATGTGGACAAAGCTGGATGAAGGAGGGTTTGTGTATGGGACAAAGCTGGATGAAGGAGGGTTTGTGTATGTGGACAAAGCTGGATGATGGAGGGTTTGTGTATGTGGACAAAGCTGGATGAAGGAGGGTTTGTGTATGTGGACAAAGCTGGATGATGGAGGGTTTGTGTATGTGGACAAAGCTGGATGATGGAGGGTTTGTGTATGTGGACAAAGCTGGATGAAGGAGGGTTTGTGCATGTGGACAAAGCTGGATGATGGAGGAGGGTTTGTGTATGTGGACAAAGCTGGATGAAGGAGGGTTTGTGTATGTGGACAAAGCTGGATGAAGGAGGGTTTGTGTATGTGGACAAAGCTGGATGAAGGAGGGTTTGTGTATGGGACAAAGCTGGATGAAGGAGGGTTTGTGTATGTGGACAAAGCTGGATGAAGGAGGGTTGTGTATGTGGGACAAAGCTGGATGAAGGAGGGTTGGATGGACAAAGCTGGATGAGGAGGTTTGTGGTGGACAAAGCTGGATGAAGGAGGGTTTGTGTGTGTGGACAAAGCTGGATGAAGGAGGGTTTGTGTATGTGGACAAAGCTGGATGATGGAGGGTTTGTGTATGTGGACAAAGCTGGATGAAGGAGGGTTTGTGTATGTGGACAAAGCTGGATGATGGAGGGTTTGTGTATGTGGACAAAGCTGGATGAAGGAGGGTTTGTGTATGTGGACAAAGCTGGATGATGAAGGAGGGTTTGTGTATGTGGACAAAGCTGGATGATGAAGGAGGGTTTGTGTATGTGGACAAAGCTGGATGATGGAGGAGGGTTTGTGTATGTGGACAAAGCTGGATGATGGAGGAGGGTTTGTGTATGTGGACAAAGCTGGATGAAGGAGGGTTTGTGTATGTGGACAAAGCTGGATGAAGGAGGGTTTGTGTATGTGGACAAAGCTGGGTGAAGGAGGAGGGTTTGTGTATGTGGACAAAGCTGGATGAAGGAGGGTTTGTGTATGGGGACAAAGCTGGATGAAGGAGGAGGGTTTGTGTATGTGGACAAAGCTGGATGAAGGAGGGTTTGTGTATGTGGACAAAGCTGGGTGAAGGAGGAGGGTTTGTGTATGTGGACAAAGCTGGATGAAGGAGGGTTTGTGTATGGGGACAAAGCTGGATGAAGGAGGAGGGTTTGTGTATGGGGACAAAGCTGGATGAAGGAGGGTTTGTGTGTGTGGACAAAGCTGGATGAAGGAGGGTTTGTGTATGTGGACAAAGCTGGATGAAGGAGGGTTTGTGTATGTGGACAAAGCTGGATGAAGGAGGGTTTGTGTATGTGGACAAAGCTGGATGAAGAAGGAGGGTTTGTGTATGTGGACAAAGCTGGGTGAAGGAGGGTTTGTGTATGGGGACAAAGCTGGATGAAGGAGGGTTTGTGTATGTGGACAAAGCTGGATGAAGGAGGAGGGTTTGTGTATGTGGACAAAGCTGGGTGAAGGAGGGTTTGTGTATGGGGACAAAGCTGGATGAAGGAGGGTTTGTGTATGTGGACAAAGCTGGATGAAGGAGGAGGGTTTGTGTATGTGGACAGATTTGCCCCAGTCCTTCCAGTCCGCCCTGCATGGAGCGTTGACTGGCAAGGACTACGCCTGTGCCGTCCGCACGACTATCCGGGTCGGGGGCTGCAACGCTTCACGTAGCGGCTTCATCGGTGCCTGCTTGGCTGCTCAGGTTGGTGGGCCAAGTGTTGTCCCCCCTTTTTTTTCCTTTCTTTTTTATTTTGTGTGTATAGCACAAGAAGTTTGAGAACAATGTGATCAGCTGAACATGGTAAGGACAGACTATCTGCTAAGCCTTTTTCAAGCACACTTTATGTTGAAAACTGATTTATGAAAACCGATCTATGAAAACTGATCTATGAAATACTTACTGTGAAAGTATGAAGTCAAATTTTCAGCAGAATTGTTGTTTTCCCAAAGCGATCTATTGAGTACTTTGTTTACAGTCCAATTTCTTATGAATTATTTCTGTTTTCTAGTTAATGGGCCAGTTTTGAAATTTTGGGACAGGGATACAAAATGATATATGGGCAAGTGGAGGGAAAGCAGCAGCTTAATTGGGCTTATGGATAACAGGGTAAAGGTTAGAGTTGTTTTTCTTGAACATTTCTGCCTTGGTTCATACAAGATTGATCTGCCAGTAGCGACTGCCATGTAAATTTTAGGAGGAGAAATGTGACATTTAAAAGGTTGAAAAAGAAAAGAGGGTCTTTATTTGGAAACTCTTTAGTAAGAGGTTTGAATTATATTGAAAGAAAATTAATTGAGATATTTGCTTATCTGTGTTGGAAATCTATAAAGAGACATGATTAACACTATTGGAAGAGATTTAGTTATATGTGTTAGAATTTTGAAAAAAGATTATTTACAAATGAACATTTTTTTTCTGAAATACACATTGAAGTGTGTGTGATTGCGTGGTTTCTGTTTCAGAACGGCCTGGAGAGCATTCCCGAAAGCTGGCAGCAAAGAACCCACACCCGTCAGGACGTCCTTGACCTTTCCAAACAACTGACAGAGATTCTTTAGAGGGCTATGCCTTAGAGGAGTTACTTTGTTCTTTCACTCTTTACTGATTCTATCCCCCCCCCCCCTCCCCTCGTCGCCCCCATTTGTTTTAAAAACTGGTACTTTAGCTCAGGCAGGCTTATCACTAAGCACCAAAATTGAAGAAATCAAAATGCAAGTATGTAAATGCATCTGGTTATGCAAGTGGATACGAACTAATCTAGTCCTCATTTTATTTGCCTTCACGGGTTTTTTGTTTTTGTTGTTGTTTTTTTGTTTTTTTTTCAGTTGTAGGGAAAAGTGAGAATGTATCATACAAATTTGGATCTATGTCAGGTAGACTGAAACCATTTCAGTTTCCGATTTTGCGCAGGCTTGATGTGGAAGAGAGAGCGTATGATTACATCGCTAGAAACCATTGTGGTCGGTGAAGTATGATGACTGTTGCGTCGCCTTGCCACATCTTGCCTGGGGGAAATGCGCTGAAACTTGGTTTCGCTCCAATCATTCCACTATAGGGAGTGAATAAAATTTCAAACGATTCGCTGTTGTTGTTGTTTTTCCATTTGTTGTAATTGTTCAAACGATGCGCTGTTGTTGTTGTTTTTCCATTTGTTGTAATTGTTCAAACGATTCGCTGTTGTTGTTGTTGTTTTTCCATTTGTTGTAATTGTTCAAACGATTCGCTGTTGTTGTTGTTGTTTTTCCATTTGTTGTAATTGTTCAAACGATTCGCTGTTGTTGTTGTTGTTTTTCCATTTGTTGTAATTGTTCAAACGATTCGCTGTTGTTGTTGTTGTTTTTTCCATTTGTTGTAATTGTTCAAACGATTCGCTGTTGTTGTTGTTGTTTTCCATTGTTGTAATTGTTCAAAGATTCGCTGTTGTTTTTTTCCATTTGTTGTAATTGTTCAAACGATTCGCTGTTGTTGTTGTTTTTTTTCCATTTGTTGTAATTGTTCAAACGATTCGCTGTTGTTGTTGTTGTTTTTCCATTTGTTGTAATTGTTCAAACGATTCGCTGTTGTTGTTGTTGTTCATTTCCATTTGTGTTGTAATTGTTTCAAACGATTCGCTGTTGTTGTTGTTGTTTTTCCATTTGTTGTAATTGTTCAAACGATTCGCTGTTGTTGTTGTTGTTTTTTCCATTTGTTGTAATTGTTCAAACGATTCGCTGTTGTTGTTTGTTTTTCCATTTGTTGTAATTGTTCAAACGATTCGCTGTTGTTGTTGTTGTTTTTCCATTTGTTGTAATTGTTCAAACGATTCGCTGTTGTTGTTGTTTTTCCATTTGTTGTAATTGTTCAAACGATTCGCTTGTTGTTGTTGTTTTTCCATTTGTTGTAATTGTTCAAACGATTCGCTGTTGTTGTTGTGTTTTTCCATTTGTTGTAATTGTTCAAACGATTCGCTGTTGTTGTTGTTGTTTTTCCATTTGTTGTAATTGTTCAAACGATTCGCTGTTGTTGTTGTTTTTCCATTTGTTGTAATTGTTCAAACGATTCGCTGTTGTTGTTGTTGTTTTCCATTTGTTGTAATTGTTCAAACGATTCGCTGTTGTTGTTGTTTTTCCATTTGTTGTAATTGTTCAAACGATTCGCTGTTGTTGTTGTTGTTTTTCCATTTGTTGTAATTGTTCAAACGATTCGCTGTTGTTGTTGTTTTTCCATTTGTTGTAATTGTTCAAACGATTCGCTGTTGTTGTTGTTTTTCCATTTGTTGTAATTGTTCAAACGATTCGCTGTTGTTGTTTTTTCCATTTGTTGTAATTGTTCAAACGATTCGCTGTTGTTGTGTTGTTTTTCCATTTGTTGTAATTGTTCAAACGATTCGCTGTTGTTGTTGTTTTTCCATTTGTTGTAATTGTTCAAACGATTCGCTGTTGTTGTTGTTGTTTTTCCATTTGTTGTAATTGTTCAAACGATTCGCTGTTGTTGTTGTTTTTCCATTTGTTGTAATTGTTCAACGATTCGCTGTTGTTGTTTTTTTCCATTTGTTGTAATGTTCACGATTGCTGTTTTTTTTTTTTCCATTTGTTGTAATTGTTCAAACGATTCGCGTTGTGTTGTTTTCATTTGTGTAATGTTCAAACATTAGCATGTTCCGAGTTTTTTTTTTAACGTCTGATCTTGATGCCCTTCATCAGTAAGTAACATTCTGCTCCTCCACGATCCTGTCCGACATCATTCTCCATGTTCCAGAGCTGCACCAGTATTGTAATCTACAGTCTGGAGAGAGGAGAGAGAGAGAGATAGAGAAAGAGAGAGAGAGAGAGCAATTAATAAAGAATCAACTCAGACAGACACTATTCTGCTACAGAATCAGTGGTATTGTACTCCACAGTCCGTAGAGAGAGAGAGAGCAGTTAATAATGAATCAACTCAGACAGACACTATTCTGCTGCAGAATCAGTGGTGTTCTGAGAAGTTCTGATCCAGCATTCACAGGACAGCCACATGACTATGCCCCCAGTCGATGACAGTAATTGCTTAGGGCCAGCTGAATTAAAAGGGTGCACCTTTTTCTAGAGGAAGCTACCTTCCATTGACTGTCTCCATGAACTTGTCGATGCTGAGGACTGTGACGCTAGCATGGCGGTGGAGCAGAAATCAAGAGTGAGGTGACCACGAGATTGAGGCGTGTGTTTGTGTGTGTGCATGTGTGTGCATGTTGTGTGTGTGTGTGTGTGTGTGTTGTAGTGTGTGTGTGTCTGTGTCTGTGTGATATAGATCAGCGAGGATGCAAATATTGTTCTCTCATTTTTTTTAAAACTCTGTCAAATGACTAATTATGAACGTGATGAATGATAAAGAATAACCAGTGGGTGTGTGCGTGCATGCATGCATTTGTGCGTGCGGGGGGCTGTGAGTGTGCGTGTGT
>CM065746.1:29203405-29230905 GCA_033310375.1 Conus canariensis | reverse complement strand
GAAAAGATAGATACTGAATAAGTGAATGAACATGATTTATATGGCCAGACTCCTCCTTTAGGGTATAGCATCATGCATCTCAGTTCTGTACTAAAATGGGTTTGAAGTATATGGAACTTAATTATGCTCTGGAAAACTACTGAGTGACCATGGTAATTATAAGTAAAGGATAATGATGATGAAACTATCAGGGCTGATGAAAACAATCTGAAGATAGACAAGAAGTAAACTGTACAATCACATATGACACTTTCATATCAAGAGTAGGTTAAGGCTGGACCTCACATTGCACACGCCCTGACACTGACTCTAACAGAGCTTTTGGCGACAATCTAAATACACAAGATTCCACCACAAACAGTAAAATTTACAGCACACTTGTAGTACAACGTTGAAGACAAATATATTCTTACTCGTTCCCTGAGCAAGGGAACAGTGACAGTAGTGAATCCGTGTTAACACCAAACACTCAAACTGATGAAAGACATGGACAAACACATTGTCAACACTGGCAGTGCAGGTGTGAACAATTGCACATCAACCGTGACTGCAACCAAGTCAGGTGGCCAGCAACAGAATCGTGCAGTGCACACAACAACCTAGGGAAAACATGGCATGCATATATGTATATATATATATATATACACGTGTGTGGGTCACAGACGTCTAAAACATTATCGTGTTGTGAGAGGAAACGGAGCACACTCATTCAGTTTAATGAGCATGAGGTGTGTGCGTGTTCGTGCCTGCCTGCCTGCATGTGTGTGTGTGAGCGTGCATGTGTATGTTCGTGCGCCTGTGCATGCGTGCGTTTGTGTGAGTTGACAACACTCAGACACACCCTACTCACTTCCTTCTCAGGCCCTGTTTGTGATAGAAACATGCAGGAGACGTCACTTCCAGTGAGGAACATTGTGCATCAGATGGTCAACTAATATGATAATACACATGTGAATGCTACTTAGGTTAAAAAAAAAAAAAAGTGAAGAAATGAAGAGTTTAAAATGACACTGGTTCATTTCTGATGTCCAGCCTACCTCATGAAATTGACATAATTTGGACTGGGACTATATCAACAAAACTGAATGAAACAACACTCTGCTTAATGGATTTTTTTCAACAGAATTCAACTGAGAAAAATAAAAGGTGCAGTACTCTACAAATTTCTATCAAGAGAAATGAACCGAAAAAAAAAAAGTTCGATGTTATTTACCATTTTACGCGATTTCGTCAGTAGATCTGAGGTGAGAAAATGAAACACAGAAACAGTATTTCACACAGGACGGACACCACAGCTGAAGTCAGATAAGGAAACGCGATACAAACACTCTTTTACACAAAACTATCAACAGAACTGAACTGAGGAAAAGAAACGTGACACATTACTCTTTCTTACCAGACTGTACTGAAATGGGAAAAATAAAACAAAAAAAACGCCCATCTTGCACCGCATGGGAAGAAGATAAGTGATTGCTCGTTCATTTTCCTTGTCCTGAGTACTGTGTATCTTGCCTGAAGAAGGCCTAACAAGTCGAAGCGTGTCGTGTTTTGTGATTCATCTGCCAATGGTTTTTTGGGTGGAGCTTCATTGATAATTTTTCAAATTTGTTTAGATTTCTGCCTGCAGTCGCCTCATTTTGCAACTAGACAAACACAAAAAGGCGGGACAGCACTCTGCCTTACAAGTCTCCCTCAACAGAACTGACTTTGAAAACAACAACAACAACAATGAAACAACAACAACAAAACACGAGATGAACATGTGGCTGGACAGAAGTTTACTTCTGCAAATGTTTAATATTCATGCTCTTGAAAAGCATGTTTCGTTTTATTGTTGCTATTTTTATTCTTTTGTATGTGGTTGAGCTGATAAGGGTAGCGTAAGTGCATAGGGATTTCAGTGAATTCTGAGCTTTTGTAGTAGAGTTGATAAGGGTAGTGCAAGTGCATAGGGATTTCAGTGAATTCTGACTTTTTGTCAGAAGAGTTATCCGCCTTGGTGCCAAATTAGCTTGGTTCCAGAATGATCTTTAGAATGCCAGTGGACGAGTAGGAATACAATAGTTGGTTTGTGGATATAATCAGTCTACTTGGCATAATCTCTGTCTAGGAATGTGCACAGACATTAATGGATATTTGTTCATGGTAATGACAAAGCATTAATTAATACTGTTATTTACTGAAGCTCAGGGCCTATATTCTGCTGCGTATTAGCTGTTGGTGTAAACAGGAGGCAATAATACCAGCCTCCCGCCAAAATGCGATCTCTTCCCCACTGCTTGACACAGCTAGCAGAGCTCTTGCCTGTTCGTTTGGGAAAGGAAGACCTGTTTCATGCTGGTTAGCCACAGCACCAAGGCAAAGGTGATTATCTTTTGAGAGGACGCCTGTTCCACACCAGAGAGGTGGCTGGGACAGATGAATGGGTGTGTGTCTCAACACCCTGTCCTGAGGTTGGTTGGTTGGTTGGTTTGGTTTTGATTGACTGAGGAACTGAAATAAACAAAAAGTCAAACATCAACACGGTCCTGGGTGATGGATGGATGACTCTCCCCCCTCTGCCCTTGACTGCTTACAAATGGCGTCGCCGACAGGATCGAACATGCCGACCTCAGGACGCGGGAGCCCCTATGACGACAAGGACTTCTCGCAGGTATTTTTTTGTTATTGTTGAGAAACTGCGCCTGTGCGGTCCAGTGCTGTTGCTGAGAGAGCAGCCCCAGGCCTCAGCGTGGAGAGCGGCCAGTTGTGCTAGGCGCCCAAGGCCCGACACACTGCTGAAAGGACGAGTGCCTCATCGGACGGTGAAGGACTCGTAGCTGAGGGGTGGGGTAGTGTTTCCCTTACAGGTCGAGGGAAAGGAGACTTCGCGCTGCGCAGGATGTTGCCAGATGTGTTGGACTGTAGTCACTGACTGTTGATAATTAGTATGATTTTTTTTGTGTTGGTGTGACTGCAGTAGATTGTATGCAGAATACCCATAATTTTGTATTGTTAAATGTGGGCGAGGATTTTGTTTTTATAAGGCCTGCTGGTTGTATTTTTGTTCGGTTTGCTATTGATGCATTAATCCGGGTGGCGATTAAGATGACCCAAGCTACTATGAATGTAGCTGAATGGAAAAGATTGAGAGAAATTATTGACAAATTGAAATCCAGAGAGAAAATGATGGTAAAGGTTCGAAGGGAAGCTGTTGTGCCTATATTTGGAGGGGGGAGTAAGACAACTCCAGGAATTTAAAGAATGTTGGAATGTGAAGGTGACTGGAAGTTAGCACCTTGGGAATTGGCTGGAAGACAAGCTAAAGCGATTGAAGATGGCTCTTGACAAAGCGGGGGGTGGGGGGGGGGGGGGGGGCATTCCCAGAAAGCGGCCTTTGTACAAGACTGGCATAAACAGTCCACTTTGGATCTCCGGGGTGGAGATAAAGTGGTGATATGGAACCAGGTACTAGGTGCTGATTTGAAGGTTTAAAACCCTTTGATTTCTGGGAAAAGGGGTGAATTAAGTGTGGCTAGGCTGGCCCTTACACCATAAACCATGGGATGGTTTGGATGGGTAAGAGGAGGAGACTAGGGTAGAAATCAGGAAATTTCTTTTTCATCACTTTCCCCACGCCCCGAGAAGCCTCTCCTTAGGTATGCAAGGGAGACCAAAGGGGTGAGAACGTTTCTAACAGAAACGTAAGAGTCCAGGACTGATCGCTCCTTGTTAGTCTGCCAATGACTGTGCACGTCTGGAGTTGCCATACCTCCCCCTATCTGTTCCTACTTTCTCCTTTTCTTCCCATACGGACCGCCCCTTCCCCCCCCCCCTCCCCCCCCCCCCCCCTCTTCCACCCCATTTTCCGTCCCTTTTAATCCACTCCCACCACTCGTATTTCCCCTTCCCTCTCCTTTCTGAGCCTTCTCCTCCTCCTCCCCCTTCCCAGCTTGAGATCATGGCACTGCTATTGTCGTAGTAGTTGATTTGTTCACTGTTCCCCGTGGGGATAATGGGGGGGAGGGGGGGGGGGGGGGGCTTTTGTACAAATAGTTCCCCCTCCTTCTGTACATTCTGTGCTAGTAACATCCCCTTTTCCTTTCGCTTTCGGTAACTCTTGTCTCCTCCTTTGCTGCACTGTCGTCTACTGTCAGTTCTGTCTACCATATCTTTTATCTTTTTTTTTTTTTTTTTTTTGCTGTCCCAACCTCTGCGCCACCTCAGAGGCAGTGCACCCACGCCGCCCATTCCGACACCCCGTCCACAGCCACTGCCCGGTCGGCCCCGCCGCAGCCCCGGCACCAGCAATCCACAGGGAGCAGTCAATGTCAAGCCGTCAAGAGGCAACCCACCGGAGGAGAAACTGCACCGCTGCCGAGTCACTTCGGTGGTGTTCAGTGGCGCCTGTTCTGATCTAACATACGCAGGACACCACCTACTAAGCCCCCTACTGACGACAATAATTGCTTAGTCGCGGAGCCGGCGTGAGTGAGCTCTCCCTCCGGAGGGCGCCACCACGTCCGTCCAACGACAGCCCCCATGGACTCGCCGATACCGGTGACCCTGACGGAACCAAACCAAAGCCACAGATGTGGAGAGGACATCGAAACTGAGGTCACCATGGGAGCAGGGCATGAAGGGCCACAGAACCTGAGACGTTTTTTTTTTAATGCTGATCGATGAGAATGAGGATGATCAAGATGATGCTACGGATTTCCATTTTGGTCTGAGACTACATGACAGGGCTGTACTCTACGCTTCCTTTCATAATTATCCCGGCGTCAACCAGGCCCGAGAGATACAGGCACCTGCAGTGTTGGTCAGGAAATCTGAGCAACACTCTCAGAAACGCATCCATTAAGTGGATGAAACTCGACTGTGTGGTCCCAGTCTTCCCAACTGAGTCCGCAGCAACTCAACTCTGGGTAGGAGCCGGTCGGGGCAGAAAAACCCACATGACTTCTGATGGGATTCGAACCCACGACCTCCCAGCCGGGAGTCCGCGACGCTAACCACTTCACCACGGCGGCTGGTTCTTTTATCTATCTTTTCCCACAACCTCTTCCCACAAATTTCTGCACGCAACCTCTCCCACGAGAGGAGTGGAAGGCAGTCATGCCAACCCAGTGGTTGGAGGGACATGTGGAGTGTCTGAGAGTGGCTCACAGAAAAGCAGGGGAACAACTCCACATCCATGCTTCCTCCAAGAGGAGGCCAGGCAAGACCAGGGCAAATCCCACCCCAGACCTCCAACCGGGAGATCTTGTCCTGATCAGAAAGCATAGGCCAGGGCGGAATAAGATCCAGGATATCTGGGGGGAGCGGATCTTCTTTGTGGTTCAGGTGCCTGGACCCGGAGGTGGGCCATTTACCATTGCCCTACTGGATGGTGTTGGCACTATGGTGAAGGTGAACAGGCATGAAATTTGTCAGTTTCTCCCCTCTGTTGTGGAGCCTCTTGGAAAGATGGATCCTGAGAGTCGCTCTGAGCCACCTCCAGCAGTGACCACACATCTTGAGTGGCACATTGCCCCATGGTCCACTGACAAAGGGAGTCAGGGAACCTCCCCTGAAACCCCTCCTATCCCACCTGCTGCCCCACAGTCCCCTGATCAGCAGCCACTGACAGACAGGAGCGGAATGACTGTCCGCAGATCTGCCCGCTCCAACAAGGGAGTTCCCCCACGCTGGAAGTGGAAGTAAGAATGTTTGGTGTGAGGACAGGCATGCACCACCTCCATCTCTTGGAATCTTTTGTTTCTTTTTTGGTTCTTTTTGTCATGGGCATGTGAATATATTCAACCAGGTGGACACTTTTTTTTGTTGGGAAAGGTTTTTTGTTGGGTTGTTTGATAATGCTTTCAACTTGGCTGAAGGCAGTTCATTTGCGTGTATTGATGCAGATGTTTGTTGAACATCGAATTTTGTTTTTGAAGGTTTTGTGAAGAAATGTTGGTAGCATCTGTGTATTCAATGTGGGCATTTAATGGGGTATGAAGCACTACCTTTTGAAAAAAGAAGTTGTCTGCATCCTGGTATGTAAGAATGAAGATTGACAGGTGTTGAGTTCAAGACAGTATGGGCAATAAACAGCCATGCTGCCCCTGAATGCTTTATTGGGAAAGATGCATTTTCAAGATTTACTTTAAAAAGGAAGATCTGAAAAATGGCAGACTTGAGGGCTACAAGCGAAACATGGACTCTTGTTGGGAAAAGGTGAAATCGGTGTCCTACTGAATGCGATGCACAGTTTAGGAGGCGACAGAAAAGCGTGAGATTGGCACTTTTAAGTCCCAGAGAGGTGTTTTGGTGTTTAGCCCAGGCCCGATTGGTTTTGTAAACTGCTGTCCCTCTGTTCTCTTGGTCTGTATGACTGCGATTTGTTTTTTTTTGTTGTACTATATTGATCTTTTGATGAACCATTTGGCATGTTTGATTTTGTTATGTGTGCTGATACGTTCTTTTTTGTTTTGGATTCTAACAGAATCTACCTTGTCGGTTTAAGTGCTGTCACACTGTTGGTTGTAATTTTTTGCTTGACAATTTACCTGTTGAGGGTTATATTGTCACCAAGGATTTTTGTGTGTATTTTTGTGTGCAAACGGCATGCTATACTATATTAGGCAAAGTTATGGAGACCATAACTGTCAGCAGGGGAGATTTGTGGCTGGACAGAAGTTTACTTCTGCAAATGTTTAATATTCATGCTCTTGAAAAGCATGTTTCGTTTTATTGTTGCTATTTTTATTCTTTTGTATGTAGTTGAGTTGATAAGGGTAGTGTAAGTGCATAGGGATTTCAGTGAATTCTGAGCTTTTGTAGTAGAGTTGATAAGGGTAGTGCAAGTGCATAGGGATTTCAGTGAATTTTGACTTTTTGTCAGAAGAGTTATCCGCCTTGGTGCCAAATTAGCTTGGTTCCAGAACGATCTTTCGAATGCCAGTGGACGAGTAGGAATACAATAGTTAGTTTGTGAATATAATCAGTGTACTTGGCATAATCTCTGTCTAGGAATGTGCACAAATTACCAGACATTAATGGATATTTATTCATGGTAATGACAAAGCATTAATTAATACTGTTATTTACTGAAGCTCAGGGCCTATATTCTGCTGCGTATTAGCTGTTGGTGTAAACAGGAGGCAATAATACCAGCCTCCCGCCAAAATGCGATCTCTTCCCCACTGCTTGACACAGCTAGCAGAGCTCTTGCCTGTTCATTTGGGAAAGGAAGACCGGTTTCATGCTGGTTAGCCACAGCACCAAGGCAAAGGTGATTATCTTTTGAGGTATGTCAAAACAAGTTTACTGGGAACAAGTTCATTGGGAATCTGGTTGTTATAGATAAATATTTTTGTTGTTGTTGACTTGTTTAAGAGTTTTAAAGAAAATGTTAAGAGCCACTTAATGGAGATGTTTACAAGACTAAGAGTTTTCACTTAGGATGAGAACTGGTTGTATTTCTCTTTCAAGAGGTCTTGGACAGCTCTCTCTCTCTCTCTCTCTCTCTCTCTCTCTCTCTCTCTCTCTCTCTCTCTCTCTGTGGGTTTGTGTGCATGTTATTTTTTTCATGGAATCAGTACCTGATGTGATGGAAGTTGGAATGGATTATCCAAATTATGCTCATTCCTTGTAGTTACACTGCTGTTAAAAGCAGTTCCTGAAAATCAATGCTGATCTATTTAATTTTCATTTTAGATGTGTCAGAAACTTCGTTTTTTTAATTGTGTTCCATTTCTTGGCTACACTAGAATTACGAAGACGGGCGAGTAACGAAGACGGGTGAAGGGAAGTAACCCCTTTTGAAGAGTAAACCATTGAAACGTATGAGTTGCTTCCCTTTGCTGCATTCTTGCTGGCTATGTTGATGCCAGGCATTTATTATTTTTTGAAGATCATGTGAGTCTTGGTGTTATGATTTAGGGACACACATGTTGCCCTTTTCAGAGGACGCCTGTTCCACACCTGAGAGGTGGCCGGGACAGATGAATGTGTGTGTCTCAACACCCTGTCCTGAGGTAGATAATATTTTTCCCATGTTGATATTATGTTGTCACTTTTTGTTTTGTTTTGACATTTTTCAACGCACCCCTATCTGCAATTCGTTGTACCTTTGGTACCATGGATTATTTTTTGTAAAGCTGGTGGTCACAATGGTTATTGTTACCACAAGCCAATGTGTATGCAATCAATGGTATTGAATGAAGATGATATGTTTTTTCTTTTGTCAGAGCCATTGATTGAATGATGTTGTGTATGTATTATTATGAATAAATGTAATTTTTTTTATATTATGATAGACTAACTGAACCTGATGAGTAACAATCTAGTCCATGTCCTGCTGATATAATTGCTGTTTTCCTGTTCTGTTGTCTTAATAGACACAAGGATCAGTGCTGCTAGCATGCAGTACAACCTTTACTGTAACAGAATAGATGCCAGTATGTTCACAGTATTTTAATGTTGTTATTTTATTTTGCTTTTTTTTTTATTGTTATGCTGAGTAATAATCAGAACACGAGTGCCTAAACAGAAGTGAACTTCGAAAAGGTGTAAGAGAGGAACAGAGTAGCAGCGTCTGAACAGAACTGAACTGAGAAGATGCAGCTAAGTTCCGTTTTGCTAACAGGACCCTGGACAAAACCGAGTAGAGAACACAGCTCTGACAGACACAGACATAAGACGGGAATTCTAGCCTCAGGAACAAGACTCTTCTGTCTTAGAGACAATCAGTTCAACACACAGTTCAGGTCCTTTCCTTTTTCAAATGGATAACTGTTCATTCAAACCCAATGATACTGACAAAATATGACGTAAACAAAAGCTGCACAGGATGACAATCTGAACGGATCATCCAGCAAATAACTCGGAACACCACCTCAAACATTAAAAGATAGGGGGAAGTTGGATCTGTTTGATGATATTCTTATTATAGCCATGAAACAAAAACTTACAACCTTGTTTTTTCCAAGTCAAGAGTTTTCCTTTAAAACCTTATATCTGAATACAAATTAATCAGAGACATTTGACTCCAGCCCCGTGTTCCAGCAGTGCTTCGGATATCACTGATACTGAACTGTAGTTCTGGAACTACTGCTACGGTATTTGATATTGATACAGTACAGTGACACTGTAGAATGACACAGTACAATGGCACTGTCAGTGCCACTATAGAATGATACAGTACAATGGCACTGTCAGTGATCCTATAGAATGAAACAGTACAGTGACACTGTCAGAGGTCCTATAGAATGATACAGTACAATGGCACTGTCAGTGACCCTACAGAATGAAACAGTACAATGGCACTGTCACTGATCCTATAGAATGAAACAGTACAATGGCACTGTCAGTGACCCTACAGAATGAAACAGTACAATGGCACTGTCAGTGATCCTATAGAATGAAACAGTACAATGTCACTGTCAGTGATCCTATAGAATGAAACAGTACAATGGCACTGTCAGTGACCCTACAGAATGAAACAGTACAATGGCACTGTCAGTGGTCCTATAGAATGATATAGTACAATGGCACTGTCAGTGATCCTACAGAATGATATAGTACAATGGCACTGTCAGTGACACTATAGAATGATATAGTACAATGGCACTGTCAGTGACACTATAGAATGATATAGTACAATGGCACTGTCAGTGACACTATAGAATGATACAGTACAATGGCACTGTCAGTGGTCCTATAGAATGAAACAGTACAATAGCATTGTCATTGATCCTGTAAGATGATATAACACAATGGCACTGTCATTGATCCTATAAGATGATATAATACAATAGCACTGTCATTGATCCTATAAGATGAAGTAGTACAATGGCACTGTCATTGATTCTATAGAATGATATAGTATAATTGCACTGTCAGTGATCCTATAGAATTTTATAGTACAATGGCACTGTCAGTTATCCTAAAGTTGTGTGTCCTGCAGGGTTTTTAGTACTATGGCATACACCTTGTAATGGTATTGTACCACTATGACATACACCTTGTAACAGTATTGTACAAAATCTCCTGTAGTGGTATAGTACTGTGGCCTTTGTCCTGTAGTGGTTCAGTATCATGAAATACATTCTGTAAAGGTGTAATACTATGGCATATGTCCTGTAATGTTACAGTGCTGTAGTGGTATAGTAATATGGGATATGTCTTATAGTGGTATAGTACTTCTGCATATGCCTTGCAATGGTATAGTACTATGGTATATGTCCTGCAGAAGTATAGTACCTTGGTATATGTCCAATGGTGGTATAGTGTTATGGCATACATCCTGTAATGGTACTATACAATGGAACATGCCCTGTAATGGTACAGTACTATAGTGCATACCCTGTACTGGTTTGGTATTATAGTTTATGTCCTGTAGTGGTAATGGGTGTATGTCCTATAGTGGCGTGCACCTATGGCATGTCCTGTAGGGGCATAGTGCTATTTTGTATGTCCCGAAGTGGCATGACACAGGTCCTGTAGTGGTATAGTATTATGGCACAGGTCCTGTACTGGTATGATATTATGGCATATGTCTGTTAGTGGTATAGTAATATGACACAGGTCTTGTAGTGGCACAAGTCTGCGCATACATCCTGTAGTGGTATACTGCTATAGCACAGGTCCTGTGCTGTGCAGTACAATGGCACAGATCCAACAGTGGTGTAGTACAGAGACAACGTTCCAATAATGGCACTCTGCTACAGCGCTGGTAGTGGCTCATGTAGCACAGAACTCTGCCACCCGTAGCAGTCCGATAGTGATATTGCACTAATAAAGTGTGAGCACTGTCATCATTCACAGACAGTTCAAAAACAGCTGGTGAAAGCAAATTCCATGTAAATGTGACAATCATCAATTCCATGTAAATGTGACAATCATCAGTTCCATGTAAATGTGACAATCATCTGCCATGCAATCCTGCATCAGCTCACTGAGCAACTATGCACACGTTTACCCGCCCACGTGCTTTACATGTCCCCATGTACATGGGGATGCAATTACCCATATACTTGTGCAGCTGCATGTGCACGTGAGACTGGTTGCAGAGGCACGCATGCATGCACACAAGTGTGCGTTTTCAATGCAAGAACAGACGCCCACTCTCCTGCACAGATGTGTGATCAAGCAATGCATCATGTCCGAGTGAGCAGGAAGTTGTACATGTTCAAAAACAGCCTCTTCTTTATTGTAAAAACACCCCACGAATTTGGGTGACAAAATCCCGACTTACGTGGTTCAGCGAGTTTCTGCATGACCGGAGACACCGTCTCTTCGAGGGCTTGTCGCTGGGAGATGAAGTCACGCGTGGAGGCGTCAGGTGTCCCTTCTAACCATTCCGTCTTCTCCTTGCATGATGACAGAACGAGGTTCTGCACAACAAAGAAACAAAGAGGCCAGCCCCATTAAGATGCGCCGCATGATTTTGCTTTTCTTTTTTTGTTTTGTTTTGTTTTTGCTGTCCCATCTTCTGTGCCCTCTCAGTGGATCTGTACCCATGCCACTCATTCCAATCCCTTGTCCACAGCCACAGCCTGGCCTTTACTGCCATAGCCTCAGCACCGGCAATCCACAGGGTCCAGTCAATGTCAAGTCGTCAAGAGGCCACCCACCATAGGAGATGCTGCACTGCTGCAGAGTCACATCGGTGGTGTTCAGGGCGCCTGTTCTGATTAAACATACGCAGGGCACCACCTATTATGCCCCTACTTATGACAACAATTACCTAGTCATGAAGCTGGTATGAGTGAGGTCTCCTTTCGACATCTGTCCAGTGACAGTCCCTATGAATTTGCCAATACCGATGACCCTGACAGAACTAAACCAAGGGCAGAGATGTAGAGAGGTAATCAAGGGCCTTACAATTTGAGACTGTGTTTTTTCTTTTTCATTTAAAAAAAAAAAAAAGCTGAACAATGAAGCTGAGGATGATGAAGATGATGCTACAGTTTTTCATTCTGGTCTGAGACTGCATGACACTGTGCTCTACGCTTCCTTTCAGAATATATCCTGGCATCAACCAGGCCTGAGAGACACAGACACCTGCAATGTTGGTCAGGAAATTTGAGCAACACTCTCCAAGACACATCCATTAAGTGGGTGACAGTTGACTGTGGGATCCCAGTCTTCCCAACTGAGCCCGTAGCAAATTTTGCTCTGGGTAGGAGCTGATCCGGGCAGAAAAATCCCACAAAATAAATGGCTCTGATAGGAATTGAACCCGCAACCTCCAAGCTGGGACAGTAACCCCTTTGTCATGGCAGCTTGTGTCCCAGGTGAAAATATTTACACTTTCACTCACTGGTTTGAGATGAGCTGTATTTTCTTATGTCCAAAAGTGGTTTTAAAAAAATTGTATGTCATTGATCAAATGGCAGATGATGCTAAAGGCAAAAGAATGTTCATTCTCTCTTAGAGCAGTTGGTTCCCTTGTACCATATACACTGTTAATTTTGGGATAGCCTAATAACCGGAATAGCTCAGCTGGTAGGGCACCAGATTCATGATCTTGGTGATCCTGGGGATGCGGGTTTGAATCTCCATTAGGCCGCATGTGCGCACGTGTGTGTGTGTGTGTGTGTGTGTGTGTGTGTGTGTGTGAGTGTGAGTGTAAGTGTGTGTGTGTGTGTGTGTGTGTGTGTGTGTGTGTGTGTGTGTGTGCAAGTGTGCACTCATGTGCGCATGTGTGTATGCATGGCTATGGGAGTGGCTGTGTGCTTACTCCTGTCTGTATATGTATGAGAGTGTGTGTCTATGTGGTGTGCATACATGCTTACATGTTGCTGATGTTTGCGTACATTTGTATATATCTTACTAAACTTTGGCTAAGCCCATCTCTTTGTAACACACACGCTCTAATAACATAAGTCATAGTATGATGACTGCTGCCGTTCCCATGCCAGTTCCATGTCACAGACCTTTTCGTCTTTGCTGACTCGGCCGCCTGCTTTCTCCGGGTCGGTCACCGACTCCTGGCACAGGCGAATGCTTTCCACTAGGTTCACCTTCGCTTCTGAAATCACAATCAGTACAACAGGCTTTGTCAATCACAGCCACTGTTGCCATGGCGGTAGCTTCCTTATCTCTCGATGTCATGCCATTTTTGAAATATGAAACATTGACAGGTTTTATACCACAACCACACCAAACCAAATCTTCTCTACAAAACACCATATAGCACTGATCACACTGCATCACCTTACCAACCATATCACACATACAACAGCCACCATCATGTCTAACCTTATTACACATATCACAACATATAACATCACTCCACATCCCACAATTCAAAATCACATCGTATATACCACAATAATCGCATCACACTTGACATTATCACCTTGTTCTGTCAACCACACCACACAATCCACATTACTTTTGTGTGACACCACACATAATACCACAGCCTACCATGACAACCCAACCATACAACACCGCATTCACATATGTCTTGAATCTCACACTCACGTACCATCAAAGTAAAGCCCATGATTATCCTAGCTTGCCATAACTTGGTCTCAAAACAGAAAAAGGGAAACAGTTTTTTTTTTTCATTTATCTGGAAATGAGAAAGCATTAGTTGATGCAGTAGCTGATGGCCAGACTAGCACAGTTGGTAGAGTGCCGTGTTCATAATCATGGTGATCCTTGGGTTGTGAGATCTATTCTGGGGCATTTCAGTATAGGGGGATTTTCCCCTTAGAGTTAACATTGGTTTGTACTTTGATTATTGAAAAGTCATTTGAATAAGACTATAAACGAGGTTTCTTGTGTGAACACACACATAACATCTTATACACACGTGAATTCCCATCACCAACTTTCGCAAGAGAAGCCAGTTTGGTGGTTGTTGGTATGGATGACACGTACACACATAGCACGCACCAAGAGAATGAAAATATAAATGAAAAACTGATTGACTGACAAGCTGACTGACATGGGAAATGACTGAATGTAGCACCAGCAGGTAGCTCCTCAGGCGGCTCTACCCAGGTTGGCAGCCCTTTGAGTAAAGGAAAGTGTGGATTGCAAAGTACTTTGAGTGAGAGCTTGGTCTCGAGCCAAGGTTAGGCGCTATGTAAGTATTCTCAATAATAATGATTATAGTAATAATAATAATGATGATGGTAATAACAGTAATAATAACAATGATGTTGATGATGATGATGATAATAATAATAATAATAATAATAATAGAACTACTACTACTAATAATGATACTACTACTACTATTACTACTACTATTACTACTACTAATGATACATCAAAGAATCTCTCAAGTTTATGTTTCTTTATCTGCTTATCACATGACAGTTCATACGTCCAATACCTCACCGCAGTTGACGCTTCACCACAAAACACAAAACACTCCATCGCATCACATGACAGTACCCTCCAACCATTCACCGTCATGCCTCACGAGATAGCACCACCCTCACATCATCGCAGGCCAACTCATCCCCACCCTACGAAAATGCACACCCCACCTGCCCAGTCCAGGAAGTCCACACATTCAGTCTGGTTGTAGCGGGAGGCAGTTTCTCGTGCCCGTTCCCCATGAGTGTTCCGTTGCTGCAGGTTAGCGTTGAACTCCACCAGCACTTTCAGAACTCCAACGCGACCCCAAGCAGCGGCATGATGCAAAGGGCAGTAACCTGTGTGGGTTGTTAAAATTCGCTGATGACCGAAATAAAAGTCATGGTAAAAAAAAATTAAAATTTTTTTTTTTTTTTTTTCCAGAAGCGGAGACGAAAGGGAAACAAAAAGTGTCAAGAATAGATCAACATAAGCAAAACAATAACAGTTTTAAGGTAAAACAATGCAAGGAAACAAGAGACAATAATACAAAAATAACAACAATGAGATATTTAACCAATTCCAGATCCGCACAAATCTACCCTGGCCCCCATTCCTCTCTTTTAATCTAAAAAAGTTCATTCCACGAGAAAAAGAAAAGTTAAAAAGAATTGCGATAAAAACCCACATCATCATGAAAATGCTGCAGACAAAGATGCTGGATACATCCCTCACTCCCTCTATTCATCCCACATCTCACCTGCTCCCCTTCCAGATTGGTCTGTGTACAGCACATTTCATTCAGTGAACCAATGACACAGTAACTGCCATCTGTATCCTCCCTCCCTCTCCCACCCCCACCCATCCCACCTGCAACAACTCTCTCAAAAATATATTTGAATCTCCACTTGCATGAAAATTGGAAAACACAGGTTTATTCGCATTTATAACAGCCCTAGTTTTAGTGTCAAACAGAATTGGTGCTTCCTGCCAACATTTATAAGTATTCATTGTAAAATGCGTTTCTCTGACTTGGTACAGAAGCATGTGTGTGTGCGTGCGTGCGTGCATGTGTACATGTGTGTGTGTGTGTGTGTGTGTGTGTGTGTGTGTGTCTGTTGTAGATATGTATGTTTATGTGTATTGAGAGGAAGCATTAAGCATGAAAAACCAGAACAGAAACAAAACAACATGTACAAAACCAAATTGTTATGAACTGCAACTGTAAAAATAGGCTCACATGGTTGCACTTCATGTGAACTAAAACAAAGCCTCACTTATCAAAGAGGTAGAAAAAGAAGATCACAGATGACAGAAAAGAAGAAAAAGAGGTGGAATAAACATTTGTACATTTACACACACACACACACACACACACACACACACACACACACACGCTCACATGCATGCACACAGGCATGTGGATGTGTGAACATGTGTGCATGCAAGCGTGCATGCGAGAGAGAGAGAGAGAGAGAGAGAGAGAGAGAGAGAGAGAGAGGAGAGAGAGAGTGGTGTGTGTGTGTGTGTGTGTGTGTGTGTGTGTGTGTGTGTGTGATATTTAATGTAACTACTGCCTTCTCTCCCCTTAACTTTTCCTGAGACCGACTCGAGTCGAAACATACACTCACCTTTATCCGTTACACTTGTCAGATCAGCACCTCTGTTGAGCAGTTCACGACAAATGTCCGTTCGTCCGAAGCTAGCGGCCAGATCCAGCGGCGATTTACCATCATCGTCTCTGTCATTCATGAGCTCATTGATACTTTCCTTGTAAGGGTCGCTGTCATCTTCGAAGCTCTTGAGCAACCGCTCCAGATCATTTTTGTAAATGCAGTGAGTCACAATGGTCGTGTCTGGCAGTAAAACTTCTTCTTGAACGCTCTCCTCCGGCTGGCCGTCTGTTTCCAGCGTCATACTGGCTTACGCACAGCTTTGGATGCTAGAAACCGGACAGCGTACACTGGCCTGAATAGCGGGACGAAAGCACCATTCCAGCAGGAAATCGTTCGATGTTGTTGCCCCCAAAACAAATGCACCCCGAAGGTCGTGTGCCACGCAATCTGATTGGTAGAAATTTAAACCGTGGCCGAGAAGCATCTTTTTGTTCATTTTCTGCAAACACTCTCCTTCAAGACCATTCTGACTTACATCCACCCGTACTACGCCTTTTAAACACGTCACTGATTCAACAACATTCGTTAAATAACCCACAAACGGTTCTCACGGTGGACGCTCTTTCCTTTATGGACGGAGATAAGAAAAGACAACTCTACAGCCCCCACACAGCAAGCAAGCTTAGTAGTCCAAGGGCCACACCACCAAAAAAGGCCTAGAAAATGAAAGTGTCGGCTAGGACCCCGCATTGAAATTTTTTGATTGATTTGGAAAGAGGGTCAGTAGTGTATTACTTTTTGACACACTAGAACTTTGAACTCAATCTAGTTTGTGAGAAATATGCATTTAAAAGTGATACTTTCAGTCAAAAAGACATGTATTTTTCAAACAAGCAAGATCTTAAAAAAAAAAAAAGGCATATGACATACTCCAAACCAACTTTCAGACACCTCAGGTAATAAAATAATGTAAGGTCTGAGGTATTAGGTTCATAACAGGCACAAAAAAAAATGCAAAAAAGAACATAAAAGATAGTTTTCAATTTACCTGATTCTGAGAAAGAATTATGTCCCTTAGTTGAACTGATGCAGTCCTTATGTGCACATAATATATTTCCATTGAAATCAGCCCACATTCCATACAGTTCAAGTCAAGCAAAGCACAAATATTCACTGAATTATTTTCACATTCTATTTTTGTTGTCACTTTAGATGACTGTCCACTGGTGAAAATATAAATTGTGGCATCTATTGCTTGATCACAAACAATAATGACTGTTTTCTGGTCTAAATGTTCAGCAAAGTCCATCCTTCTGCAGAGGATAGTGTTGACTGTTGACATGTCTGTAGCACTGCCATCAATGACTGGAAGATATATCACAGAAACACAGGCTGGCACTTCCTTCTGAACAGCTGCATTAAATCCAGTCCAGGGTGGCAAAGGAAGGCTTTCAAGTGACTGGGCGCATAGCTTGAGCACAAAATACAACATGTCTTGTTTTACAATGGTCACTTTGGCATTTTGTTGTGCAGTATCAGTAGAGCCTAGTTCTGCAAACTGAGGATCTGTCCTCCTCTTTTTAGAGAAATACACAATGTTAGTCTCAGCACACTCCAGTTTTCTTTTCCTGGACTTGCTGATGTTAGAATTATGGGTAGTGGCATTTTCCACAAATGTAGCTGGCAAAGGATGTTGTCCACACTGAATTTCAATCCCATTCACACAGTGTGTTGTGTTTTGTCCATTCATAGTTTCTTCTTGGAAGTCAATGTTGTCCCAAACCAGTGTTATATATTGAGACCTGTTGATAGAAGATGGCACTGGATTTCTCATTTCAGCTTCAGTGATAGAAGTCTCCACTCTCTGAAGTGTTGTCTGTGAGGTACAGTGCCCATGCCCATTCAATATGTTAACAAGTCTTCCTGATCCTGTTATGTGTCTTACCGCCATCCCGAGCATGATCTGCTTTGGTGTGGCGTAATTCTTGTTTGCCAAGGAAATAATGTCCTGTGAGATGGATAGTATCTTCTGCTTTACATGTCATGGAACATGTACATGATCCTGTTCAAATTCACATGTGAAACCACAGATCCAGGCAATGAAGTTGAATAATTCAGCAAGAACAATTTTAAAAGATTGTCTTCATTTCCATCATCTGAAGAAGGCCATGAAGCTGTTTCTGGAGTTGTTCTCAAAACATTCTTCACAGAAAGAGCAGACATGTAAAGTTGCTTCAATTCATTTTCCAAATCATCGCTTGCAGCTTCTGCAGTAATCTTTGACTGTTTTATCCCAGTCACAAGTCTTTGTCTTACTGTTTCACAAGTCTGCTGACATTCCACTGGGCCTTAAGATCCTGAGTATAGATGACATCATTGTTAGATTCATTGCTCTCTAAGTCACTGTCTTCTGATTCATCACTGTAGTCAGTTTCAGTGTCTTCTAGTTCTGTGCTCATAACAATGCTCTGCCCAGCACTGAAAAAAAAACACCACCTGTGACTTGCTTTTGAACCTTTGACCTGCAAAAACAGTGTAAGAGTATACTACCTGAAGGCATGTTTTCAAATATGTGCTTTTACAATGTTTGCTCAAAGAAATATTTTCCTTTTCTTGACATGTTTGCCTAAACAGTCTGTTGAGCTTAGTGACGGTGGCAATTCTTCCACCCTTCTGCAGCTGTGGTTCTATAACATTCATACAGAATGAATCAAAAGATTTCTGCAATGGGCGTGGTGAACACAGGGTAGAAGTTGACTCGGATGAACCATCACAATCAGTTGTTTTGGCCTTCACTGTCCCCTTGGAGCTGTATGCATCAGAGTCTGTACCAGGAGTTGTGATACCTGTGAGAGCAATGAAGATTAATATTAAAACTAAGACAAAAGGCTCAGGGTGAGGGAGGGAGGGAGGGAAGGGGGCAAAAGGAGAGGGAGGTGACAGGGAGAACAGGGAGGGAGAATAATAGAAAAGGTTTTGAAATATATATAAAATACACTGGTGAATTCTTAAAAAAACAAAATAAATAATAGCAACATAACTGCAGTCACCATCATCATCCCCATTATCATCATCACTTAATAAATACAATAACAAAAATCATCACAGCAACTGGTAACTCTCAAAAGGCAGTAATACTGACACCAAAGTAAAATGGGATAAGGAAGAAAGTGGACTGAGATTAGCATACCATGAATATGGAAAAATGGAATGCACAATAGTGAAGTTCCACTGAAAAAATGGTAGCCTGAGAGTGAAGGTACAAAAAGAATGTAAGACTAGGAGGAGAATGGTGACTGGATGAATGAATATGAAACAAAACTGATGAAACATTGTAACCAAAAAGGATGTTAGATGAGGGGAAAAAAATCTCAAATGAGAAAGTAGGTCTAACATACTTTTTTTTTATTTGTTCTCAAACAAGGATCTATGAACATTTTCTTTCTGCATCTGTCAGTCTCTTGAGCACACCACCCATGTGCACAGTGACACAAATACAATGACACCTGTCATACACTTCTCAACAAAAACAAGAACAGCAACACACACACACACACACACACACACACACACACACACACACACACACACACACGGTGGCCAGCATGCGCGAAAGAGAGACAGGTCTTCAGTGTGAAAATGGGGTGAGTATGTGAACTTACTTTGCCTCCACAGCTAGAAAGTCTGGTCTGTACTGAATGCCATGGAGGACATCAGCTCTCTGAAGACTGACAACGGCATCATAGAATCCTTCTGCTGAAGGGCCTCGCTGTTGGTATCAGATAAACCGATTACATATTAATGCATATTTACACACAGACACACACACACAAACAACACACACACACACACACACACACACACACACACTGCTAATGTTTTAACCAATCAGGATATACAACTATGCATTCAAATACCCACGCCCTTACATATGATTAAATGTGAAATTTTAATACTCACACACCCATCAAAAGTAGAAACTTACCTATGCTACATGTAAATCATACTCATGACACTAAAATTTATGCTGATTGTCCTAATGTCAGTCACATCTTTCATTTCTAGAAAATAAAGCTACACATCAAATTACCAAAATTTTGCTTTTCTTGATTCTGCACACTGCATACATTTTTAAATGCAGAATTCATGCTTTGTAACATTTGTTTTTGATGATCAATGCTTATTATTATTATTATCATCATCATCATTAGTATTATTACTATTTTGACATCAATTAGTGTGCATTCAGTAAAAAGTCTTAAAACTGTATTTTGGTACAGTTGTACTGGTTTGTTTTGATTTGAATATAAAGGACTAACATGTATTAATTAAGCAACAAGCAAAAAACAATATCTTTGTCAGTTGTCAGACTGGGACCCGTCAGACTAACACACTATCACAAACTCAATGACCATGGTGGGGATGGGTAAGAGGGTGGGGAAGTGTAAATGAGAACAAATGACGGAGACACACTACCTCACTCCTTCAGTTTTTCACACACACACACACACACACACACACAAACACACGTCATGTCATGGAGATAATAAAGTGTTCTTGACTTGAAATGAAATGGGATGCCAGAGGGGGTGAGGTGGGGAGGGAAGTGGGGGTGGTGGTACAGAATGGTAGGGGTAGCTTAGAATTGTAAGCGGTTTGTGAAACTGGGTATCAAGGACCACCCTTCTCTCTCTCTCTCTCTCTTTCTGATAAATTTGTCAGTTTGCATCAGCAACATCCCCTTGTTTACTGAAGTTCTGTCTGATGTCTGCACGATATTTGTTTGCTCATGACATGTTTGTCACTCACTATGTGATGCGTGACACCACATCAAAATTTATTTACTGTCATAACAAAAATGCTTTAAATACTTACTTGACAAAGTTTTTTCTGGACACCATGTTCCTGTGGCTGTGTTGCGCTTCCACTTGGTCTTCTTGCATAAAATGCAGATGGGTGGCAAAACATTGGAACTTGTTCCTCTTCCATTTTTCTGTCGTTGTGGGCTCACTTTATTTCTTGGTGAAACTGTACCAGTAGCTTTGCCCTTCTGAAAACGCACCTGCGCTTATTCTATTCCGCGTTTGCCGCATATAACACTGCCGTGCATTTTCTGGCTTCGAGTCGAAATCAGAAGCTTTTGAGTGATCACCTGTTCTCCATGTAAGTCCGTCCACTGGTGACAGGATCGTATAGTTGTAATCCACTGAATGTCAGAAAATTGTTCTAAATAGGTAAAAATTTCACAGTCGCAACAATGAACAAGACAGTCGTCTGCTGTTAAGGGAAATAACTCGCCATGAAAACAGCCGGTGAAAAGACGTTTTCGGCTTCATTAATTCGCCAAATTTTTGCGTTCTACTGATTAATTTAGATACGTTCGGTGGTTCTAGACTATAAAATTTTAATCTTATGTTATCCAAGTATCTTTTGCAAAAAAAAAATTTCGATGCGGTTTTCTAGCCGACGAACTTGAACGATAGCTCGATGTGGCCCTTGGACTATAGCGGGGCAAGAGTTGCCCCGCTTATTCATGAAATAAGCGGGGCAACTCTTGCTCCTATGATGAGTTGAGTTACACGCCCATAAATCCATAATTATGATTGCTGCTTACGACACCAAATCGCCTAAAAGAAAATATTAATGCCAACGCAGAGCACACGAAGTAAACAAGAAGACATCCTCCCTCATCCAAAAAAAAAAAAAAAAAAATTCCAAGCTTGCTTATATACCTGATACCTGAGCAACAACAACTGGAGAAATGACCGAACTCAAATGAACATAATTTACTCAAGACTGCATAACTTCTTCGATCTTTAATACGATCAAACAAACACATGGACGAACAAAAACAAAGGCAAGTAACCTAAGGGCTTCTTACGACACCAAATCAATCTTGCATTCATTCATACGAGCCAGTTTGCTATTCCTGAGCCACACCATGCGCACCCAGTCAAAAAATAACATGAGACGGTGAAAAGGCCTAACGGCCCCTAACATCCCAACTTCAAGTTCAAGTATTAACAGTCTGTACTATGAATAAAGAGCTTGTCAAAATAATAGATAAAAAAAAAAAATGATGATGATGATGGTGGTGGTAGAGAGAGAGAGAGAGAGAGAGAGAGAGAGAGAGAGAGAGAGAGAGAGCACATACACAAATACATACAGACACACACTCTCTCTCTCTCTCTCTCTCTCTCTCTCTCTCTCTCTCTCTGTATGTGTGTGTGTGTGTGTGTGTGTGTGTGTGTGTGTGTGTGTGTGTGTGTGTGTGTGTGTGTGCGCGCGCGCACACACACACACACACATTATACTTAATAATTTTATTATTGTTGTTATTGTTGTTATTGTCATTATTATTATCATTATTATCATTATCGTCATCATTATCATTACCATCAGCATCAGCATTAGCATCATCATCATCATTGAAAAAAAAAATCACCCTGTTATAAATAAACCTGAATTTTTTTTTAATTTATTGATCAGTTTTATTTTATCTCACATTTTTGGCTGCATTAACATAATTATCATTACTTATCCATTTACTTACTTATTCATTCTTTCTGCAACTATTACCATTTGTATATGTTTTACTACGATTTTGTTATTTCTTTTTTTTATTGTCTGACTTTTCATCCAGTAATTAGTTTATGTCTTAATGTTTTATGTCAATTGTGATGCGATTTATTTCATGAGATTTCAGTCTATTTTGATGATATCTTTTCCATAACCTTTCTTTCTTTTCTTCTTGTGCACTATCATAAGTCTCCTCCGCCTCCTCCTCCTCCTCCTCCTCCTCCTCCTCCTCCTCCTCCTCTCTTCCTTCTTCTTCTCTTCTTCTTCTTCTTCTTCTTCTTCTCCTCCTCCTCCTCCTCCTCCTCCTCCTTTCTTTTTCTTCTTCTTCTTCTTCTTCTCCTCTCCTCCTCCTCCTCCTCCTCCTCCTCCTCCTCCTCCTCTTCGTCTTCTTCTTCTTCTTCTTCTTCTTCTTCTTCTTCTTCTTCTTCTTCTTCTTCTTCTTCTTCTTCTTCTCCAACACATATTAACCTGGTCCACTACCTCTTCCGTGTTCTCTTCAGTTTCATTCACCAAAATGCGCTTCCATTGAGATCGATCAGGGCGCGAGGCGAAATGATTGTGGCTCCCCCTGTGCTTCCCATGTTGCTTGTCAGGCGGAAGAAGGCCAACAGATCGAAACGCGTTGTATCTGCATTGTAAGTTGTTTGTTCCATTCGTGTGGCTGTCCAGTATATAACCTCTTTCTTCAGCTACCACTTGTGATTGCATTAGTTTGATACCACGGGCTACGTGAGGTATAGTTTCGCCTCGTACCTGTATCTATCTTCTTCTTTTTTTGTATCTTTCTGTCTGTAGTCTGTCTGTCTGTCTATCTGTCTGTCTGTCTTTCTATCTATCTATCTATCTATCTATCTATCTATCTATCTATCTCTATCTATGTAAAAGAATATATATCTGTGAATGTGTTGGATTGTCTTCTGTGTCTGCTTTTCTGTCTGATTGCGTACACACATAATTATGGACTAAGCTTATATTCTTTTCCCTCAATACTGATTTTGCAAACAATGAAAATGAAAAGCACCCCCTCCCCCATCCTCCACTCCCCCCCCCCCCCACTCACTTTCTCCCCCCCCCCCCCCCCCCCCCCCCCTCCTCTATCACTATACACTACAGACATTATCTCCTGCTTGCGTCTACTTAGAGCGGACTTGGGAAGAGTTTCAAACATCGCTCTAGCTGTTGCAACGCCAGCACCCTGTGTCATGCAAATGATCCAAGCGTCACTGTGCAAAGGAGGGCTGATGATATGCAGCCTCGTTCGGTACTAGTACGGTACAAACGAACACGGAAAACTGACCCCAGACGAAAAGCAAATATTCATGAAACGAAGACACGATCTGCTTTTTATTGTCTGTGAAGAACGTTTGCCATTCATCCGTAACCCGCTGTATCATCTGCGCACGCACGCACGCCACGCACGCACACACACAACACACACACACACACACACACACACACACACACACACACACACACACACACACACACCTAAGGGAGTTGTATGTACGTGAAACCTCATAAAGGAAGTTCGCTGGGCACACACCTCTATTGTGAAAAAAAGTTAGTCTGGACACAGATGTGTGTCAGCCACGTGTGGGTTCAGTCCCTTGTTCCCCCCCATCTAACCACGCCCAGCTGGAACTAGGGGGAGGTAAGTAGGGTAGTTGTAAAGGAACCCAAGAATTCAGGTCGACTTTGATTTCAGATTCTCACGCTGTTTTTATGTCGTGGCTTCACGTTTTAAAATTCATCAAAATGGATCCAAGAGTGCCACAAACGTTGTAGAGTTGAACAGGTATCTGTTGCCAACCACCTCCTTGCCCAAAAGTGTTGGAAGGAGGAATCTCTAGGAAAGCCTGACAGCAGGTCTTTAGAGAAGAGTCCCCATCCTCTCCCGCCGACAGCATCTCCGGCCCTGGAGCCTCACCCTCTGAGGGCAGCTGCGGGTCAGTTTTGGGTATAAGAGCATGTGAGAGCCACCAGCGGGTCAAGTCCCATGTGTCACTGTCTGCTACCACCCTGCTGGAACTCTCTCTCTCTCTCTCTCTCTCCTCTCTCTCTCTCTCTCTCTCTCTCTGCGTGCGCGTGCGCGTGGTGTGGTGGGTGCGTGTGGTGTGTGTGTGTGTGTGTGTGTGTGTGCGTACGTGCGTGTGTGTGTGTGCGTGTGTGTGTGTGTGCGTGCGTGTGTGTGTGTGTGTGTGTGTGTGTGTGTGTGTGTGTGTGTGTGTGTGTGTGTGTAAAAGAAATGCTCCGTTACATCAGTATTCTAGTGCACACATGACAAATTTTTAAGTGCTACATTTTTTTCATGCATTTTTGGTCACAATATTATTGTGAGATACGTGTTATGAAAAATGTCCATTCACGTAATCGCAGTCAAATGCATTTAGTAACTGAAAAAAAAATTATCTCTGCCAAAATCTGATGGCATGCACTGTCTCTAACTTTCAAATTTTGAATACAGTTAGTATTGCAAGGTTTTCTTTTTAATTGGCCTGTTTGTGCTTCTCCAGTTCCAGGGACATATTTGCTGTAGGTCTTTTCACACAGTCAACCCACACCCTTGGGACAGCATCCACGCACACTTCTTACTGGAACACGTGTAACTGCTGTTTCTGGTTCATCCTTCGCTGCACTTCCTCAGCAGAAAGTAGCTGACTCTCATTTGATTTGACGACCGCATCTGATGTTGCTAAACGCGCCTTTAGTGCAAACAAAAAAATCTTATTCTTACGTGGAATGATTACATCATACAGATACCCTGGACTAACATATGGTCATTTCATACTTCAGCAAACGTAATCCTTGATTCGATATCTATGTATGTAAAAAACAAAACAACCCAAAACAACAACAGAAAAACAAACAAACAAACGAAAAAAATAAGCCTTTGATCAACGTTGTTCTTGATATGATCCTGTTCAAGAAATCTTTTCTCAAACAGTTTATTGTAAGCAGCTTTTTAATGCCCCAAACCCTGTTGAAAATGCAAGGAAGTTAAGCATATCCAATTTAAATTTCCTCGTACAGTATTCCCATCCAGTGCAAGTAGAAAACCTGTTGAAATTCTGTCATATTCATTATCTTCACTCCAGCTGTAAACTCTGCTTCTATTTTCATACGTTTGTTTTTAAAACCTCTTTTGATGGACGTCCTTCTCTGCAAAAACCAACCAACCAACCAACCAACCAACCAAAAAAACATACCAAAAAATGATACAACACTGATTGTTCTCGGCCAAAATATGAAATGCCAACTTGTTGCATTATACGTACAAAGTGACTCGTTAAAAATTGTTCAGAATCACAAACATTCCATGAATACTAAGATCCCTTGCATTCAACTCCAAACATCTGTGGGTCGTGCATTCTCTTCAGCTATTCTTTTTATTGAGATCCCGAGCCAACATGTTTCAAAAAAAAAAAAAAAAAAAAAAAAAAAGCTGAAAATGTTAATAACAATAACAACCTCACTCGGCAGTTTCGTAAAAAGTTAAGAAAGAGGTAGGCTGTGGAAGGGAAGATGAAGGCGTGGGGAAGAAGGGAGTACGGAGGGGGAAGGTGGGAGGGGGGGGGGAGGAAGATGTTGTTCTGTGAAAACTGATAATGACCTCAAATCAGGGTTCATTTTCAAGGGTGCTCTGTCTCAAAATACTCACAGGTGGCAGTTTTAGCGAATATTCCTCTAATTGCGGCGTGTAACCGCCAGCAGGCTGGGGGAGGATAAAAGTGATAGAACATTGATGATCAACAGCTGTGTAAGCCCATATTGCACTGGGTCGGGAGACAAGCGTGTCGCGCTCAACCGAGTGTAACACGAGATACTTTGCTGCACGATCAGTTCAAGCCAGTATACTGTTGCTGACTGCATTGAGGTAACGACTTGTTTCTTCCTGTCTGTGTAGTATGTCACGTGCACTGATGGTATGCCTTTTTGTCACTGTTATTTTTTTTTTTTTCAGTAGCAAGTAAGCCGAGAGTTAGTAGGCGTTGATGCACAGATGTATGTTTACATTTTCAAGTATTGTGAATGGAGACAGCTCGGTGGCAGTTTCTGAAATGTTGTTGGGGAAATTGGAGCTACAAACTCTGTGGTAGTGCATGCCAGGACTATGAACTGAAACGTACCGGGGGACTTAGGTATTCAAACTTTCGTCCGTCAGTGGAGGAGAAGCTAGTGGTGTATGGTGTGGACAAAAAAAGAAGTTACTACAATGTGAAAATGAACTGAAAAAAAAACATCTTCAAGCCAAAATACAAACAAACATGCAAGTGTGAAGTATGCAGGTGTTATGTACGATATGAAACGGGCGAATAATTTTTCATTGATAAATACGTCTTATACACACGTGACACACAGTGAACAATAATGCACAAAGCAGTACTCCCTGGACAGCAGTCAGCAGTGTTTTTGTTTACTGCTTGTAGTGTCTGAAGAGGACGTGCCTTGTCTTGCCTAGGGGGCCATCCCTGTGGTCCAGAGATGGGCGTGTCATGACTCTCCAAGCTTTCCGATCTTGGGTCATACTGTAGACAGTCTGTCAGATTCCTCCTCCCTGTCCATTCTGTGACGTCATATGTCCAGAGTCTTCTCTGACATCCTCTTGCTCTCTGGCCCTCCACGGTTCCGATTAAGATGTTCTTTGGAAGTGAGTTGTTCAGAACAGCTATGAAACGTTGACGAACATAGGCATAGAGCAATATCGCAGAGAAACACCGAGCGAGAACGTTGATGTCAGTAGGAAAAGCTTCAGAGACAGATCAAAGCACTCTGTAAGCCAGCTTTCGGGAAAGCAAAAAAAAAAAACAACCCCAAAAAACAAACAAAAAAACAAAAACAAACAAACAAAAAAAAACAACAACAACAACAACAAAAAACACGATGAAAAACCAACCGTGGATGTATGAAAAAATACTTTTAATGGTGTCAGAGCGCAAGAAAATGAAAGCCACTGACCATGTCAAGTATAATATGCTATCAAGTAAAAAAAAAAATGTAAGGTTGAAGAGGACGTATTGG
>CM065746.1:29185905-29188405 GCA_033310375.1 Conus canariensis | reverse complement strand
AATTCGTTTCCTGTGGCTCTCAACAAACAAACAAACGAACAAACAAACATACACAGAGACACACAAAATACAAACACACACAAACAAACAAAGCGAATTTTGTTTCCTGGTGCTCTTAATAAATAAATAGATAAAAAAACAAACAAAAACACAAATAAACAAACAAATACAGTCTCTATCAATGTGTTGTCTGTAAAAAAAAAAAAAAAAAAAAGAATAGGTGGATGCACGAACAATCAGAAATTCCAGACCTTATCCACATCATCACGTATTTTAGATGCTTATCAAGGCTCACTGGAAAGTAAAATAGGAATGTGATAAGTCAAATTAATTTGCCAGTACGAATCAAACCTTTTACGGTCTCGAACGTGACTCGACCGTTCTCGCCATCGACAGCCAATCAGTGTAGTTCGAAATCTGTGCACAACATCATTGACGTCTTCTACTCCGTGATTTAACTGTACATACCCAAATCCAACTTCATAAAACGTACACCTTACTTTCGACACCCATTTATTTTTTTTTTGCCCTTTATGTCTGAATTTGGGGGCCAGGATAGCTCAGTTGGTACAGCGCCGGACTCGTGATCCTGGGGTCGCGTTTCGGTACAGGGGGATTTTTCCCCCGGAGTTAACATTGGTTCTGACTCCATTTCCCACACAGTCCTTCGAATGAGACTATAAACCGAGGTTCCGTGTGTGAATGCACGCATAACATCTTGCACACACGTAAAATCCCATCACCAACTTTCGGAAGAGAAGGCCAGTTTGGCCGTTGGTATGGATGACACGTTACACATACAATGCATCCTGCGTGAGAAATGGAAAGAATGAAGGAAGTAAGGATATTGAGTGAACGATATTGACTGGATGACACGGGAAACGACTGAATGAAGCGCCAGCTGGCAGCTCTTCAGTCGGCACTACCCACGTAGGCAGCTCGTTGTGTAAACGAGTATGGATTGTAAAGCGCTTAGAGCTTGGTCTCTAGCCGAGAATAGGCGCTATAGAAGTATTCATTGTTGTTGTTGTTGAATCGCAGAACATCTTGTTTGCCTTCTTTGGTAATATTGAATCTTCCATTCGAAAATTGAATCAGCGAAGATATACATTCATAAGTAGAGTCATGATATATTGGTATCGAGAGAGTAAACTCAAATGTCAAATTACTTACCTTTCCGGCTGGCTCACTGATCACTGATCTGAGAACAGAAACAGACATACATTTAAGCTCACCCAGTAATACGTCGAAGAAGAAGAAGAAGAAGAAAGAAAGAGAGAGAGAGAGAGAGAGAGAGAGAGAGAGAGAGAGAGAGAGAGAGAGAGAGAGAGAGAGAGAGAGAAGGGTACAGTCAGACAGACAAGGACGGAGAGAGCCAGAGAGAGTTATTCAAACGCAAACACACTCAGATTTCTTTTAAATCAGAAATTTCCAAGAAAGGGATGGTGTACACACAAAATCCATGAATAGAAGAAATCATTCGTTTCAAAACTGAGGACGGGAGAACGATATCAATCAATGTATGGTATGGCATATTGTTTTATAGAACGATATCAATCAATATAATTATGTATAGCACATTGTTTTATAGCATCTTTGTAAGCTTTAGCTTCGTTTCCTCGCTCTCCTCTCTCTCTCTCTCTCTCTCTCTCTCTCTCTCTCTCTCTCTCAAGTAACACCTGACTTTGATATTCTCCATCTCCACAGAAAGGGAAACGTAAGCTTCAAATGTCGGCCCACTTATAATACTACGCACGTTCACAGAGAGACACCAGCATTAAATGGGAAGCAGGCACAAAAAGGTGCCGTTCTTGGGTGTTAATTCCATGTTTGTTACTGACACCGCAGTCTGGGAGGTCAGTGGGACCGGCAAATGACAGTTGTATTGATGAGGAGCTCTTCAGCATGCTGCTGGATCCCACACTGGAGCACACAGAACAAACAAGGAAGCATCCCCAATAAAGGATGTTCCAAGCTTGCTTAAGATGTGCTCTGTTCTCGACACGTTGATATGTGTGTTAAAGTAGTTGGATCCCAATTACCCGCTGAAGATGACAAGCACTTTCTCATAGACAGGACGAACATTCTCAAATATCGGGCTGACCCTCAAACCTGTCTCAAAAAAAGAATAGATTAGAAGTAAGTCAACGGAAAACGAAGAATTTGAATTAAAGTGATAGACTAAAAATTGACCAAAAATTGTATTGAAATTTAAAGATGGAAATTAAAAAGAAAAAAAAAATTCACGGACTATGAAAGCCTAATGACCAGGTATGAAAACTCAAGATGACTATAAAATAACTTTTAAGAGATCCCTAGTTTCAGACAAAGCATTCCGCATGCCCGAAAGGCTAAAAACTCGATGCGAGACACACACCATTGAAAACGATATTAAGACCCGGTCTTCGAGCCCTTTGTCTCCAAAGTAATGGGAACGTAAACTTCAAAAACCATCCCTCATTATCTACGAACCACTTTAACACATATCATGTCAACGTGT
>CM065746.1:29175905-29180905 GCA_033310375.1 Conus canariensis | reverse complement strand
AAAGCACGTGGAACACGTCTCTGTTGTCAGGCCTGCACGTGCTCTCTCGCTTCCCAAGTTGTCCGTTTCAACGCGGCTTGCCCAAGACTCGGACTTTATAGGCCCTCACACCTTCACTCTCTCCCACTCCCTCCCTCCCCCCTCTCTCCCCTCCCTCCCTCCCCTCCCCAATCGCCTAGCAGTAGTACCCTATGCGCGCTCTTCGCCGCCGCTCTCACAGCTAAACGCCGCGCCAGGCCTACACCAATCACGAGACAGGTTTCTGTGTAGAACGAATCGCAAGGCTCGGCATAATAATTATGATGTCAATAGAGGATTGGGATGCAGACAGACTTGTGGTGGAATGGGCCAGTTGGCATCTTCGCTTGCACCCTGCGGGCACCGCATTTAATGGCTGTAACTGCTAGCTAACACACGGGATGCATGTTGTTTTTTTTTAGGGAGGCAATTTACAGAATATCGAAATACAAACATGAACCTCTTTTTTTTTTTCCAGTCGACATCGATCAGACTCACTCTGCCTTTGTATGTCTATGCCTGTGTCTATCTCTCTCTCTGTGTCTGTGTCTGTGCCTCTCTCTGTCTGTCTGTCTGTCTGTCTGTCTGTCTGTCTCTCTCTCTCTCTCTCTCTTTCTCTCTCTCTCTGTCCTTCTCTGTCTCTGTTTCTCTCTCTGTCTCTGTCTCTCTGTCTCTTTTCTCTCTCTCTCTCTCTCTCTCTCTCTCTCTCTCTGTCTCTCTCTCTCTCTCACCGTCCCTTATTCTTCCACCCCCACAACTACCTAAACATACATTTAAGTCTCATGCTTTTGCAGTATACATTGAACAAACTCACTCTGTCTGCCTGTCTGTCTGACTGTCCCCCCCCCTCTCTCTCTCTCTCTCTCTCTCTTTCTGTCTCTCAGCCTCCCCTTCCCCTTCCACTCCCTTCCCCTTGCCCACAAGAGAGAGAGAGAGAGAGAGACAGAGAGAGAGAGAGAGAGAGAGAGAGAGAGAGAGAGAGAGAGAGAGAGAGAGACTCGTGACTCGTGACCCGTGACTTTAATGTGAGGCCGTCAGCCTATTCACATGAGTACACAACAAGAGGTAAATCAATTTTATATAATTAGAACAAAATTTACCATGACTGCAACCAAGCATTCTTCCATGACAGTATGTACATGCAGAATTCTATCTTAATTATACATCAAAACTTCTTGATACATTCTTCCCCACGAACGCGATGTAAGTATATATACACCATCATTCTCAAAACTCATAACACTAATGCTGTCGACACTAGCACACAAGACACATGCCTCCTATCTCTCAATCCCCTCATCGCATTCTCGCCCACATACACAGCGGAGACCTTTCAACCCCGCGTCGTACAATTCTCCGGAAGGCCGTACTATTTTAAGCATCTTTTGTTTACATCATTTACGCATGCGCAAAATAAGCCTATCGCCTTGCAAAGGTAAACCCCGAATAACAAAAGCTGCCATGCTAACCTTTGACACAGTGTGTGTTCTTCTGTGTTCGTGTGGTGCTAGACTTGTATTGTTTATATTCATTGGATTTAGCAGCCCCATGGATAAATTACTGTAACCTTGTCGCTTTCCATGTATCAGGTTAGTACATTCCTTCAGTTATTTGCTCTTTAATTGTGGTTTTCCCAATTTCTTTTTAGCCTGTGACTCTGTCGTATCGTGTCCCGTGAATTGTTGCCACTTGGTTCGTACACGTGTGTCTAGATTGCCTGTTGACCAGAGGAGTCTCTTGATGGTCGGATCCCTAGAATTCAAAACTTTAACCATTCAAAACAACCTCGGAAAATATTCAAAATGCATATAACAGCTTATCATTATTCGAGTTGAAAAACCATACTCTTATATAATATGATCTATGGGCAGCCATTTCATAGCAGACGATCCAGCCAAGATTCAACAGGCAATTCTCATTTCTACATCTACACTCTCTCACACCCTCACTCCCATCGCCTCCCACTTTCGCCCCAGAAGAGAGAGAGAGAGAGAGAGAGAGAGAGAGAGAGAGAGAGAGAGAGAAGTCAGATTATGTATCATGGTCTCTTCTGCCAGTAAACAACAAACAGAAAGACCTGAGCAGCCTGAATTCCTAACGGAATATTTGTTCACGTTCCCGTAAAAAAGATAGTCCTGAATCCAACGGGGAGTGCGGCGGGTGTAAGATTATTTTTGACTGGGCGTGGGCGGTCACCTGACCCAGTTCTTAATTGATAATTTTTCATTCCACCACGAAGGGGCGATATGTTATAAGTCATTTTGGTGAATTCTTGTATCAAGTTGGGTTTTGATGAATTAGAGGATGATTTAGTGTAATAAATAGCGGAACATGCATCCACAAACCAAAAAATCTGAAAGCTTCTGCCTCTCTATGTCCCAGGAAGTAAGGGTGCATAAATGTGAGTTATGATGTTAATCATGAGTTTGGATGTTGCCATAAACTACCTCTCCTCAAATCACGTGACCTCGGAATTTGGGGTTGGGGACAAAAAAAAAAAAAAAAAAAAAAGGAAAAGAGAGGGGAGGGAAGGGGTGGGGAGGGGAGGGAGAGGAATGAGGGAAAATGGGAGGGGACTTGGTTAAAAGTTAGTTAGGGTGAGGTTGGTGTCATTCAGATTCGACAGCTTTGTCCAGTTACAGGGCCGCTCCCCTTCGGTAAAGAGCTTTGTCCGAAGAATCTTGAGTCAGAATTCTCTCTCTCTCTCTCTCTCTCTCTCTCTCTGTCTGTCTGTCTGTCTGTCTGTCTGTCTGTCTGTCTCTGTCTGTCTGTCTGTCTGTCTGTCTCTCTCTCTCTCTCTCTCTCTCTCTCTCTCTCTCTGTGTTATCAATAACTTTTCAAATTTCTTCAGATTTCCACTTGCAGTGCCTTATTAATCTTAAAAATAAAAGCAAAACAAAACAAAACAAAACAAAGCAAACAAAAAAAAAAAACTACAAAAAAACAAACGACAACAACAAACACCCCCCTCCCCCCCCCCCCCCCCCCCCCCCCCGAAAAAAAAAAGAAAAACAACAACAACAACAACAACAACCAAACTAAAGAGAAAACCAAACAACCCCCCCCCCTCCCCCTCCCCCTCCCCCTCCCTCCTAAAGACTTCAGGAAAATCACAGACACCTTTTTCTCAATTCAAACCTATCATTTCATTACAAACAAGTCGGATAACTCTTTCTCCCGTGATGAAATAAATACACGCCACATGACACCGAACGAATGCGGCTTACGACACCGAATCGCCCTATATAGCACACAGAACAAACAAGGAAACATCTGTGTGCTCTGTGTTGTGGTGTCTGCTAGACAATTCGGTGTTGAAGGCAGCATCCGTTTGGAGTTATGGGCCTGTATTTCTTTCATCATGGGAGCAAGAGTTACCCGACTTGTTTGTTATTTACTGTTTACTGCCTCATTTTTAGATTTTTTTTAAATTTTTTTTTAAAATTTTCTGTTGGTGAAGCAACACTAAATTATAGGACATGCATATTTGCACAAAACGTGTGAAATTCATTCAACAATTTGTTGTGCTGTTATGATTTCGTTGAGGCAATTATGTATGGTATGTGACGTTTAATGTATATTTAATTCTACTGCATAAATTGTTCCACAAATATCTCTGTCTGTCTGTCTGTCTGTCTCTCTCTCTCTCTCAAAAGAAAAAAGGTTTAATACCTCAGAAAGAACAGAAAATTAGACACCTTTACTAGTTTATACTTGTATGTATGTATAGTGGAGTACCGATAACACACATATACACACACACACACACACACCTCTCTCTCTCTCTCTCTCTCTCTCCGCGCGCGCGCGCGTGCGCACGCACGCACGCACACACACACACAGAGATAGACAGACAGACTGATAGATACATAGATAGGTATGTAGATATATAGAAGGTAGGAAGGTACTAGGTAGATAGACAGACAGATAGATAGCTATATATAGAGAGAGAGAGATAGGGATAATATCATAGATAGATAAAAGTATAAGATTCGCTCTGCCATTGTGTTGTGCTAATTTCTTTTTTGTTAAATGAGGACGGTGTACACGTTATTTATCGTTTTACGTACGTTTTATTTGGTGTTTCCACAGATGTGTTTAAACCTCATCTACGAAAGGTGTCAGGGCCTTACAGGATGAACTTGTCCATTTAACTCTCGTCTGTCTGTCTGTCTCTCTCTCTCTGTGTCTCCGTCTCTCTCTCTGTCTGTTGTCTGTCTGTCTCTCTGAATTGTTTCTTTTATTATCATACCGCAGTTTGCCGACCTCTTCTTTGAGGAGACAGACACAGATGTGTTTAAACCTCATCTTCAAAGGGTGCCCAGGGCATTAGAGGATGAACTTGTCGTCTTGTCTGTCTGTCTGTCTCTCTCCCTCTCGCTCTGTCTCCGTCTCTCTCTCTCTCTCTCTCTCTCTCTCTGAATTGTTTTCTTTTATTATCATACCGCATTTTGCCGACCTCTTCTTTGAGAAGGACAACAGAGGGACTTAACTCTGAGTACAGGGGTCATCACAAAACGTTCTGTCACTCTTTGAGCTTCCATTTAGTAAATGGCAGCACGTCCCACGCAGCAAACGTTTGATTTTACTAAGTGTGTCCTTCCTTCCATTCCATTCCTTCCTTCCTCCCTTCATTCATTCATTCATTCAGCAAGACTGCTTGCTGCCCAGTCCATCCATCCATCCATCCTGGACAGCCTTTCGACGTTTACCATCTTCACACGTGTGTCTGAAAAGGTACATTTTGAAATGAAAGAAGATTGGGGGTGGAAAAAGTGCCAATAAACAACGTTTTCTTCTTCTTTTAATTTTTTCCTTTATTGTCAAGATTCATGACAAAAATAGGGATCCCCCCCCCCCCACCTCCCTTCCCTCCTTTCACAGAAAAAAGTAAAGAAAAAATTACTTATTTGACAACGCAAAGAAAGAGACTACTTTTTATATAATATAATATAATGAGAGCACGAGATTAATAAAATGAC
>CM065746.1:29145905-29150905 GCA_033310375.1 Conus canariensis | reverse complement strand
ACGAGCCCGCAACACCATTGACCAGCGCTTAAGACCATAAGGACATCTCCCAAATATTATGCCGAGGTTTGCAGACGCAGACTGAGCTGTGTATGATTCTGACTTTGCACGTTATGTTGGTATCGATGTAAATAACGCTCCTTGACACTGTTGTTATGTCACCCAACACAGCCCCGGCAGAAACTGTTCAGGACCCTTCTTAAAACTGAAATATGTAAACTCTCATAATACACTCGGCTTGCCTCTTTTCTTCTCTTCTCTCTCTCTCTCTCTCTCTCCTCCTCCCTCCTCTCTCTCTCTCTCTCTCTCTCTCTCTCTCTCTCTCTCAGAGATTTTCTAGCTCTTTGTCTTCAAAATGTAAATTGGTGTCATCTGCATGTCCGATATGTTTGTTCATTTTTACTCTATTCATTTGTTCTTTCTTTATCTTCTATTACATTATATTGTAAGAAGTACCTTAAATAAAGATGCTTTCTGGACCAAAAAAGGTTCCACTGACATCGACCAATAAAGGAAAACTACGCTGTATCAAAGGTTAAAACATTACAAATCAGCATGTGAGTGTCCATCTGTAAAAATAAGGAAGTTTTAAGGGAAGGAGATCAAGGTGAAGATGCCAAAAAAAAAAAAAAAAAAAACACCCAAAAACAACAACAAAAAACCAAAGCAAACACACACACACACACACACACACACACACACACACACACACACACACACACACACACACACACACACATACACACATACACATACCACACACATACACACACACACACACACACACACACACACACACACACACACACACACACACACACGACAATGTGCACTGGCAACATTACAGAAAGGACAGGGAAACGACATGCAGAGACCCAGACAGTGGCACACGGATGACGGAGCTGAGGGAACCAGGTGAACAAGTTGTAGTATACAGCGTCCCAATCATCATTCACTGAATGAAGCAACAGAAGAAGAGACTATCCAACCACAACTCTTTTTGCCAGCGTCTCTTCACGCACAAAACCTAGTCAACTGCACACAGAAAACAGAGAATGACTCTTGGCGAGTCGGAGATCAAGGAGGGCGACTCTCTGGTGAAAAAATGCATTTCCTTCGGAATGAATGGAGAGTTCTCGTTCCTTGCTACTGGGCTACAGTTTCCGTCATACCCATGGTACTGTCTCCTGATTTTATTCTGTCACAGAGATGATGTCAGCCTATCAGAGAGCCATTAGGAAAGTCAAGTTAGCCATGAGGCTACGCGCCGTAGCAAACCCTGCACTGTCTAATATGTCATGTTTGAAGTGTTCAGCGCGCCGGTTTGGACCCAGTATACACCTGAAACCGAGTATTAAGTTGCCCTCTTCTCTCCCCCCCCCCCCCATCCCCCCTCCCCCCACCATCTTTCTAAATCCCATCATGCTCCTTTGCGTCCCCGGTTTCTATCTCCACCCTCCCCCTCCCATTTAACGACAGCCCATAACTGCGAAGCAGCAAGGTCAGTGTGACTGATTTTAAGATGAATGTCCGGGGTAAATATGACCAGGGAACACTTTGAAGGTGCGTCACCGGGGTCAAAGCTAGCTAGCTAGCTAGCTACACACACACACACACACACACACACACACACACACACACACACACACACACACACACAGAGAAAGAGAGAGAGAGGGAAGAGAGAGACGACAGACAGCGACTGAGAGAGAGAAGATAAAAAGAGGGGAGAAGACAGACAGACGGAGACAAGAGAGAGAGAGAGAGAGAGAGAGAGAGAGAGAGAGAGAGAGAGAGAGAGAGAGAGAGAGACGGACGGACAGACAGACAGACGGAGTGTTGGGCACACGAGTAGCATGAAGATTGCCAAAGGCAGGGGGAGACGAGGCAACGGAGGTTGGGGGTTAGGGGTTAGGGGTTGGAGGGGGAGGTGGGGGGTGGGGTGGGGGGGGGACGGATGTGAAGGGGAAGTGGGGGGGGGGGGGAGGGATATGGAAAGAGTGACCCTGTTGTAATGGTACGGGCTCTGGGGTTGTTTTATTAAGGTTTAGGGGAATTGCAGAGGGTGGGGTGTAGTGGGGTGGGGTGAGGAGTAGTGTGACGATGGTGGAAGAGGTACCACGGGCCGGAGGTAACAAGGTCAGTAAGACGTTGGACAGACTTCAACATGACAGACGTCTGGGTCGTCTGTTCGCACCCCACCTTCCCCCCCCCCCCCCCCCCCCCCCCCCCCCCCCCCCCCCCTACCCCCCCCCCCCCCCCCCCCCCTTCCCAGCCCTACCTACACACGCCCTGTGATTATCTCCCTTTCTTTTATCACCCAACTCTTCAACACTTGAAAGAAAAAAAAACCAAAAAAACAAAGCAAACAAACCAACCAAAAGCAAAAAAAAAAAAAAAAAAAAAAAAAGAAAAAAAAAAAAAAAAGAAAAAGTAGTCATGGATATAGTTTCATCTCTCCTCAACTGGAATAGATTCAATTTCTTTCAAATGTTTTATTCTTTCTTTCTCCCTTCATTTCTTCCCTCCCCCCCCCCTCCCTCCCCGCTCCCTCCTCTCCGTCTTCCACCCAGCCCTTCCTCGTAAAGGAGGTCATATCAAAGGGGGCCGGAATATCTCAGCTGGTAGAGCGCCAGACTCGTAAACTTGGTATAATCCGATGGTTGCGGGTTCGAATCTCCGCCGGGCCGTTTCAGTACAGGGGGGATTTTTTCTCTCTCGGAGTTAACATTGGTTCTGACTCCATTTCCTATACAGTCCTTCGAATGAGACTTAAACCGAGGTTCCCCGAAGTTGGAGTATGGCTGCCTTAATGGCGGGATAAAAAAAAAAAGGTCAGTTACCAAAACTCCACTCCCTTTGTTGGGTAGATGGGATTAATCCTTGCCTGTCTATACAGGGAGTGTCCGCAGAAGTATCGGTCTGCGCACGCAGAAAGGAAAGGAAAGAAAACCTCGAATATTATATTGGAGATGTCTTATACTGGATTTTAAAATAAAACGGAAACAACTTAGATTACAAGCTAGACTGTTGAAACTTCGTCTGTCTCTTTTATTTTATATGTATTATGCCAGTAGAACCACGTGATTTAGGCGTACTGTAAAATTCTGACTCTCTATGTGTATGTCTATCTGTTACCTACTTACGTACCTACTTACCTACCTATCTATCTATCTATCTAGTTGTGTCTGTCTATCTGATCTTATTACTAGCTCCTGTCTATCACTGAACTCACACATCTGCAGTGCTGCGCATCTGTATCTCTCAGGCCTGGTTGACGCCGGGATATATTATGAAAGGAAGCGTAGAGTACAGCCCTGTCATGTAGTCTCAGACCGAAATGGAAATCCGTAGCATCATCTTAATCATCCTCATTGTCATCGATCAGCATAAAAAAATGTCTCAAATTCTGTGGCCCTTCATGCCCTGCTCTCATGGTGACCTCAATTTCGATGTCCTCTCCACGTCTGTGGCCTTGGTTTGGTTCCGTCGGGGTCACCGGTATCGGCGAGTCCATGGGGGCTGTCGTTGGACGGACGTGGTGGCGCCCTCCGGAGGGAGAGCTCACTCGCGCCGGCTCCGCGACTAAACAATTAATGTCGTCAGTAGGGGGCTTAGTAGGTGGTGTCCTGCGTATGTTAGATCAGAACAGGCGCCACTGAACACCACCGAAGTGACTCGGCAGCAGTGCAGTGTCTCCTCCGGTGGGTTGCCTTCTGACGACTTGACATTGATTGCTCCCTGTGGATTGCCGGTGCCGGGGCTGCGGCGGGGCCGACCGGGCTGTGGCTGTGAACGGGGTTTCGGAATGAGCGGCGTGTGTGCACTGCCTCTGAGGTGGCGCAGAGGTTGGGACAGCAAAAAAAAACAAAACAAAAAAAAAACTATCTATCTATCTATCTATTGGCTATCAAACCATTGATCTATCGATGTAACTCAGTCTACCTATCTGTGTGTGTGTGTGTGCGCGCGCGAAAGAGAGAGAGAGAGAGAGAGAGAGAGAGAGAGAGAGAGAGAGAGAGAGAGAGAGAGAGGAGAGTGTGTGTGTGTGTTCAAGTGGAACTCACTTTTAGGGGCGGAAAGCAGAAAACTGAAAGGGCACAGGGGAGAGCAAGGACCACTGTCATGGTCGAACGGATCCTGGATCTTCCCTTTAACCCGGATTCGCTTCTCAGATCTGGATGCAAACCTGATTGGTTCGTCTTTGGGCGGCAGTCATTATTCCATCAAATTTAGGTTAACAAACGGTAATTTGGTGGGAATATGAATACGTAGTTTTTGCGTCATTTTGCCGAACGGATCCTCAACAGACCTTGGATCTGCCTTTAATCCGGATCCATCTGGCGGGTCGTTCCCCAAATTCAATGAGTTTGTTGTTAGCCCACATTCCATATTTTCAACAGGTCTTATTCAAAATCATTTCGGCGCGTTTTGCATGAACTTGCTTACCGACAGAAAAAGAAAGAAACCAACAAGCGCAGGTTAAAGATATCATTATTACTATTATGAAGAGTACTTATATAACGCCTATCCCCGGGCAGAGACCAAGCTCTAAGCGCGGTTACGATCCGCATTCTCGTTTATACAACGGGCTGCCTACCTGGGTAGAGCCGACTGAAGAGCTGCCTGCTGGCGCTTCATTCAGTCGTTTCCCGTGTCATCCAGTCAATATCATTCATTCAGTTTAACAACTCTTTCATTCTTTCAATTTTTCACGCAGAGTGCATGCTGTGTGTAACGTGTCATCCATACCAACGGCCAAACTGGCCTTCTCTTCCGAAAGTTGGTGATGGGATTTTATGTGTGTGCAAGATGTTGTATGTGCGTTCACATACAGAATGGAGTACAGAAATGGAGTCAGAACCAATGTTAACTCCGAGGGGAAAATCCCCCTGTACCGAAACAGCCCGACGGAGATTCGAACCCGCAACCCCAGGATCACCAAGATTATGAGTCCGGCGCTCTACCACTGAGCTGTTCTGGCCTCCATATTCGAAGTA
>CM065746.1:29138405-29140905 GCA_033310375.1 Conus canariensis | reverse complement strand
CCACCCTCCACTGTACCCTGTAGAATGGTCTTGGACAGGGAGTCATGGGGAGATACATGTCCACCCTCCACTGTACCCTGTAGAATGGTCTTGGACAGGGAGTCATGGGGAGATACATGTCCACCCTCCACTGTACCCTGTAGAATGGTCTTGGACAGGGAGTCATGGGGAGATACATGTCCACCCTCCACTGTACCCTGTAGAATGGTCTTGGACAGGGAGTCATGGGGAGATACATGTCCACCCTCCACTGTACCGTGTAGAGGCTTTGGACAGGGAGTCATCGTGATACATGTCCCCCTCCAGTGTACCCTTAGAATGGTCGTTGGACACAGAGTCATGGGTATATACATGTCCACCCTCCACTGTACCCTGTAGAATGCTCTTGGACATGGAGTTATGGGAGATGCATGTCTACCCTCAACTGTAGCCTGTAGATGGTCATCGACAGGAGTCATGGGAGGAGATAATGTCCACCCTCCACTGTACCCGTAGTAAAGGTCTTTGGACAGGGAGTCACGATGATGATACATGTCTACCCTCCACTGTACCCCTGTAGAATGGTCTTGGACAAAGGGGGTCATGGGACATACATGTCCACCCTCCACTGTACCCTGTAGAATGGTCTTGGAAGCAGTCATGGAGCAATAATGTCCACCCTCCACTGTACCTGTAGAATGGTCCTGGACAGTGGAGTCATGGAGCGATAATGTCCACCCTTCCACTGTACCCTGTAGAATGGTCTGGACAGGAGTCATGGAGCGATACATGTCCACCCTCCACTGTACCCTGTAGAATGGTCTTGGACAGTAAGGAACATGGAGTCAGGTGAGATACCTCCCTGCGTCAGACAAGCTTCCATTGCTTGATAACTCCGAGGACAGAGTCTTGTCCAGTTTGTAAGTGACTTGAACTGCATGCCCCCAAAAAACATATACACGTCCATTGGATGCAAATAGGTCACAGTGCGGATGCATTTAGAAAGGAGACTTGATGCATGCAACACACAAAGGTTTAAGGCAGTATCACTCTGACACACTATATCAACTTTGACACTCAAGGTCCGTTCACCGTCTTTAATATCTGCAAATGTCTGACCTGTGCTAGGCCTCATCCAATCCTTGAACTTCATATTCTATAGATTTTTACAACATTCTATCTCATAATTTAGCATGCATGCACTTATCTGCACACGATGTCGCTTCCTTGATGCGAAATTTGAGCCAATGCACGTTCCTTCACGCACACATCCCGCTAAACAACAAATAAACAAACAACAAATAAATAAGCAAATGAATCAATAAATAGGTAAGTAAATAAATAAATGACAAACGAAGAAAAAAGAGATCAAGTGAGAAAGGCAAGACGGGATAAGATAAGATACGATAAGATAAGATGATTGGAATGATGAAAAAAAAACAAAAAAAAAAAAACACCCCTGCCTTTTTCCGAGGAATTATAACCCCAAATCGAGAATTATATATATATATATATATATATATATATTATTTTTTTTTTTTTTCCCTCTCCACACTTTCGTTTTGTTTCATTTACTACCCTTCGCTGGCTGCTTTGGGGGTGGTATTGGATTCTTTTTTGAACTCATGATGGTGAGAACACCACAGAATTATGGACTGTGGTGTGTCTCTATTTGACGCCAAGAGCACAGACACAATCAGCCGTGTCTCCCTGATGAGTCCGATCCAGCGGACGAAAGGCATAGGAGCAGGCAATATATACTGTTCAAAAAAAGTTAAGGACCAACATTTCACTGACTTATAAAAAAGAAAATTGGGAAGTGATCAATCTCCAAGTGTAACATGAATTTATTGAATATGTGAAAGGTGTGCAAAGACAATGACAAGTCTGAGGAATCAACAAATTGGAATCGAGCGCAGTACAAACACCCCCACCCCCAAATTTGAAAGTCACAGGAGGAGTGTTTGTTCAATGTCATGGTCAATAACGTGTGTGTCCCCCGTTATTGGCAAGGCATTCAAGGCAGCGTTGTCGCATGGAGTTCACCAGTGTGTGCAGAAAGGCTTGGGGGACAGCTACCCATTCCTGCTGGAGTGACTCAAACAGCTGACCCAGGTTAGCAGGAGGAGGACGACGCTGCTGCAGTCTCTGGCCCAGCTCATCCCAAAGATGTTCGATGGGGTTCAGGTCTGGGCTATTTGCGGGCCACTGCATTCTGTTGACACCAGCAGCTTGGAGAAACGTGTTTACTGCTCTGGTGCGATGGGGCCGTGCATTGTCGTCTTGAAAGACTGCCTGAAGTCCAAGCTGTTGAAGGGCTGGCAGCACCAGGGGTTGCAAAATCTCTATTTGGTAGCGAACACCATTCAAGTTCCCTTACGGGATTAAGGGATTACGATGGTTCCCTTATGCAGCTAGTGAAGGGTTTTCATATTTATGATATATTTTCTTAATTTTATGTTCCCATTTTCTTCATTTTCAACCCCTCCCCCCCCCCCCCCCCCCCTTTTTTTTTTTTTTT
>CM065746.1:29113405-29120905 GCA_033310375.1 Conus canariensis | reverse complement strand
TGGGTTTATTGGAAGGAAATTGCCCACAGTAGGGGGGACCGGTCGGTCTCCATTGATTTTGTGGGATGTGTGTGTGTGTGTGTGTGTGTGTGTGTGTGTGTGTGTGTGTGTGTGTGTGTGTGTGTGTATGTGTGTGTGTGTGTGAGTGCGTGTGTTGTGTGCGTGTGTGTGTGTGTGTGTGTGTGTGTGTGTGTGTGTGTGTGTGTACGCACATACATTTATCTACCGATCTATCAGCCAATCAGTTAATCAGTCTTATCTATCTACACACACACACACACACACACACACACACACACACACACACACACAACACACACACACAACACACACACACACACACACACACACATACACACACACACACACACACACACACACACACACACACACACGCACGCGCACGCACACACACACACACACACACACACACACACACACACACACACACACACACACATTTATCTATCTATTTATCTATCTGTCTTTGCGTGTGCGCGTGTGCGTGTGTGTTCATTTGTGTGGATATACATGTGTGCTGCATATGACTATGTCACGTTCTGGGCTTTCTCTGTGACGAATTCTCTCCCTTCCGTCGCTCCAATCGATCAGCGTGTTGAGTGGTTTCTGTTGTTGGCTCAGGTAGTATAGATTTTTGTTGTTGTATCAACTGTGTATGATGCTGTGTCGCCGTGACTGAGTGACTTGTTGAGTGGACGTACCCGTTGCTAGAATTCGCATAGCGGGGTGCAAGTCCGTCTGCCCTCCATGTTTGCTTGTTTGTTTGTTTGTTGTTGTTGTTTGTTTTGTTTGTTTGTTTTTGCTAGTGAGAGTCGAGTCTTCAGGAAATGCCTGTTTACCAGGAACAGGTCGTCTGCTCGACAGAATTATCCCCAGTCTTTTGTGAAGGATATTTGTAAATTTCGAAACAGAACGTCTGATCTGTGGTCAGGTTTATTAGTCCGAAGTTTAATTCTCGCTGTCTGAAGTCTTTCAATGTAGTACGACATGTAAGATTAATTCTTCAAGTCCGAATGTCTTCCAGTGAAGTAGGACTTCGAAGCTATAATTCTTCCTGTCTGAATTTCTTCCATGTAAATAGGGCTTGGAAGGTAAATTCTTCAAGTCCGAATGTCTTCCAGTGAAGTAGGACTTGGAAGGTACATTCTTCAAGTCTGAATGTCTTCCAGTGAAATAGGCTTGGAAGGTACATTCTTCAAGTCTGAATGTCTTCCAGTGAAGTAGGACTTGGAAGGTAAATTCTTCAAGTCTGAATGTCTTCCAGTGAAGTAGGACTTGGAAGGTACATTCTTCAAGTCTGAATGTCTTCCAGTGAAATAGGGCTTGGAAGCTTAATTCTTCAAGTCCGAATTTCTTCCAGTGAAGTAGGACTTGGAAGGTAAATTCTTCAAGTCTGAAGTCTTCCAGTGAAATAGGCTTGAAGTTAATTCTTCCAGTCAGAATGTCTTCCAATGTGGTAGGACTCGGGCTGTTGAGTTCCTGCCGTGGCATCAAAGCTGGCTGACTGCTCCTGCACCTGCAGCTAAGGTGGAGACCTTGATCCTGAGAGACTGGTCTCTCTGTTCACGTCTTGAAGCCAGATCTGCGTTGTGAGGCGCCTTCTTTCACGTGCTCCGCAAGGCAATGTGAGGTGTCTGCAGCTTCAACTGGGTCCATTTGTGGGCCGGCTGGAACTGTGTTCTGGCGGTGGAGGACTTGAGACAGTGCTCCGTGTGTGGGGGGACGACGAGGTCTTGGCTGCTTGCTGGGGTCTAGCTGGAAACATCCGTGGAGGGGCTGGATGGACATTCTGGTAAGGAAAGTGAATTTTTCGCTTCAATCTCTTTGTTTGTTTGTTTTTAATGAGGAGCTGGTGGTTTGTCGTTGTATTACGGCCTTGTGGTTACTGTGGTTATTGTGTGGATGAAAATCACTGTTAACTTGTCATTCTACTGCAGATGTTGTGTCCGTACCCTTGTGCTATGGAAATTATCAAGCAATTTTTTTTTTCAGCTGAGAAGATTTGATGTAACTGCATATAAATTTGTAGTGCTACGGCAAGTTGGAAAGGGTAGTTAAATGAAGAGTTGTAGTTAATGTTTATCTGATGGACTGCAGGCCTGTTTACTGTTTCAACTGGTGGTGTTGATTTTTACGAGAGGAGGGATGGTTACAATAAGCTATAATCTTTGCTAGCCAGCCTGATGGTGTGTGTGTGTGTGTGTGTGTTTTGTTTGTTTGTTTTTTACATTCTGAGTTAGCTCATTTAAGGGTAGATGATAGGAGAGTGGAGTCTGGGGGAAGATCTGTCGAAGATGTGGTGGTCGTATGTCTGAAGATCTTCAACCTTTAAATCCACTCCATCAACTTCAGTTGGGAACTGACGGTGCGGCGACTGGTGCTCTGTACGACGAGGGATGGGGGTGGGGGGGGGGGGGGGGGGGGGGGGGGGGGGGGATGTCTTTGTCATCCAGCCACAGAGGTGGAAGCATCAGTCACGGACTGGAAGAGGTGACCCGCCGTTAGTTGAGCCAATATTCGAACAGCACCAATCCCCTTCACCCCCTCCCCCCCTCTCTGTCTGTCTGTCTGTCTGTCTCTCTTCGTCTTCTGCTGTCTTCTGTCTCTCTCTCTCTCTCTCTCTCTCTCTCTCTCAAAAACCTCTTTGGTATTGACAATAGAATATCAAAGTGTCAAGTGTCTGTCTGTTGTCTGTCTGTCTGTCTGTCTGTCTGTCTGTCTCTTCTCTTCTCTCTCTCCTCTCTCTCTCTCTCTCTCTCTCTCTCTCTCTCTCTCTCTCTCTCTTCAAACCATTCTCCGGGCGATGAAGACTTGATACATAGAAACTATAGTAGCCCTGTTCAACCTAACGGCGTTGTCGGGTGATGAATCTCTTACTAAAACAAAACTGTAGTCAGACTCAGGCTAAAGAGGCCGAATGTGTTTTTTTTTTCCCCCCTATCATATTGTATACAAGTCGCTCTTGTTAGTGTCCGGTGAGGAGAAAGAAAGAAAGGAGGGAAACGAAAGAAAAAAGAAAGGACAAACAAGAAAGGACAAACAAGAAAGGACAATGTTCTTTAAAAAATGCTTAGCCACACTTGTCGCTTGTTTCAAGATTCTGTTGAGGGATTTTTTTTTTTTACGGATTGTTAAGATGCGTCATTACTCCCCCCCCCCCCCCCCCTTCTACTGACTCTTTACCGCGTGCATGTTTTTAAAAAAAAAAATTTAATCCTTGTGAGAATCATGGGAAGAGAAAGAGGAGGAGGAGGAGGAGAAGGAGGAGGAGGAGAGTGGGTGAGTGAGTGAGAGAGAGAGAGAGAGAGAGAGAGAGAGAGAGAGAGAGAGAGAGAGGAGAGAGAGAGAGAGGAGAGGGGGGGAGACAGAGAGAGTCAGAGACAGAGAGACACAGACAGAAAACGAACAAGAAAGTTTGTAAGGTTTCACCAGTGTTTACGTGTTTTTATTTCACCGAATCTTAATATCTCCTCGGCGATGTTAACATCATTGTGGAAAGTTGCGTAAAAATTGCTTCTAAACTTATATATATATATATATATATTTGTAAAATTTCGCTGGTGCTGTCTAGGGAGTGTGGCATCACTGTTATGTGAAAAGGCTTTTACTTCCGATTCAACAGATTCGCACCGGGTTCAAGGTCAGTGGGGGCATGGGTGAGATGTGAGAGCGCACGATGATGATAATGAGGAGAGAGGAGGAGGAGGAGGAGGAGGAGAAATGTGACAGGTGTTGTGATGAGATTATGATTGATGATGATGATGATGATGATGAATGATATGATGATGATGATGATGATGACGATGATGACGACAATAATGATGGTAACCGTGTTTAAGTGTTTCGATTCCGTCGTTGAAATTACATCATCATCATCATTATTATCGTTGTCGTTGTTGTTGTTGTTACTAGTTTTTTTGTGTTTGCTATTATTATTATTATTATTATTATTATTACTATTATCATCATCATTACTATTATTATTATTGTTGTTGTTATTATTATCATCATTATCATTATTATTGTTATCATTATCATCAATCATCATCATTTACAATTATTTATTTCTTGTAAATTGTAGAGCTCATTAACTCTTTCATGAAGAAAAGTCAGTTCTTTCTCGTAGTGGTGGTATACACTAGCAATGTTCAATGAAAGATACGCTAGGCATACGCCTCCTTGGTGTTTATAAACGCTGTGAGCAAAGGGTAGGGTCACTCACACCAGACTAATCTCCTCCCTTCCATCCACCTCTGCCCTTCTCCTAGAGGCCGCCCTCCGCCCCCCCCCTCCCCCAATTTCATCTATTATCATCCCAATTCCCTAACTTCCATGCATTTTCATGTACTTATCCCAATTCCATCCATTACTCTATTCATAGCCAAGTCGTCCTCGACGCACACTCAATGTTTCCTGAAAGAACCCACATGCTCTGGATAAACGCTTCAAGAGATCAGCATTCCCTCCCTCTGACATGCCCTCTCAGCTGCCCCACCAGATCCCAATTCTCCTGATGTCCCCCCCACTTTTGCAATGCTCGACCCCAGTCCTACCCCCCCACCACCTAGCCCCCACCTCTTCCCCTCCGGGCCCCAGCTTCTTAAAAAAACCAGGAAGTCATCAAGAGTGACTTCCTCCTCTGAAAAAGGGACGGCCATAGCAGGCCGGAGCCGGAGAGGAGAGAGTTGTTCCTGGGGGAACCTGATTTTCCGCTGCGCAGGTTTTCAATGGACAGTCCAGCAATGGGGCCTAGGGCATAATGAGCGTTTGGAAGGCACAGCAGCGCAGGGACAAGCAGCTGCCTTTTTTTTTTTTTTTTTTTTTTTTTTAGCCCCCAAGCTATGGATCGATGATTGGCAAAGAGCAGAAGGCAAGAGAAGATGGCGTTTAGGTGTACACCAGGACCTTCTGAAAAGTCCACACCCTTTCGTCCAAGAGACGTTATTCAGATGCGCCATGTTTGTTGGGCCGTTTTAGAATTACCACACGCTGGGTTTTTTGTTTTTGTTTTTTTTTTTCTTTCTTTTTTGTAATGGGATGGATTTTAAATCTGCCGCCTAAACTTTTTTCTTTTGCAGTTTAAAACACGTTTTACTCGCTGCTGGCGAAGTGTGAAATGCTTTTAAGCATGCAGTATTTATTTTTGTGTGTCTGTATCTATATGTCTGCCTCGCTGTCTCGCGCACACACACACACACACACACACACACACACACACTGACACACACACACACACACACACACACACGCACACCAACACGCACGCACGCACGCACGCATACGCGCGCCCGCGCGCGCACAACACACCACACACACACAACACACACACACACACACACACACACACACACACACTCGCTGCCAGTTACTCTATTTTTCAATGCAAGGTATGTGTGATCTACCCCCACCCTTCCTTTTCCCCGCCCCATCCGCCACCCTCTCCGTCCCATCTCTTGCACCGCCGGAAGTCGTCAAGAGTGACTTCCCTTGCCTCTCTATAGTGGCCGCCGTTTGCGAGAGAGAGAGAGAGAGAGAGAGAGAGTAAGAGAGTAAGAGATTGCTTCCCCTGGAGGCCCGCCTCTCAGATGCACACAGTTTCAAACGCGTCCGTTATTTCAGATGCGGCAAGTTCGTTGGATCTGTTTTAGAATTTCACACACGTTTTCGTAATGGAATGGCTTTTAGATTTGCTGCCTGAACTTTTTTTTTCCAGATAAAACACACGTTTTATTTGCAACTGGTGCAATGTAAAACGCTTGGATATCATGCAGTATTATTCATGTGTGTCTGTATCTATGTGTTATTAATTCGTTGCTAATATCATTATAAAAGAAAATGATTCTCAAACAGTTAAGTTATCAATTCGTATACATTATTCTAAAAAGTGGCGCATTTCTTCAACAAGATGACGACTAATGGTCAAAAACGGCTTTCCGAAAAATGGAAAGAAAAAAAAAAAAAAATTGAAATAGGATAGGCTATAACTCACAGTTTTACATGTCTCCTGTCAAGAAACAAAAACTTCAGAATGAAGCAACACACAAAGCGTTCATAATGTTAACACATTGTTCACAGTCTAAGCTCGAGGCGGTCCCTCAAGATAGATACCCTGCCATGCCCCCCTCGCGCTCCCCCTTCTCTCCCCTCCTCCTTGTTCCCTTACACACACACACAAACACACACACACACACAACACACACACACACACACACACACGCACGCACGCACGCACGCACAAACGCACATATATACGCGCGCACATATGCTCTCATGCACAACAACACACACACACCACACACACACACACACTACACACACACACACATCACACACACACACACACAAATTGCCTCCGTCTTAACCTCTTTGTTAGTACCCCCCCTCCCCCCCCCCCCCCCACCACAACACACACACACACCTTCCCCGGCCTTTCATTCCTTTCCATTCCCTCCCTCTCCCTCCGCCCACTAAGCCTCACCCTCTCCCTTCCCCTTTACTTAGCATCCCCCCCCCCCCCTTCCGCTTTGCACCCACCCCCTGTAGCTTCACTCCCAATACACAAACAAACTCATAAATCTGTGCGCATTTGTTTTGTTTTGTTTTGTTTTGTTGGTTTGCTTGCTTAATGCCTTGTTTGTTTGTTTGAGTTGTAGCTCTTCGAAGACATTGGTGTTATGATGTATTCTATACATTTTTCAGACAGGGTTATCATTGTAGCTAGTAAATGTTCATATACAAAACAATTTACAGATTGGAATGATCTGAAATGTGACACCATCATGCTGTTTAACCTGTTTATTTCAATATGATATAGACAGACATCTAGAAAGACATTGTGACTGTATTAAGTTTTGCTTGTGTTCTGATATACCCACTTTTTTTTCTTCTTTTTCATTACAGCGGTATAAAAAATGTATATAGATTTGTTCAAATTCAAAAGAAGACAAAGCCTACTTTGTAATGGCTCCTCCGATACCATAAAGGACAATTCATTAACATTAAAATGTTTAGATCACTCTCGTCGGTTTTAAATGAACATTGTTAATTCATCATCAAAGGAAAATATTGTCAACAGTTAAGTTATCAATTCGTACTCATTATTCAAAAAGTGACGCATTTCTTCAACGAGATGACGACTAATGTCAAAACGTGATTCATATTATAGACACGTTCTTCTTTTATCAGACCATACTACAGCCTCATCGTTTGCCAGCACAGTATCTTGTTTCCTTTCCAAGCATAGTTTCATCTCCTCCCCAATCCAATATCCCTGTCTGTCTGTCTGTCTATGTCTTTGCTCTCTCTGTGTCTCATCCACCTTAAGACACACAATGCTTCCTCACCCTCGTCAATTCGTTACAAATTGGACCAGACCCACTAACGATGCTAAGTCCATTTTCCTCTAATAACGTCTACAACGGTCCGTAATCCCCCATTCCTTCACAGCGTACCCGTAGACTTCCTCTCGGCATTTGTTAC
>CM065746.1:29105905-29108405 GCA_033310375.1 Conus canariensis | reverse complement strand
TCATTTTCACCATTGTCCCGTTCGTCTGTTTTAATCATCAAACTCTTAGTTTTACTTTCAGTCGCTAGACTTTTGTTTGAACTTACCTGTAGTTTATATTATCGTCCTCTTATTTTTAACTTAAGATATTCCTTTTGCTCCGAGTGGCTCGTCATTCTAGTTTTACGTCATTAAGCGTTACGCAATTCCTGTGGTAGACGTCATCGATCGATTGTTGTTTACTAGAGTGTTTTGGACGGCTGTGCCAGTGTGTTAGAAAGTGCGGATATTGTTTTATTCAGTCTTATTCAGTATTCTGGTTTGTTTGTTTGACATCATAGTTCATTCAAGTATCTGCATCTCCATTTTGCGTACTCTCCACATAAAACTTTGTTTCTTCATTTATTAATTCAACATCTTCATTTCCAGTGTTCGCTAATTATTATTCTTAATCAGTCATTCAGCTTTATTTCAATGAATTAATCTTCAGTTTTCTTTCAAGTGTGACTTTAGTTCAAGCGTGTTTAATCGTTCTGCTGAATATCCTTAACACGGCGTACTGAACATTCGAGATTGAATGAACAAACACCTGAAACCTACTCTCGAGCAATGATAAATTCAGACAATTGTTTCCCAACGCAGCTATTACATTTCATGGTCTCAGTACTCTCAGGGTCATGGTCATGTCATGGTCTTTCTGTATTCAGATCGTTCATAACTTTATGCTCCGACATTTTCGTCTGATGTGGATGTGTTGGAAAATGGAACTGCTTTTACATGCTTTGTATAGCTTACACTAGATTTTGGACGCTTGATGTATCATTTGTTCGTTGTCAGAGCAATTTGTTCTTTGTCAGAGCATCACAAAGAGGACCACGGTAATAAGAGGTACCATCAACAATCAAATGATTGAATACTATACTGGGGTTTAAAAAAAAAAAATTTTAGCCTTCGTTTGATAACCTTTATCAGAAAAGGAACCAACTCTTTCTCGTTAAATGATTTTTGTTGTTGTTTGTTTGCTTCACACATTTCTCACCGATGAAAACGCTTGTATGATGTTATGATTGTCACCATTTTTTTTTCTTTTAGAACTCTTTCCTTGTCCTTGGAAAAAAGTGAATCTGGCACAAAAAAAAAGGGGAGGGGGGGTGGGTGGGGGGCGGAGTTTGGGTAGGGGTACTGGCTGAGTAGGCATTCGAAAGACGATGGAGAGGTTAATGAACCTATCGAGATATGCTGGGTGTCAAAGGAGGAAGAAATGATAACATGTTGATCATGATGACGATAATGACGATAATGATAATGATAATGTACAATGATTATAATGATAAGTCGAAGATGATGATGATGTGATGACGACAACGACAATCATGATAATAATGGTTATAGTAATGATGTTGAAGATGACAATGATGATGACGACGACACGACAACAACAACAACAACAACAGTAATATATAAAATAAAGAATAATAATGTCGACAATGAAGATGATGATGATGATGATGATGATTGATGATGATGATGATGATGGGATGAGGAGGGGAGGAGGAGGTGAGAAGGAGGAGGAGGAGGAGGAAGATATAATTCTAAGCACTATGCTGTTAAAATGGAGTTCGGAACTCGCTGAGGGTCCTTTCAACCTCCCCTCCGGTTCCTTTATCATCCGAGTCTGTTAAAACCGGATCTTTTGATGCAAGAGAGAGAGAGAGAGAGAGAGAGAGAGAGAGAGAGAGAGAGAGAGAGAGAGAGAGTTTTTCTCTTTTTTTTTTTTTTCTTTTCTTTTTGTTCGCATAGCCTTGAATCACTCCACCATCATTTTCTACTACCTCAATCTTTTTATTCCCTTTCCTCTTCATAAAACGCAACATCTGATCTTATTAATTAATAAAGGTCTTGTGTAAACTAAGGGAAGAGAACAGGAGAAGATTGGGGGGGGGGGGGGGGGGGGGGGGGGCTGGGGCTTGAGTGATGAGAGGCACACATTAGATATAGGAAATTTGCTGGTTCCCCCTTCTTCTCTCCTTTTGTGCTCTCTCTCTCTCTCCCTCTCTCTCTCTCTCTCTTCTCTGTGGCCTTCTTCTCTTTTCCTGCTCCAGCTCCTCCATTGATGTTCCTCTGTCACAGGAGAGACTCATCGCTGGCGCATTACCATTGTCGTAAAGCCCTCTTGGTTTCATTTCTGCATAGGAGTTGACCTTCAAGATCCATCTCCTGCTGTCGTTACTCTGTCTGTCTGTCTGTCCTTCGCGCTCTTCTCCCTCCTCTTTCCCCAGTTACCCCCTCCTGTTTTTTCTCCACCCCTCTCTCTCTCTCTCTCTCTCTCTCTTCTCTCTCTCTCTCTCTCTTCTCTCTCTCTCTCTCTCTCTCTCTCTCTCTTCTCTCTCTCTCTCTCTGACTGATTGACTGTCTGTCCGTCTGTCTATCAGTCTGTCTGTCTGTGTTTCTCTCTCTGTGTCTGTGATTTCTCTGCGCCTCTGTCTGTGTGTCTGTATATCTGTCCCTCCCTCTGTCTGTC
>CM065746.1:29098405-29100905 GCA_033310375.1 Conus canariensis | reverse complement strand
ATCAACTATTTCCAAAATGTGTATCTCTGCAAGGATAGATCAAGGATATCTCCGCAGCTGTTCGCAGGTGGTTTCTTTTCGGTGCAGATGGTCGCGTTTTAAGGGAAAAAGAAAATCTTATGTCAGAGAGAGACTGTATTATGATAAGTCAGAGTGGCGAGAGATCTCAACGATAGACCTGTTCCTGGGGAAAAAAAAAATCGGCGAAAGATAACGCCTGTCCTTCCCTTGCAAAGAGAGTTGCCTTTTCTCAGTTTATGGGTCAAAATCATTACAGAACGTGTGCACATGTCATTTGGTAAATAAACGTAACACCAAACCCAAGATATGTAGATCTGACTCAATGATGATAATAATGATAATGATAAAAATAGTAATGATAATAATAATGATAATGATAATAAGAATAATAACAGTAGTCAAAAACAGTGATAACAACATCAACAATGATCATAATAATAACAATGATGACGACGATAATAATGATGATGATAATAATAATGATAATGATGACAATAATGATAATAAGTATAATAATAATGATGATGATAATGATAATAACAATAATAATAACAACAATAGTAGTAGTAGTAGTGGAAGTAGTAGTAGTAGTAGTAGTAGTAGTGGTAGTAATAACGAAAAGTGAAGTCTGCAACCCAGTGTCGGCAGAACAAGCGCACCGTTTCACACTCATGTTTTCTCTCTCTCTCTCTCTCTCTCTCTCTCTCTCTCTCTCTCTCTCTCTCTCTCTCTCTCTCATTAGACTTACAGAGTGGGTAAAAAAAAGGACCTTTTCCAAAACAAAATCGGGAAACCAGGCATATCTCCATCGCAAAGAGAGTTACTTTTTTTTTCTCAAGTTTATGGGTCAAGCAAATAGATCAGGACAGTTAAAATACTTCATTGAAAGCGCACGCCAAGACAGCGATTGGGAATATTGACTCGGTACTCTACAGGCGCATCGTTTCACTCCAATTTGGGCATTTTCTCTGTCCGTTTGACCTGTTAATTAAGCTTATTGAAGAGGCTAAATTGCTTAGGGCGTGCCCCAACCAGTGCCATTAGTCCTGTGAAAAGGGCGCGGTCACTCTCGCTGGACCCCAGCTCTACCAGAGATTACCGCCCCTTGCAGATTTCTGAACATTGTCTTGATTGAGTTCCAGTGATTCAACAGGCGTGTTAACTTGAAAGACTTTACAATGTTTGAAAGATCATACACTCAATGTAGCTATCAGACATTGATTTCAAAAGTGTTAGTAAGTGAGTGTCGGGTGATTTCAAAACAATATGTTTGTTTTTAAGTTGATATTAAAGAGTTGAGCGACACCGGGCTGTTGAGGAGTGACACAGTGTTGCTTAGTTGAGGGACTCGCTTGTTGCTTGACCAGATGTTTGAGTGACAAGAGTTGTTGAACAGCCACAACAGTTAAAGCTGAGTAAGTTGAGTGATGCCATGACACTGAGTTAGAGTGACGCACTTTTGTGAGTGATTCCGTATTGTTAGGTGGCACTATTTTTTCAGTTTCTTTTTTTTTAATTTCTTTTTAATTTTTCCCCCCAATATATAAATACGTGTGTGTGTGTGTGTGTGTGTGTGTGTGTGTGTGTGTGTGTGTGTGTGTGTGTGTGGGAGAGAGAGAGAGAGACAGTGTTTCTATCTGTGTATCTGCAAAAGTGTGTGTCTGTGTGTATCTATCTATCTATCTATCTATCTATCTATCTATCTATCTATAATTTTTTTCCCAATATATAAATACTGTGTGTGGTGTGTGTGTGTGTGTGTGTGTGTGTGTGCGTGTGTGTGTGTGTGTGTGTGTGTGTTTGCATGTCTCTGTGTGCACGCACGCGTGGGTACGGGCATCGTTTCAGTGCACGCACTAGTGAATGCTATTGTGCACTGGTACACTCATTCTGAGTGACTCGCTCACTGAGAAACACTGTATCACTACCAAGTGCAGTGGAATCAAACAGTGTGGTGACGTGACATCAGCCCAACGCACTGGGCACCACCGGACAGCAATCAGGACAGAAGCCGCTGACGCACACAACAGAATCAGGACCATGGAGCCAGGAATACAATCATTACAGAAGATGACAAGGGAAGAGCACCTGCCCTATAATCATGGCGCATGCAACTTGGGCCAAGAGTATCGAGATTCTCCTAGCGGCCCTTTCATCAGCCGGGTCTCTAGGAGAGATCGATACGCTGAAGGGCGAAGTCTGTCTGTCTGTCTGTCTGTCTGTAGGTCTGTCTTTTTGTCTCTTGTCCTTCACCTTCGTGTCCATTTTCTCCTGCTTGGGCGGTCCAGGAAAGTCGTTTCAGTATACCACAACCCAGAAAAACGGCTTTTTTTTGTATACTGATTACTGCGGAACCTCCTGAGCCCCCCCCCCCCCCCTCCCCCGACCCCCCGCTTCTACATCCTTCCTTTTGTCACCCTTTTCATCTTCACCCCCCCCCCTCCCCCCCCCCCCCCTCATCTCCTTCTCTTCCTTCTAA
>CM065746.1:29078405-29080905 GCA_033310375.1 Conus canariensis | reverse complement strand
TGCTGAAATTGGCAGTATAGAGTGTGTTGACCATCTGGCTGAAATTGGCAGTATGGAGTGTGTTGACCATCCTGCTGAAATTGGCAGTATAGAGTGTGTTGACCATCTTGCTGAAATTGGCAGTATAGAGTGTGTTGACCATCTTGCTGAAATTGGCAGTATGGAGTGTGTTGACCATCTAGCTGAAATTGGCAGTATGGAGTGTGTTGACCATCTTGCTTAAATATGCAGTATGGAGCGTGTTGATCACCTTGCTGAAATATGCAGTATGGAGTGTATGTTGACCGTCTTGTTGAAATTTGCAGTATGGGCTGTGTTGACCATCTTGCTGAAATTGGCAGTATAGAGTATGCTGACCGTCTTGTTGAAATCTGCAGTATCAAGCAGAAATTTGCAGTATTGCGTGTATTGATATAGTATGGCGTGTGTTGAAGGTCTTGCTAAAATTTGCAGTATGTGTGTAGACCATCTTGAAGAAATTTGCGGTAGAGAGTGTGTCGACGGTCTTGCAGAAATTTGCAGTATGATGTGTGTTGACTGTCTTGCTAAAATTTGCAGTCTGTGTGTTGACCATCTTGCAGAAATGTGCAGCATGGCGTGTGTTGAAGGTCTTCTTGAATATGCAGTATGGAATGTGTTGACCATCTTGCAGAAATTTGTATTGCAGAGTGCGTTGACCATCTTGCTGGAATTTGCAGTATGAAGTGTGTTGATCATCTTGCTGAAATTTGCAGTATAGAGTGTGTTGACCGTCTTGCTGAAATATGCAGTATGGAGTGTGTTGACCGTCTTGCTGAAATACGCAGTATGGAGTGTGTTGACCATCTTGCTGAAATATGCAGTATGGAGTGTGTTGATCATCTTGCTGAAATATGCAGTATGGAGTGTGTTGACAGTCTTGCTGAAATATGCAGTATGGAGTGTGTTCACAGTCTTGCTGAAGAGACGAAAACACTTGCAAATTAATAATACAAAATCAATGTTTTTTTTTTTTTTAAGCTTAGACCTACTGGTGAAGTAGTTCTTGTTTAAAGTTCATCATTTTTTCTTGTTTGATGCCAAGGGGAGAGGGGGGGGGGGGGGGGTCACGGCATAATAGATGTGGTTACTAATTATTGGATCGAAAGATACAGAGAGGATTGTCTAAATATTTGTCCCATGTTTACTTTGTGGTTGCCTCGTGTTCAGGATTATCACTTGGTTTGAGTTTAATACTGGAATTACGCATCTTGGCAGCGACGTAATTGTTAAGACGTCACTTAACTACAGGATAGAAGAACGGCGTTATGGTGAGAGTTACAAGCTAGGCTTGTTGATCTGCTGTTTCTATGAGCTGGATCTCTGAGCTGGGGTCCCTAAGTTCTAGATGTTAGGCATCTGAGGGTCGGTGTTCTGTGTTCCTGTGGATTTCTACAGCTGCCTGGAGAGGTGGTGATCCTAGAGGAGTGTTCGTCCGGTTTGCCTCCACGTCTGTGGAGCCGTTTGGAGAAATGGCTGACGTGATCGTGAGGCTGTTTGTAACCGGTAAATTGTTCGTCTGAGGGACGGTGTTCTGTGTCTCCTTGTTTCTATGGATCTTTACAGCGGCCTGAGGAAGTGGTGATTCTAGTGGAATGTTCGTCCGGTTTGCCTCCCACGTCTGTGGAGCCGTTTGGAGAAATGGCCGACGCGATCGGAAGACTCGTGTAACCTGTCAATTGTTCGTCTGTGGCTATGTCCATGGGGCTGTGCACTGGCTGGATCTGTTGACGTGCTGCCGACCGGATTTGAGGGCCGGAGAGCGGAGTCGGATCTGCCCAGCCCACTGTGTCTGTGTGCGTCGTGTAGAGGTGGAATCGAATGTTTGTTTGTTTTTTTTTTCACGGGACGCTACGTTGAAGTGACAAAGATGGGACTGTGGGAGTTCCCGAAGCAACAATTTGGATGGGAGACGATTTAAAAGTCCGGAAGAGTCTAGTGATTCTGACTTTATTCCAGGATCCGAGTTTGGGTCATCGGATGACTTTGTGTGAATGTACAGTGCGACCGAGTGTAGCGTAGTAGAGTGAGAGAAAATATTTGATGCGTCGTGTATATAAAAAATGAAATTGTTGATGGTCGAATGAATGGATTAGTGTGTGAATGTTCATTGGCATTTTGTTGATTTGAGAGTATGAATCGAGTGGGAGTTTGTATTAAGATAGGCATCCATTTCCATTAAAAAAAAAAAAAAGTCAAAATCCTTCTTCCCCTCCTTTTCCCCTTCTCTTCCCCGTTGGGAGGGGGGGGGGGGGGGGGGAGAAGGGATACAATCAGCCGTGTCTCACAGATGAGTCCAAATCAGCAGACGATAAGGCTCTGGGCAGGTGATAATTATGAATGGTTCTGTTTTCAAGACAGACTACGATCGTCATGCCAGTGAAGAAATTAAACATTGAAGTATAACGTCCTCATTTTCATTTCCGTTTTCTTTCCGTCCGCCCCTCCCCTCCCTTCCCCCCCCCCCCCCTTCCTTTTTCAG
>CM065746.1:29073405-29075905 GCA_033310375.1 Conus canariensis | reverse complement strand
TCCTGTAGACACTTCAGTGTTACCAGCTCTTTTGAAAAATGAATTATTTATGCCTTTATGGTTCTTACAACTCTTGTAAAGTCCCAATCTTTGATATAATTGACTTGATCTACATTTCTCTGTTCATATGGTACTTATCCTACCATATGTCCACCAAAACTTGCGCTAAAATACAGTCCTTCGAATGAGACTATAAAGCGAGGTTCCGTGTGTGAACGCACGCACAACATCTTGCACCACGTAAAATCCCATCACCAACTTTCGGAAGAGAAGGCCGGTTTGGCCGTTGGTATGGATGACACGTTACACATAGCATGTACCTTCCCCGAAGTTGGAGTATGGCTGCCTTTATTGGCGGGATAAAAACGGTCATACACACAAAAGTGTCAGAATCTTCAACTCGATGAAGGTGGACACTCAAAGAAAGAAGAAATCTTGTAATCCATATTTGTTAACGTTACTGGTCTCCAATTTTTTTTCTCTGTCCAGGTCTTCGCTTTTACGAATTAGGGTGATAATATTTGACTTCCAGTGAATGCGACTTTCTCTTTATTAAACGACTCGATAAATAAACTAGGAATTGTACCATCTATTTTTTTTCCCAGATCAAATTTAAGAATTGTATTCCTGATCAGTGAGCTGAGCTCAATTTCACTCTCTTACGAGAATCATCTGCCTCATTTAGATGTAAGATGCTACACATGTTTCTGGTCCGTTTGTTTATCTAATCATTTTGTTCATTTATGTATCTCTTCATTCGGTTTCATACTTTACTAATACCTTTACTGACTCCTTGGAATATTTAGCTTTCATATATAATTGATTATGGATTATAAATCGTCTCTGTAATATGTCTTTTAAAAAAAATAGATTTTAACAATACCAACAAAAACTATATTCATATCTTTTATTTTCTCTGCTTCCACAATCAACTTAACTTCCTCGCTCTAGGATGAGCAAAATATAACACTTCCATCTTCTGTTCTGCTTGAATATGAATTGAGTTGTTTTCTTTGTTGTTGTTTTTTTCTTTTTTTGTTTTTTTTAATTATTTTTTTGTTGCCAAGGTCAGTTACAATTTTTTTTTCAAACTTCGGAGTGTTACTAGATCATTTCGTTTTGTACACGAGAATTGTGTACGAAAATCTTTGCAAAAACTGCACATTTATGCTATACACAGTACTATCTGTAAATGCTGTATGCATCTATGTAAATGTCACCAAAAAAAAAAAAAAAAAAATTAAAACCTTTTCGTAATGCAAAATCACAATTCCACTCTCCATATTTTCGGCCACGTAGCCGTTTTCAAGAGAAGAGAAAAACAAATTAAAAAAAAAAAAATGCAACTATGTAATGTCCATCTTTGACAACTGGACAGATCAGTCAGATTTGTCTGTCTGTCTAGTTGTCAAAGATGACCGTTACGTAGTTGTATTGTTTTTGTGTTTTTCTTTTCTCTCTCTTCTCTGTTTCATTTTATTTATTTATTTATTCATTTTTGAGAGAGAGAGAGAGAGAGAGTGACGGACAGACAGACATACATAGAGACAGACAGACAGACAGACAGACAGTCGTATCCTAAACCCTTTCACACTCTCCATACATATATCCACGTCGTACCCATACCTCCACCCTCTTTACCCATCCCGTCCTGTTCATCAGCTGGTCAAAGACAAAGCCCTGAAGCGTCAATGACAAGATAATGGAACGGCGAGACTGTCTCTCACTACCCCCACCCCCCCCCCCTCTCTCTCTCTCTCTCTCTGTCTCTCTCTCTCTCTCTCTCTCTCTCTCTGTCTCTGTCTCTCTCCTCAGTCCCCGTATTAGCAACCTCAACCTCCTCATTAAGCCTCTCCTCTCCTCTCCTCTCTCTCTCTCTCTCTCTCTCTCTCTCTCTCTCTCTCTCTGTCTGTCTGTCTGTCTGTCTGTCTGTCTGTCTGTCTGTCTGTCTCTCTGTCTCTCTCTCTCTCTCTCTCTCTCTCTCTCCTCTCTCCTCTCTCTCTCTCTCTCTCATCTATCTTGTTTTGTCTCAGGATAGACATTCACGTCCTGTCTCCTGTTCCGTCCATGCCTTGGGCGTGTTCTGTGATGGCAGCAGGAGGGGTGATGATGATGAGGTGGTGGGGGGTAGAAGGTTAACCATGATGGATTTACTAGAAAGTAGGTCTGTCGGGGAGAGAGAGAGAGAGAGAGAGAGAGAGAGATTTACATGCTCACACTACACCACACACACACACACACACACACACACACACACACACACACACACACACACAGAGTTCAAGGAGACATTCAAAACAAACACACACACACACACACACACACACACACACACACACACACACACACACACACACACACACAAACCTTCGCGACCACCAGGTACGAACCAAGTTCAGTAAAAACACCAACTCTTCAGCCGGAAATTACCCGTGCAATCAACCTGGATGTAAAACCTGCTCTTTCATTGCGATCATCAACAGCATCACTGGCCCAAAAG
>CM065746.1:29058405-29065905 GCA_033310375.1 Conus canariensis | reverse complement strand
TTCTCCACTGGCAGAGTACCAGAAATAACAACTGTCTCACTAAATAGTTTTTTTTTTCTGACAGCAGTTTAGATTTTGATTACAACTCAAAGGAACAGAGGAAAACAGTGTAGCTTGGAAAATATATGAAATATTTAAACGAAGTAGAAAACAGTGTAGCTTGGAAAATATATGAAATATTTAAACGAAGTCCACAAAAAAGTTAGCCTTAAAGCGCAGTTTAACGATGTGTATTACATTGTAAAGGGCACCCAGTATGTATTGATGATAAATTATCTTCTTCAGCCCCATAACCAAACAAACAAACAAACAAAATTAAAATCTACGTGAAAGGTGATTATGAGAAGCACAATTTTTGAAAGAGGGGAGAAGAAGACAGAGCATATCAAAACATAGAACAAAAGAATACAAGAAAAAAAAAAAGACACAAATACGCTCTCTCTCTCTCTCTCTCTCTCTCTCACCCACACATAGACACACACACACACACATACACACACGCGCGCGCACGCACGCGCATACACACACATACACATATTTCTTACTAAAATAAATTTTGTTTCATTTTTCCCACCAGAGCGCAACTTCCGAAAAGAGTGTGACGACACGATGACGACAGCGGAAGTGAAGAAAGCAGCACCGTGGTTCGGACTGGAACAGGAATACACCATCTGTGACAAGTCCGGCTATCCCATTGGCTGGCCCCCCTCCAACCAGCCCCAGCCCGTGGGTGAGTGACAACTTTCATCGGATACCGGACTAGTCGGGTTTTTTTTTTTTTTTTTCTGTCGAATCTTCTGTGTCACCTCTGCGGTATTGCACCCACGTCGCTCATTCCGACACCTCATGATAATGGTGGTAGAGGGAAGGTAATAATGATAATTACTGTTCGTATTGTCATTATGATTGTTGTTGTTGTTATTATCTCTCCCCCCCCCCCCCAGCCCAATTCACGACCTTCCCTCCACTTCCCACTCTTTGCTTTCCACCCTTTACACCTTCACCCCTTCCTCCTATCCCCCCCCCCTTTTTTCCATGCCCTCCCACAAGTCCCCCTCCATCCCCCATCCCTCAGGGAACTTTTTCCAGGGAATTTTTTTTTAAAGTGAACTCTTTTCCAGTGAACTTTTCTCAGCGACACAACCACAGAAAGCTTAAGTGTTAAGTTTGTCAGCTGGCCTGTGTGGCTTGAGAAAGGCTGAAATAAACCGAAATATTTCCATTATCTTATGGGTGTTACGTGGCTTCTATTTTTCATCCTCATTCCGACACCTCGTCCACAGCCACAGCCCGAGCTGTCCCGCCAGCAATCAATCCACGGGGAGCGGTCAGTGTCAAGTCGTCATGAGGCAACCCACCGGAGGAGACACTGCACTGCTGCCGAGTCACTTCGGTGGTGTTCAGTGGCGCCTGTTCTGATCCAACATACGCAGGATACCACCTACTAAGCCCCCACCCCCCACCCCCACCCCTCCCCCACTGACGACAACGTTTGCTTAGTCCCGGAGCAGGTGTGAGTGAGCTCTCGCTCTGGAGGGCGCCACCACGTCCATCCAAAGATAGTTCCCATGAATTTGGAGATACAGGTGACCCTGACGGAACCAAACCAAGACCACAGACGCAGAGAGAGACAATCAAAACTGAGGCCACTATGAGAGCAGGGCATGGACCACAGAATTTAAGACTTGTTTTTAAGCTGGTCGATGAGGATGGGAATGATGATGAAGATGACACTACGGAATTCCTTTCAGGTCTGATACTGCATGACCAACTGTCAACGTTTACTGCACAAGGAAACTAACATTCTGTTAAAGTCTATGACTTTAGGGATTTAGTCATCAATTTATAAATAGCACTTTACAGCGGCTACGTTCCGTGTAGAATTTATGATAATCTGGCTGAAGGAGTTCCGGATCTGTTTTTTCCGGATCCGTAACAAATGTAAGAGAATACATTGCATCTTTTTGCCGAGTTGGTTGAAATCAGTTTATTGGTTTTCCCGTGGTGTCCACAAACGAACCAGGCAATAGGTGGGAGTAAAAACATAACCTCGGAGGTCATAAGTGGCTTCTGAACTGTCAGGGTACGCCTTAAATGGCAATATAAGCATGTACGGCCCTCACATTCCGTTGTCCGATGCACAAACATTTAAATGGCAATCCTAAATTTTCGAGTTCCCGATCCCTACGATCTTGCGCAGCAGGTCCTTTAACTGTATGATCCAAGATCTTCGAGTTCCACACAAGTCTGAAACACTAGATACGAGAATCGCGCTCAGTGATCTCCGGGAATGGTTTGGGCTCGGTCAAAGGGAAGTAAGCACGTAAAAGATCTCCTCATGAAAATCACTTTGTTGTTCGTTGAACTGAATTAACGCTGTCGATGTGGGATTAAAAAAAAAAAATCGTTCAGTACGTCATCTGTGTTCTATTCTCAGCTTCTTTTTTTTTTTTTTTTGCCAGTCAACTTTGATTTTTTTTTAATCAACGGGATTAATATCATTGACTTCACAGCTTACCAAACACAATTTCTGGCTCAGAAAGTTAAACAATCGATCTCAGTCCAGCAATGGAACAGTACCGTGTGGCTGATGGTCCTGTTTCTCTTTGGAGAAAGGGCATACTGTGCAGACAACGATCCGTGGATCATCGTAACATAAAGAAGAAAACAGGGATCTTCGTTTGCAGTCTAGTAAACTAGACTTTGAGAACAGTCTTTAATGTACGTCTTGCAAGGGACATTTCTGTTATTGGTTTCCGCGTGAAGTAAGGTGAGAATAAACTACGATATGATGATGATGATGACGACGACGACGACGATGATGATGATTATGATAATGATAATGACGATGATGACGATGATGATGATAATGATGATGATGGTGATGATGATGATGATGATGATTGATGATGATGGAAGATTTAGTGGATTAGAGACGGAAAGATACTGAATCAAATATTAGTTTTTTCAAACTTTGTTTATCATCTCTCCTTAGTTGTATAGATTAAAACATCCACGTGCCTCGGACTCGGCCAAACTCTGCAAAGTTCTTGACTCATTTCCACCATTGACAGATTAACTTAAAAGGTCTCATTTCCCGTCCAGTGCAAAGTCCACAAATGCCCGTTTCATCAACAAGCTCACCCACACCGATAATACCATGGAAAAGGAGGGGGAGGGGGTTGGAGAAGGTTGGCAAAATGAACAATACTTAATGACTTACTTATTCCTGAAAGGCTTAGTTACTTATTCCTGAAGGCTTAGTTACTTATTCCTGAAAAGCTTAATTACTTATTCCTGAAAGGTACTTAATGGCTAATTTCTGAAAGGCTGCTTTCATTACTTCTTGGGACGGTTTGATGTTCAGTTTGTAGCTTCTGTCTTATGTTGTTTTGTGACTCTGTGCAGAACCATACCACCACGAAGCGAACGGCACGAACAAAACGTTCGGGAGAGACCTGTACGAGTCGCACCTCTTCGCCTGCCTCTATGCTGGCATCAACATCTCTGGGGGCAATGCCGAGGCCTTTCCTGGCCAGGTAGGTGCCTTGCCTTCTGTCGTTGCCTTCATCTTCTGATCTTCAGCATCTTTCTTCTTCTTCTTCTTCTTCTTCTTCTTCTTCTTCTTCTTCTTCTTCTCCCCCACCTCCTCCTCCTCCTCCTCTCCTCCTCCTCCTCCTCCTCCTCCTCCTCCTCTCTCTCTTCTTCTTCTTCTTCTCTTTTCTTCTTCTTCCTTTTCTTCTTCTTCTATAAGCAACATTACCTTACCTTACCTCTCCTTTTTCTTCTTCTCTTCTTCTTCTTCTTCTTCTTCTTCTTCTTCTTCTTCTTCAATAAGCAACATTACCTTACCTTACGTCTCCTTCTTCTTCTTCTTCTTCTCCTCCTCCTCTCCTCCTCCTCCTTCTTCTTCTCCTTCTTCTTCTTCTTCCCCACCTTTCATCTGCTTCATCTTTCATCTTCTTTTTTCTTTTTGTTCGTCTTTCATTCTCCCCGCCTTCTCTGTTTGTTGTTGTTGTTAGTTTTTCCTCTCTCTGTCTCTCTTTGTCTCTGTCTGTCTGTCTGTCTCTCTCTCTCTCTTTCTCTCTCCTCTCTCTCTCTCTCTCTCTCTGTCGGCCTCTCTCTCTCTCTCTCTCTCTCTCTCTCTCTCTCTCTCTCTCTCACTTTTGACTTTTTCATTCCTTTTATTTATTCATTTATTTTTTTGATCTGTGACTGTTAAGGGTTTCCGTCTTTATGCTTTATCTTCGTCGTCTTCAATCTCTGTATTTGGCCTCCTAGTCCTAATAGAGTCTCTATCGATTTGAGTTCGGTTGTGCACTGTATGTGGCGTGGGCGGATTCTTTCGCCTTTGATGTCCATCGCCATTCGTCACTTGAATCTTTGATCTTTATTCCTACTTTTCCCTTTTTTACCTGTGAGTAATGTGTTGAGAGGAACATTCGTCAAAAGCCGCCATATTTTCGAAGAGCAGGGACAAGAGTTGACCCCAGCGTTGACAAGATTAACGATGATGATGATGAGGAGGAGATGATGAATGTTGATGACGACGACGACGACGACGATGACGACGACGACGACGACGATGATGATGATGATGATGATGATGATGATGCTGATGATGATGATGAAGACGATAATGACAGCAATACTGATGATAAGAATGATGATAATGAAGTTTTTGAAAATTTTTGACGACGATGATGATGATGGTGATGATTATGTTCATAGAAATGGCAGAGCTGATAATGATCATGATGATGGTAATGGTCCTGATAAAAAAAGATGACGAATATGATGATGATGATGATGATGTTGATGATGGTGAGAATGACGATAATGATGATGGTTATGATGACGACGACGACGACGATAATGATGGCAGTCCTGATGATAACAATGAGGACAACAGAGTTGGTGAAAATGATGATGCCACGTCCTATGGCTGTGGGAGATTCAGGCGGGGCCCAGTAAAAGAACCATATGTTCTACATGTTAATATGTTTTGTATTTGCATTGTCTAATGGCAGCACAAGTTTCAGCTGGGACCCAGTGAAGTGGACCATATATTCTACATTGTAATACATTTTATATTTGCCTCGTCCCATGGCAGTGTGAGTTTCAGGTGGGGCCCAGTGAGGGGGAACACAAATTCTACATTGTTTTACATTTGCCTCATCCTGTGGCAGTGGGAGTTTCAGATGGGGCCATGTGAGGGGGGCCACAAATTCTACATTGTTTTCACATTTGCCTCATCCTGTGACAGTGTGAGTTTCAGGTGGGGCCCTGTGAGGGGGACCACAAATTCTACATTGTTTTCACATTTGCCTCATCCTGTGACAGTTGTGAGTTTCAGGTGGGCCCTGTGAGGGGGACACAAATTCTACATTGTTTTTACATTTGCCTCATCCTGTGGCAGTTGGAGATTCAGGTGGGGCCCTGTGAGGGGGGGGGGCGCACAAATTCTACATTGTTTTACATTTGCCTCATCCTGTGGCAGTGGGAGTTTCAGGTGGGGCCCAGTGAGGGGGACCACGAATTCAACATTGTTTTACATTTGCCTCGTCCCGTGGCAGTGGGAGATTCAGGTGGGGCCCTGTGAGGGGGGGGGGGACCACAAATTCTACATTGTTTTACATTTGCCTCGTCCCATGGCAGTGGGAGTTTCAGGTGGGGCCCAGTGAGGGGGGCCACAAATTCTACATTGTTTTACATTTGTCTCGTCCTGTGGCAGTAGGAGTTTCAGGTGGGGCCCTGTGAGGGGACCACAAATTCTATGTTATAATGTTATATGGTGTTTGCTTTGTCCCATGGACTTTTCCATGTAGGACCTACAAAGGTCACGAATTGAATGCCCTGTGCGTGCCTGCACCCTACGTGAACACATCACAGGCTTCAAAGGGTGGTGCAAGGAGGCTCCCAGCTGGTTTGTTCGGCAGTTAAGGACAGTATTTCTCTGGGTCCCACCTGCACCTTTGGGTGTATCATTTTCTTCTGCATTGTGTATGTTTTACATTTGCTCTGTCCTATCACTGTGGATGTTAACATGTGGGGCCCTGTGAAGGGACCATGAATTCTATTTGTAATATGTTCAGTGCTTGCCTTGTCCCACGGCAGCTGGAGTTTCAGATGAGGCCTGGTAAGGGGATCATATGTTCTACGTTGTAAAATAGTTTCTCTTTGCTTGTCCCATTGCAGTGGATTTTTTCATGTGGGGCCCTGTGAAGGGGCCGAAAATTCTGCATTGTGATATTTTTATGTTTACCTTGTCTGATAACAGCCGGAGTTTCATACGGGGCCCAGTGAGGGGACCATATATTCAACATTGAAATAATCTATGTTCTTTAGTTTCCTTGTCGCATCACAATGGATGTTGTTTGTGGGGTTCTGTAAAGGAACTATAAATTCTACATTGTGATAATGTTTTATGTTTGCCTTGTTCCACAGTGATGGGAGATTCAGGTGGGGCCAAGCAGGGGGACCATCGTATTCTATTTTGTAAAATATTTCTCAGTTGTTTTGTTCCATCATAGTAGATGTAGCATGTGAGGCCCTGCGAAGGGGCCATTAATTCTACATTGTAATATGGTTTACGTTTACCTTGTCCCATGCCAGGTGGGGCCCAGTGAGGGTGCCATGTATTCTACATTGTGATATCTTTTATATTGCTTTGTCCCATCGAGGTAGGTGCTCTGTATGAGGTCTCGTGAAGGGGCTATAAATGCAACATTGTAATATGTTTTACGTGTTCTTGTCCCATCACTGTTGGCATTCCATATGGGGCCCTGTGAAGGGGCTTATATTCTACATTTCAATATGTTCTATACATGCCTCACCCCAAGACAGCGGGAGTTTGAGGTGGGGCCCAGTGAGGGACCATATATATTCGTATGTTATGAAAAAAAAAATCGCTTTGTGCTAACACAGTGGGTGTTCCATGCGAGGCCCTGTAAAGGGGCCATAAATGCTACATTGTAAAATATTTTACGTTTTCTTGTCCCCATCACTGTTGGCGTCCCATGTGAGGCCCTGTAAAGGGGTCGTATATTCTACATTTTGATATGTTTTATCTATGCATTCTCCAAAGGCAGTGAGAGTTTGAGGTGGGGCCCAGTGAGGGGACCATAAATTTTAGATTGCTGAAAAAAAAATGTTAGGTTTGTTCTAACGCATTCGGTGTTCCAAGTGAGGCCCTGTGAAGGGGCCATAAATGTTACATTGTTATGCTTTTCAATGTTTACTTTGTCCCATGGCAGTGGGAGTTTCAGGTGGGGCCCAGTGAGGGACCAGGGCCTCAGACGACCTGTGGACGGCTCGCTACATCCTGTACCGCATGTCCGAAGAGTTTGGACTGGTCATCAGCCTAGCGCCTAAGCCTTTGCCCGCTCTTCAAATCGGCGCCTGCGGAGGCCACGTCAACATCAGCACCAAGCCTATGAGAGAGGATGGGGGCATGAAGTGAGTGTGTGTGTGTGTGTGTGTGTGTGTGTGTGTGTGATG
>CM065746.1:29048405-29053405 GCA_033310375.1 Conus canariensis | reverse complement strand
GTTTTTCTTCCGAAATTTGTATTGTATGGAAATGCAGTTGCAATGAGACAAGTAGTTCACCTTTTAGTGTGTATCGACAAGAATTCTGTCTTTTATTTCTTTCGTGGTTGTTTTTTTTTTTTTTTTTTTTTTTTTTTTTGCATTGAAGGGAGTCTAAAAGAAGACTGTTTTATGTTGAGTTATATTTGTATGAGAGACAGAGACACAGAGAGAGAGAGAGAGAGAGAGAGTGCTTGTGTGTGTGTGTGTGTGTGCGTGCGTGCACACGCGCATGCGCGCGCTTGTGCTTGCGACCTATTGTGTTTGTGTGTGCACACGCGCGTGCGTGCGCGCGCGCGCGTGTGTGTGTGTGTGCGCGCGCGCGCACGCGTGTGTGTGTGTGTGTGTGTGTGTGCGCCCGAGCCTGCGCCCGCGCGCGCGCCATCCCTTGGAGCGCACACACTCATTTGCGCACTCACGCACAATACGCATACTCCAACACGCGTGCGCGTGTGTGTGTGTGTCTTTGTGTGTCAATGCGTGTGTGAGCTACTCACGCCAGCATTGTGGGAGGCATGGGACAACCACCCTTTTTTCCTTTGTTACTTACTATTCATCCATTTCGAAACCAAACAGGACTGTGTATGCCGGGGCCAGAATGGTTAGTAGAACTGCAAGTTTCTGTACACTGTACTTAGAGAAGAAGAAGAAGGAGGAGGAGAAGAAGAAGGAGAAGAAGAAGAAGGAGGAGGAGGAGAAGAAGGAGAAGAAGAAGGAGGAGGAGGAGAAGAAGAAGAAGGAGGAGGAGGAGAAGAAGAAGAAGGAGGAGGAGGAGAAGAAGAAGAAGGAGAAGGAGGAGGAAAAGAAGAAGAAGAGCCAGGAGGAAAAGAAAGAAAAAGTCCGCTGTATAAACACTGTAGTGGAACACTTGTAACTCCTTGTGTGGCTTCTACAGAGTATTCCATACTTTTTTTCCCCACACTTTTTCATGTTTGATACAGCCAATTAAAAAAAAAACAAACAAACCTTAATATGGCGTATTTGTGTGTGTGTGTTGTGTGTGTGTGTGTGTGTGTGCGTGCGTGCACACGCGCATGCGCGCGCTTGTGCTTGCGACCTAGTTGTTTTGTGTGCGCGCACGCGCGTGCGTGCGCGCGCGCGCGCGTGTGTGTGTGTGTGTGAGTGTGCGCGCGCGCGTGTGTGTGTGTGTGTGTGCGCCCGAGCCTGCGCCCGCGCGCGCGCCATCCCTTGGAGCGCACACACTCATTTGCGCACTCACGCACAATACGCATACTCCAACACGCGCGCGCGCGTGTGTGTGTGTCTTTGTGTGTCAATGCGTGTGTGAGCTACTCACGCCAGCATTGTGGGAGGCATGGGACAACCACCCTTTTTTCCTTGGTTACTTACTATTCATCCATTTCGAAACCAAACAGGACTGTGTATGCTGGGCCAGAATGGTTGGTCGAACTGCAATTTTCTGTACACTGTACTTAGAGAAAAGAAGGAGAAGAAGAAGAAGGAGGAGAGAAGAAGAGGAGAAGAAGAAGGAGAAGAAGAAGGAGAAGGAGGATAAAAAGAAGAAGAAGAGACAGGAGGAACAGAAAGAAAAAGTCCGCTGTATAAACACTGTAGTGGAACACTTGTAACTCCTTGTGTGGCTTCTACAGAGTATTCCATACTTTTTTTTCCCCACACTTTTTCATGTTTGATACAGCCAATTAAAAAACAAACAAACCTTAATATGGCGTATTTGTGTGTGTTGTGTGTGTGTGTGTGTGTGTGTGTGGTGCGCGCGTGCACACGCGCATGCGCGCACTTGTGCTTGCGACCTAGTGTGTTTGTGTGTGCGCACGCGCGTGCGTGCGCGCGCGTGTGTGTGTGGTGTGAGTGTGGCGCGCACGTACGCGTGTGTGTGTGTGTGTGTGCGCCCGAGCCTGCGTTCGCGCGCGCGCCATCCCTTGGAGCGCACACACTCATTTGCGCACTCACGCACAATACGCATACTCCAACACGCGCGCGCGCGTGTGTGTGTGTCTTTGTGTGTCAATGCGTGTGTGAGCTACTCACGCCAGCATTGTGGGAGGCATGGGACAACCACCCTTTTTTCCTTGGTTACTTACTATTCATCCATTTCGAAACCAAACAGGACTGTGTATGCCGGGCCAGAATGGTTAGTAGGACTGCAAGTTTCTGTACACTGTACTTAGAGAAGAAGAAGAAGGAGAAGAAGAAGAAGGAGGAGGAGAAGAAGAAGAGAGGAGGAGGAGAAGAAGAAGAGAGAGAGAAGGAGGAGGAGGAGAAGAAGAAGAAGGAGGAGGAGAAGAAGAGGAGGAGGAGGAAAAGAAGAAGAAGAGCCAGGAGCAAAAGAAGAAAAAGTCCGCTGTATAAACACTGTAGTGGAACACTTGTAACTCCTTGTGTGGCTTCTACAGAGTATTCCATACTTTTTTTCCCCACACTTTTTCATGTTTGATACAGCCAATTAAAAAAAAACAAACCCTTAATATGGCGTATTTGTGTGTTTGTGTGTGTGTGTGCACACGCGCATGCGCGCTCTTGTGCTTGCGACCTAGTGTGTTTGTGTGTGCGCACGCGCGTGCGTGCGCGCGCGCGATGTGTGTGTGAATGTGCGCGCACGCGCACGCGTGGTGTGTGTGTGTGCGCCCGAGCCTGCGCCCGTGCGCGCGCCATCCCTTGGAGCGCACACACTCATTTGCGCACTCACGCACAATACGCATACTCCAACACGCGGCGCGTGCGCGTGCGTGTGTGTGTCTTTGTGTGTCAATGCGTGTGTGAGCTACTCACGCCAGCATTGTGGGAGGCATGGGACAACCACCCTTTTTTCCTTGGTTACTTACTATTCATCCATTTCGAAACCAAACAGGACTGTGTATGCTGGGGCCAGAATGGTTGTAGAACTGCAAGTTTCTGTACACTGTACTTAGAGAAGAAGAAGGAGGAGGAGAAGAAGAAGAAGAAGGAGAGGAGGAGGAGAAGAAGGAGGAGAGAGGAGAAGAAGAAGGAGGAGGAGAAGAAGAAGAAGAGAAGGAGGAGGAGAAGAAGAAGAGCCAGGAGAAAGAAAGAAAAAGTCCGCTGTATAAACACTGTAGTGGAACACTTGTAACTCCTTGTGTGGCTTCTACAGAGTATTCCATACTTTTTTTTCCCCACACTTTTTCATGTTTGATACAGCCAATTAAAAAAAAAAAAAAAAAACCTTAATATGGCGTATTGTGTGTGGTGTGTGTGTGTGTGTGTGTGTGTGTGTGTGTGTGTGCGCGCGTGCACACGCGCATGCGGCGCTTGTGCTTGCGACCTAGTGTGTTTGTGTGTGCGCACGCACGTGCGTGCCGCGCGTGTTGGAGTGTGCGCGCGCGCGTACGCGTGTGTGTGTGTGTGTGCGGCCGAGCCTGCGCCCGCGCGCGCGCCATCCCTTGGAGCGCACACACTCATTTGCGCACTCACGCACAATACGCATACTCCAACACGCGCGCGCGCGTGTGTGTGTGTGTCTTTGTGTGTCAATGCGTGTGTGAGCTACTCACGCCAGCATTGTGGGAGGCATGGGACAACCACCCTTTTTTCCTTGGTTACTTACTATTCATCCATTTCGAAACCAAACAGGACTGTGTATGCTGGGGCCAGAATGGTTAGTAGAACTGCAAGTTTCTGTACACTGTACTTAGAGAAGAAGAAGAAGGAGAAGAAGAAGAAGAGGAGGAGGAGAAGAAGAAGAGGAGAGGAGGAGAGAGAAGAGGAGGAGGAAGAGAGAAGAAGAGAGAAGAGAAAGAAAGAAAAAGTCCGCTGTATAAACACTGTAGTGGAACACTTGTAACTCCTTGTGTGGCTTCTACAGAGTATTCCATACTTTTTTTTCCCACACTTTTTCATGTTTGATACAGCCAATTAAAAAAAAACAAAACCTTAATATGGCGTATTTGTGTGTGTGTGTGTGTGTGTGTTGGGTGTGCGGGTGCACACGCGCATGCGCGCGCTTGTGCTTGCGACCTAGTGTGTTTGTGTGTGCGCACGCGCGTGCGTGCGCGCGCGCGTGTGTGTGTGTGGGTGTGCGCGCCGCGCGGTGTGTGTGTGTGTGTGGCGCCGAGCTGCGCCCGTGCGCGCGCCATCCCTTGGAGCGCACACACTCATTTGCGCACTCACGCACAATACGCATACTCCAACACGCGTGCGCGTGCTTGTGTGTGTGTCTTTGTGTGTCAATGCGTGTGTGAGCTACTCACGCCAGCATTGTGGGAGGCATGGGACAACCACCCTTTTTTCTTGGTTACTTACTATTCATCCATTTCGAAACCAAACAGGACTGTGTATGCGGGGCCAGAATGGTTGTAGAACTGCAAGTTTCTGTACACTGTACTTAGAGAAGAAGAAGAAGAGGAGAAGGAGAGAAGAAGAAGGAGGAGGAGAGGAGAAGAAGGAGGAGGAGGAGAGAGAAGAAGGAGAAGAAGAGAAAGAAGAGAAGGAGGAGGAAAAAGAAGAAGAAGAGAAGGAGGAAAGAAAGAAAAAGTCCGCTGTATAAACACTGTAGTGGAACACTTGTAACTCCTTGTGTGGCTTCTACAGAGTATTCCATACTTTTTTTCCCCACACTTTTTCATGTTTGATACAGCCAATTAAAAAAAAAAAAACAACCTTAATATGGCGTATTTGTGTGTGTGTGTGTGTGTTGTGTGTGTGGGTGCACCGCGGCATGCGTGCGCTTGTGCTTGCGACCTAGTGTGTTTGTGTGTGCGCACGCGCGTGCGTGCGCGCGTTGGTGTGAGTGTGCGCGCGGCGCACGCGGGTGTGGTGTGTGTGGCCCGAGCCTGCGCCCGCGCGCGCGCCATCCCTTGGAGCGCACACACTCATTTGCGCACTCACGCACAATACGCATACTCCAACACGCGCGCGCGCGTGTGTGTGTGTCTTTGTGTGTCAATGCGTGTGTGAGCTACTCACGCCAGCATTGTGGGAGGCATGGGACAACCACCCTTTTTTCCTTGGTTACTTACTATTCA
>CM065746.1:29043405-29045905 GCA_033310375.1 Conus canariensis | reverse complement strand
AAAAAGACCACACAGTTTTTTCAATGGATTCATTTTTTTTATGTAACTGCTAAAATAAAACATCTTCTCACCTCTTTGGTATTTGATAAGCATGCTTCTCACATATTGTTTCAAACATTGACAATGCTATTTAAAACCACCAATAACAACATAAAAAGTCCAAAACAAAAACGCACAGTCCCTTTGACATATCTATGAACTATTTCACGTGTTTAGTTCAAAGGTATATTTTCTTGGAGTGCATAGCCATACAAAATCAAATGTAAGCACATGCACGCAAACATGCACGCCTACATTAATATTTACACACACACACACACACACACACACACACACACACACACACACACACACACACCACACACTCATATACACACATAAACACGCACTAGCTCTCTCTCTCTCTCTCTCCACACACACACACACACACACCACACACACACACACACACACACCACTGTAGAAAGTTATCTAGAAATGTCCTTCCACCTAGACAAAGGTACACAGTGAAAAACAGAAGGATGCATAGATTTCACAGCTAGTTCCTTCATAAAATATTTGACCTCGTAATAACGCCTAAACCAATCTCAACGGCGTAGAAGCCTAGCTGTACGGGACACGTGATCCGCGTGGATTATAATTATATAATTAAAAGTGCCACCAGAGCGCAGGTGCTTTGCCAGAAACCAAGCTCTGAGCGCTTTACGACCCACGCTCTTGCTTGCACAACGGGCTGCCTACTTGGGTAGAGTCGACAGAAGAGCTACCTGCTGACACTATATTCAGTCATTTCCCGTGTCATTTAGTCAATATCAATCGCCTTCACTCTTTCCATTTCTCACGCAGGGTTTACACGATCAGTAACGTTTCATTTACACAAATGGGCCCAAACTGGCCTTCTCTTCCGAAAGTTAGTGATGAGATTTGACGTGTGCGCGAGATACAATGCATACGTCCATACACAGAATCTCGATTTAGAATCTTATTCGAGGGACTTCTCCTCGGAGAACCAATTAACGATACCTCAGGGTGGAACAATCCCCTTTGTGCTGAAACAGTTCAGCGGAGATTCGAACCCGCAACCCCAGAATAACCAGGATTACGAGTCCAGCGCTTTACCAACCAACGGAGCTATTCCGGCCCAGTGTAATGATAATGGATGACTCACCGCATCCGCCGTCAAACCTATGGAGATTGGATGCAGGGCCAGAGACATAGGCAACCCAAGAAACGCTTCAAAGTCTGTATGAAGGACAGTCTGGAGTACTGTGACATTTCCACCACTAAACTGGACAGTTAGGCAGCTGACGCAATCCCGTGGCGCAGCCTAACACGCAATGGCACCAAATCCTTCGAGAACAGCCGAAGAAACAAGTCATCAGCGCCAGAGATGATCGGAAAGGCAAGGTCTACTGTAGTCATTGGCGACAGTACCAGTGTTCTCTTCGCTCTTGAATATGTGATTCTAAGGATTCGAATTTGTCATCCAACCCCGGACACATCCATGACGGTTCCTCTTGTACAGCGCTCACTATCATCAGCATCCGTACGCGCGTGTCTAGATGCGTGCTTGAGTGTGTGGCGCGCGTGCGCGTGTAATGTCATAGCAGCGTCAATGTGAATATCCGATGTAAGGGACATTACCTATGATTACGGACAACTCGTACTGTCTTCTTCCCAACGGCCTCGTTTTCATTTCAGGCCCATCTTACGCCGATTGCGAGAAGATCAGTGATTGCTCATTCTTCGTTTTCATTGTCTTGAATGTTGTTTATCTTTGCCTGAAGAAGACCTAATTAGATCAAAACGCGTCGTGTTTTGTCTTGTCATTTGTTTGTCCCATGTTAATTCACTGGCAGAGTTACTTAAAATTCCTTTTAGGTTATTATCAGCATTGTTGGTCAATCTGTACAACGGTTGGATATAATTTGAAAGATCGTGTGATGCAGGCACTTTGGTACGATGCATCTCTACAAAAAAAAAAAAAAAAAAAGAGAGAACTGGAGATTCTACGTTTCAGCGAATGATTTCCTTGGGCTTTCAACTACCACTGCGTGTGTGTGTCGTGTGTGTGTGTGTTGTGTGTGCGCGCGTGCATGCATGCGTGCGTGCGTGAGTGCGTGCGTGCGTGCGTGAGTGAGTTAGTGAGTGACTGAGTGAGTGTGTATGTGTGTGTGGTGTTCGTGAGTGAGTGAGTGAGTGTGTGTGTGTGTGTGTGTGTGTGTGTGTGTGTGTGTGTGTGGTGTCCGTGAGTGAGTGAGTGTATGTGTGTGTGTGAAAGAGAGAGAGAGAGTGCATGTGGTGTGGTGTGTGTGTGTGTGTCCGCACGTGCACGTGTACGTGCGTGCATGAGTGTATGGCGCCGCGTGCGTGTATAGTGAGTGCGCGAGCGCGCGATATCTGAGCCGTATCAATGTGGAGATCTGATATAAGGGACATTATCTACTATGATTATGGACTAATTAGTCAACTGATTTACGAATTTCTCATCAAGAACTGC
>CM065746.1:29033405-29038405 GCA_033310375.1 Conus canariensis | reverse complement strand
AAAATCATGCTGATTTTATTAATTGCGCGCGTGTGTTGTGTCAAAGGTCAAGGGAGGGGGAGGGAGAGAGTGGCAGGTTTTTGCCGGGTGGTTGGGGTTGGTGCCGTGTGGACGAGGGAGGGACCATTTCATGCAGGCACGCACACACACACACACACACACACACACACACACACACACACACACACACACACACACACACACATGGTTCAGAAACACATCACACGTATACACCAATACACACCCACACATGTACGCATTCGCGCGCACGCGTGCGCGTGACACACACATGCACACACCACGATGCACACACACACACACACACACACACACACACACACACACACACACACACACACACACCATGCGCAAACTCATAGTCACAGAGAGAGAGAGATGGAGGAGGGATAAAGGGAGGGAGGAGGGAGGGAGAGAGAGAGACAAAGGTAGAAGAGAGAGAGAGAGAGAAAGAGAAGAGACAGACAGAGAGACAGAGACAGAGAAGAAGAGAGAACAACATCATAGCACAGAAAAAACAGCACTTCTCAAATCCGTAGCAAACACAACACAACACACCAAAACAGCCCAGCACATGCAGCATGCCACATCACATCACACCAACACAACACAGCACACCAAAACAGCCCAGCACAATGCAGCATGCCACATCACATCACACCAACACAACACAGCACACCAAAACAGCCCAGCACAATGCAGCATGCCACATCACATCACACCAACACAACACAGCACAGGGACATGTGAACAGAACAGCACAACACCACAATGTACCATACCTAACCGCACTACATCCAAACGCACCACGTATTCAACACCACACACCGAACTTTGCAACCCAGCCTACCGACATCTTCACCCACTCCCATAATACAATCCCAGCGAACCATGGCCTACCAGTTCAAATTTATAATAAATCAACCACAACCCTGGCACAATCCACATCACACCCAATCCCACTCCAAAACTTAACCACAACCCCACCAAACCACTTTTTTTTTTCATCCAATGGCACCTCACAGAGCAGCCACAACTCCCACCGATCCACATTCCAACCGATGCCACCTTACAATCCCAACCCATAACCCCACACACAATCACACATCCTACCCAATCCTAGTCCTAAGCTGAAACCACGACCCCACGAATCACATTCTATCCGATCCAACCTACGGCCACAGCCCTACGATCCACACCTGACCCCACCCTACCCCAAATCCATCCAGAACCCCACCAGTCCACATCACATCCAACCCCAACCCATAATCCAAAACAGCTCTACCTATCCAATGCCACTAAGCCACATCCAACCCAAATTCTATTGTATCCACGTCCCACCAATCCCCCATTCAACCAACACAAACCATCCCCAGCCCCACCAAAACCCACTCCATCCCAGCTGCCAACCCGCCCCAACCCAATCCCTTCACATCGCCACCAAACCACACATCCTCACAACCTTTCCAAATTCCCTACACAAACTCACTCCACGACCTACTCCACCTCGCCTCCCAACCCGCCACAACCCCACCAAAACACATCGCCACCAAATACCACCCCCCCCCCCCCCCCCACACACACACACGCTCTACAACCCTTTCCCAACCCCGTACAAAACCCACTCCATCTCGCCACTCAAACCCGCCACAAGCGAACCCAACCACTTCGTCATCAAACCCAACATTCACACAACCCATCCCAACCCAAATGCACTCCACAACCCACTCCATCCCACCGAGCACCTGCCAACCTGTGCAACCCAACCCCATCACATCTCCATCACATCGTCACCCACAACCCATCCGCATCCCCCACAAAACCCACTCCACAACCCACTCCACCCTACCAACCAACCACCTGCCACAGCCCAACAACCCAACCACATAACCACCGAAACCCCGCATCCACACAACCAGCCCCTCCCCCCCCCCCCCCCCTCCCCTCCCACACATCCCGGATCCCCAAATCTCCACATCCCACCCCCCCCCCCCCCCCCCCCTATCACCAACCACCTCAAACCAACAACCCAACCACTTATCACGAAACCACGGCACACACAACGCGCCCCCCTTCTCCCCCCCCACCATCGTCCCACTCATCCCCCACCCGCCTTCCAAAAATATATCTACCAAACACGCCCCACGCGTCTGCGTGGTTCATGGGCGACAACTTGAGGTTCCAGGGGGAGATGAGGTCGGAGGCCTTGGAGGACGCCGCCTGCTTGTTGAGGGCCGACACCTTCGTGGTGTAGGAGAAGGCACGCCGCTCCGTGCTGAACTTGGGCCGAGGCTCTTTGTCCCGGGCCTTGGACGACACCCCTGACCCAACAACAACAACAAAAAAGGCGTTAAAGAATAGAGACAGGTCTGATGAAGCGAAGGAGTGTGTTGTAGTGAGAGGTGTGTGTCTCTCTGTAACGTTTCAGCTGCTGGTGCAGTGGAAGTGTGTCTCTCTCTGTGTAACGTTTCAGCTGTTGATGTAGTGGGATGTGTCTCTCTCTGTAACGTTTCAGCTGCTGATGTAGTGGGGATGTGTATCTCTCTCTCTCTGTAACGTTTCAGCTGCTGATGTAGTGGGGATGTGTTCTCTCTCTCTGTAACGTTTCAGCTGTTGATGTAGTGGGGATGTGTCTCTCTCTGTGTAACGTTTCAGTTGCTGGTGTAGTGGAGATGTGTCTCTCTCTGTAACGTTTCAGCTGCTGATGTAGTGGAGATGTGTCTCTCTCTCTGTAACGTTTCAGCCGCTGATGTAGTAGAGGTGTGTGTCTCTCTTTGCAACGTTTAAGCTGTAGCAAGATCAACAAACACCAGTCACAGCTGCAGCAGCAGCAGCAGCATAAGTAGTAGTGGTAATAGTAGCGGTGGGGCAGTGGTTGTGGTAGTATTAGTGATCAGATGTAGTAGTGTAGTAGTAGTAGTAGTAGTAGTAGTACCAGTAGCAGTAGCGGAAAGAGTAGTAGTAGTAGTGACAGCAGCAACAGTAGCAACAGCAGTAGCAGAAACAGCAGCAGTAGCAGCAGCAACAGTAATTGTATAGTAGTAGTAGTAGCATTAGCAGGAGCAGCAGTAGTTGTAGTCGTAGTACTGGTAGTAGTAGTAGCAGTTGTTGTAGCATTACAAGTAGTAGTAGTAGCAGCATTGCATAGTAGTAGTAGTAGTAGTAAGTAGTAGTAGTAGTAGTAGCAGTAGTACACTCCGCAAGCACCCACGCACGCACGCACGCGCGCATCTCTCTCTCTCTCTCTCTCTCTCTCTCTCTCTCTCTCTCTCTCTCTCTTCTCTCTCATACGTGCACACGCACGTATGCATGTACCTACGCAAGCACATACGTAGATTTGCACGCACACACGCACGCACGCACGCACGCAGACGCACGCTTGCACTAATGCATGCAGGCATACGTTCACCCATACACGCACGCAAGCACGGGCGCGTGCGCGCATGCACACACACACACACACACACACACACACACACACACACACACACACACACACACACACACACACACACACCTTTCAGCCAGACACTTTCCCTATCCCCACCAGTGCAGTTGCTGACCTCCAAGGAAGTAGAACGTGTTGTCGTGGACGGCGATGGCGCATCTGTCCAGACAGGCGGGGAGGACGTGGGGGTAATGTTCGTCCACCTCCCCCCACCGGTACTCCTCGTACATCCTGCGACAGAAAGAGAAAACAGGAGGAGGAGGAAGAAGAGAGGGGAAGACAGGAAAGAAGAAGAAGAAGAAAGAAGAAGAAGAAGAAAGAAGAAGAAGAAGAAGAAGGAGAAAAGAAGAAGAAGAGGAAGAGGCTAGTTGTAAGATTTTCTGCTGCCTTACGAACTGTAAAAAAAAAAATCACATATAGCACTAGCACCAATAATATCAAGGATTCAGTTCATATCGTATATAGCCCAGCCATATTAGGGCTCTCACCTCGTTGAAGTCTACTCTTTAAACAGTTTCACACACACACACACACACACACACACACACACACACACACACAACACACAACACACACACACACACACACGCACACACACACACACAAACTCATTGAAAACAGATTTTCTATTTAAAAAAAAAAAAACACCTGCATTTCTTTAAACAAATCTTTCTTCCGTAAAAATGTTTGATCAGACAAAAAAAATGATTTTCACTTTCAGAAACTTAAATATCACATCTGGCGGGACATCTCTCGACAATATTTGCATGCAGTCTGCTGTGAAATGTTTATAGTCTGGCATCACGTAAGTCCCAAGCATATCTTTTACAGTGAATGGTACAGCACACAGACAGCATCACGGAGCTTCTTCATCTTTTGATACATGTGCGTGGGTGTAAGAGGAGAAGCCAGCAGCAACATCCAAATCTAGGACGTCAAGAACAAGAGGGACCACATCAACACGAACAACAGATAGCAACAACTACACCAATGCGGGCAACTTAAATTTTGAACGATTATTCATCTTTAATTAGAGAGAAGAAGGAAAAGAAGAAGAAAAGAAGAAGAAGAGAAGAAAAGAATATTTGAAGATTGATATGTATGAAGGAGAAGAAGAAGAAGAAGAAGAAGAAGAAGAAGAAGAAGAAGAAGAAGAAGAAAAAGTGATGATGATGATGATGATTGATGAGAGAAGAAGAAGAAAGAAGAAGAGAAGAAGAAAGAAGAGAGAGAGATGATATGAGAGAAGAAGAAGAAGAAGAAGAAGAAGAAGAAGAAGAAGAAGAAGAAAGAGGTGATGATGATGATGATGATATTGGAGAAAAGAAGAAGAAGAAGAAAGAAGAAGAAGAAAAGAAAAAACAACAACAACAACAACAACAACAACAACAACAACAACGATAATGCCGACGCCCCGAGCTCACCATAGATTATTGTGTGACGTATTTCCGTGGTAACCGCCAGCGCAATACAGCTCCCTGTGGCGAGCCGCACAGGCAGTATTGGCCCTTGGCTGAGGCAGCACGGCCGTCTT
>CM065746.1:29025905-29028405 GCA_033310375.1 Conus canariensis | reverse complement strand
CTGCATTGTCGAGCTGTACTGTACTGCACTCTTTCATCCTGCACTGTACTGTTCTGTCCTGTACTTCACGACACGACACGACACGACACGACACGACACGACACGACACGACACGACACGACACGTCACGACACGACACGTTACGACACGACACCACACCACACCACACCACACGATATGACACACGACACGACACGACACGACACGACACGACACGACACGACACACCACACGATACGACAAGACACGACAAGACACGACACGACACGACGCGACGCGACGCGACACACGACACAACACGACACGACATGACATGACACACACCACACCACACCACACCACACCACACCACACCATACCACATCACACCACACCAAACCACACCACACCACACCACACTACACCATACCACATCACACCACACCACACCAGACTACACTATTCTACTCTCTTCTCCTCTCTACACTACTCAACTCAACTCATCTCAACTCAACCCAGGTGAGGGATTGCACGTGGGGGGGGGGGGGGGGGGGGGGAAGATGTTGAAAGGAAGAAGAAGTGGGAATGGGTCCTGAAAATACTGAAAGGTTTGGGTCATATCTTCAAGCGTGGTGGGTGTGGGGGTTGGGCGTGGTGGGTGTGGGGGTTGGGCGTGGGGGGGTGGGGGTGGGGGGACAAATGGGGCACACGGCAACGAAAAGGGAAGCCAAAGGGAGACACGAGGGAAGCCAAAGGGAGACACAAGGAAAGCCAAAGGGAGACACAAGGAAGCCAAAGGGAGACACAAGGAAGCAAGGGAACCAAGGAAAGCCAAAGGGAGACACAAGGGAAGCCAAAGGGAGACACAAGGGAAGCCAAAGGGAGACAAGGAAGCCAAGGGAGACACAAGGAAGCCAAAGGGAGACACAAGGAAAAACATAAAACGGAAGCTGATAACACAGGTCAACGGTTTTTTATTGGAACTCTATACCTCATTTTCCTCTTTTGTCGTTCTTCTGTCTCTGCTAATCACCGTTACAGTCATGAGACATAATTCCAATAATGAAGACAAAATATAATTACAAACACTGAGATCACAAATTAAATGGACAACTGGCACTTTATCACCCGAAGAGTGCCTATAAGCCGTCAGCTGACGCCGAAGTAAAAATTCTTTCCCAGTGCCTATGGGCCGTCCACTGACGTCATGCATTTTTCTTGGATTTTCATTCGTTACTATTTCTATTAACGGACTTAAATAGAGTGTGCGTAGTAAGCCTTATATGTCTGTAGTATTAAAAATGATATGCAAATGACCACACGTGAGGGGAAAGCCCATTTATTCTCATCACTGACTGGATGACCAGCCAGCACTTCGTCTCGCTTGCAAAGATGGCGGCGCAACCTTTGACAAGCGTAGCGACCAAATCAACGTATTTACACAGCTGAGCAGGCTCTGCTAGTCATTTTTGACAAAGACAATGATCTTTTATTCAACGACTTACTCGAGCATGAAGGTGAGATGATGATTGTGATGGAATTGCCGACCGTATTCGTCAGTTATTGTGTTGGGCTGTGTGACCTCAGTGTGTGTTCAGCTGACTGGTTTGCCAGTGTCGAACGAGCTCGCCTAGTGTGTACTCTGCACTGCGTGCCAGTGGCCAGTGATGTGATAGTCAGCGCGAGAGGGGAGCGTGGCCTGCTCGCGGCGTGACACGGGGCAGAGGGAAACGTAGGAGAAGAGGAGGAGTGAAAGAGAGGGTTGAAGTCCAGCAAGGGGGCGTGGTGGGGGGAGGGGGGCGTGGTCGTGGACTGACCTGTCTGCATAGAGTGTGAGCGTCTTGATAGACTTCTAAACTGTTTTACTTTCATTTACATGTGTAGTGTGACAATACAAACTTTATTTTCAACTTTTTTGCTTTGTGTTCTTTTTTGGATGTGAAGCTGTAGTGGTAAATACATATGTTTTTGATCGTGCAAAAACATCTATCCAAATCTAAATGCCTAATTTTTTTTATTATCAAAATTAAAACAAAAGAAGCCCAGATTCAAAATCTTCATTCAATTTCCTTCAAAAATCATATATATTTCATTGTTATATCTTTTGTAGTTTCTGAGCTAGAATTTTTTGTTAATTATTACCCCCAAATCATTAGATTTCCCTGGCACTGGGAAAGCCTTTGTTTGTAACATTTTCAAGCAGTGAACGGGTTAAAAAAAATCACCTTAGCTCATTTACAATTGATTGCAGTTTAAAGCAACAGTAATGACATTGAAGAATACCTAAATGATCATACATCGTTAATATTCACTTCAATAAAACTGTTAAGTTAACAGAAGACCACAAAATTCAATGCAATTGAATACTGTTTCAGTCTGGAAAATTAAAAAAAATTAGAATCTGTCGAGATGTAATTCGTTCGAAAATGACAATAATGTTATAATCCGAAAAAGCAAGACAAATCAATCGTGTTGTGTCAGGAATAGCAAAGTATACTGTATAGTTTGTTCGTTTGTTTGT
>CM065746.1:29010905-29013405 GCA_033310375.1 Conus canariensis | reverse complement strand
TATAATTTCATGGATAGTTGATTTAGGTCCAAATGGTTAGAGTGGATAGATGTCTCATCTGCAAAGAGTTCACATGGGCCTTTGATATCCAGGGGGAGGTCATCATCATAGAGTTAAGAAAAAAAAAAAAAAGAAAAGGACCAAAAACTGATCCTTATGGCACACCGAAGAGAGAGAGAGAGAGAGAGAGAGAGAGAGAGAGAGAGAGAGAGAGAGAGAGTGAGGGAGCAGGCCTCTCTCTCTCTCTCTTTCCTCTCTCTGTCTCTCTCTCTCTCTCTCTCTCTCTCTCTCTCTTTCTCATACACCCACACACGCACACACAAACAAACACACACACCACACACACACACACACACACACACACACACACACACACACACACACACACACACATTTACACACGCACGCACGCACGTTCGCATGCACACAACACTCACTCACGCACGCACCCCGCCCCCCCCCCCCTCCGCCGCATCCTCCCCCCCCCCCCCCCCCCACACACACATATGCGCGCGCGCGGTTTATTAACTTTGCCTTCAGGAAGAATTCAACTGACTGACGACAATGTTGGCCAGTACAAGCAGTTACCCCTCAACCAATAAGTGAGTGACTGAGAGTAAGCCAGTGAATGTGTGTGCGCGCGCGCGTGTGTTTGTGTGTGTGTGTGTGTGTGTGTGTGTGTGTGTGTGTGTGTGTGTGTGTGTGTGTGTGTGTGTGTGCAGACGTGCGAGTCCTTGTGTGTGTGTGTGTGCTTGTTTGTTCATGTGCAATTCCTCTCTCTCGTGTATTTGTGTGTGTGTGTGTGCGCGCGCGCGCGCGCATGCGCATAGGTGAGTGCTGCTGCATTTGAAAGAGGCGGGGGTGGGCAATCAGGACAGATAGTGGACACGGAATTCCCAATTCCCAATTCCCAATTCCCAATTCCCAATCACGATCTGTCTTCAAGCGTGCAGTTAAAGTCCATCGAGCACCGCTTGCTAATTTGTTCACGTACACACAGAGAGGAGATAAAAGCAGACAGAGGCAATCACACCGACACACAAACACACATGAATAAAAACAAATGTGTGCGTTCAAATGTCCACACAGACACTCACATTCACATGCATACAATTCAGTTAAACACACAAACGCACATAGTTTGCACAAACAATAGGACGCACATAAACGCACAATTGAACACACACACACACACACACACACACACACACACACACACACATACATACATACATACACACACACACACACACATACACACACACACACACACACACACACACACACACACACACACACCACACACACACACACACCACACACACACACACACACACACACAACACACACACACACACACACACCACAACACACACACACACACACACACTCCCATCCGTCCACCTACACACAACACACACACACACACACACACACACACACACACACACACACACACACTCACTCACTCACTCACTCACTGACGCAAGCACTTATCGTTCAGTGGAGCAATAAATTAGTGTTCTATGTGGTTGGCCCTCTGTGTCAGCGGATCTGCATAAAGTGTTTGAACACGAGGCCATCAAAATGTGTCGTTGGCTGGGGAGGGAGGGGTTGCTGGAATGAAGGGGTCGCTGTTGGCATGATGAGTATATTATAGATCAGTGCATGGCCCTGCGATCGTAGCTACAATATTCGATGTTGGTGGTACCGCATTCTACAGATTTTTTGTAAGCTCTGTCTGTCTGTCTGTCTGTCTGTCTGGGTGTCTGTCTGCCTGGCTGGCTGGCTGTTTGGCTGTCTGCGCGTCTCTCTGTCTGTTCCTTCCCCCCCTCTCTCTCTCTCTCTCTCTCTTTGAGCACGCGCATACACACACACAGACACACACACAACACGCACACACACAGACACAGACACACAGACACACACGCACGCACACACACGCACGCACGCACGCACGCACGCACGCTCGCACACACACACACACACACACACACACACACACACACAACGCACACACACTCACACACACATACGAACGGGCTCTCTCTCTCTCTCTCTCTCTCTCTCTCACACACACACACACACACACACACACACACACACACACACACACACACACACACACACACACGAATTTCAAAATGTAATCACTAACTCCTTCATTGAAAGTTATAGAGAAACTCACCAGTCCTATCTTGTCAACAGAACTCGAATGTTTTGTCGCGCCTGAGACTTTCACCCCCTGGTTGAGAGTCATCAGCCGACATTCAGCCTGGTTTTTTTTTTGGTAAGTGTGGTAGCAGAAGTACATTGATGAGATTAACGTGCTATTGTTCTGAGCCCTTTCAGGACAATTTTGTTTTTCAGACCAAAGTCTGTTCGGAGCCAGGCAGTTCCAGGGGTTGTTCTTTGTTCTCGGGCGGGTTGTCGGCTCTATTGACAGACCAGGGATAATCCACGTTCCCATTTGAGTCCGCGCCGCTAGCAGACTGGTGGT
>CM065746.1:28998405-29000905 GCA_033310375.1 Conus canariensis | reverse complement strand
GGTTCTTTCAAGAATGACAAACCATAGTACTGTGTATGGTCAGTCGTCACTAAGCTATTTTACTTCGTTTCTTTGTTTTCCTTTATTGTAAATAAAAAAGTGTTTTAATGAGGTTTTCGGTGGCTATACTTATTATGTAAGGAGCAACAACACTGATAATTTTTTTTCTTAATCTACACTAACAATGAAATCATTGCTATCCGGATATATTTTGGTCATTTTTTTTCCATAGGCAGTTTACTAAAAGATTGTTATTCCCTGGAGTTACTTTATTTCGTTGTTTTGAGAGCCAAGCACTTTTCGTTTTTCATTGTAACTAGTTGTTACGAAAGTAAATATGAAATGAGGCAGGGAACAGTAAACAATAAACAACAAACAAGTCGGGTAACTTGCTCCCACAAGAAAACATAACTCCAAAGGAATGCTGCCTACGACACCGAATCGCCTAGCAGACATGACAGCACAGAGCACACAGAACAAACGGGATGTTTCCTTGTTTGTTCTGTGTGCTCTGTGCTGTCACGTCTGCTAGGCGATTCGGTGTCATTAGCAGCATTCCTTTGGAGTTATGTTTTCTTGTGGGAGCAAGAGTTACCCTACTTGTTTTGTTGTACGTTGTTACGAATTTTTCTAGTCATTTTATTCTTATTCCAGTGAACCTCTGTGGTTTCCCATTAAGGCTACCACTTTGAATTGTAAAGGGCGTATGGCTGTACTATATCGAAAAAAAAAAACAGCCACACCAAGCTCCGAATGCTTTGTAACGGTCTTCATGTTGGTAAGCCACTGAAAGGGTAGTTAGTCATATACAATTCCGAAAACACACACACACACACACACACACACACACACACACACACACACACACACACACACACACACACACTTCAGTATGGAGTGTTCTCAACAACAACAGAACAAGATGCAGGCATGACCTGATGTTGAGAGTTGTACTATTTTTAGACCATTTAAAACATATAGGAAAGTAGTCTCCAAGATACTATACAGATACAGTAAGTTTTTTTTTTAATGATTAGATGGGTTGTTTGTGAAAATCTGATTAATTAATGATTCATAGTATTATTATTTTTTTTAATGTTAAGTAATGATCATATTGAGTTGAGTACATTTCATTTTTCTTTTATCATGAGGTTGGATGCTAAAATCTTACACACAAAAAAAACTTTGTCGAATGATTAGGGATAGTGTCCTTTACGAGTTCAAAGCGATTTATAAGAGATTCCACTCCGCATTTTCCTCCTGTTTCTATGATAATAGCAATAATGATGATAATGATGATGATGATGATAATAATTGTATAACAAATATAATAATGAATGATAATACAATAATGATAGTAATAATATTGATAACAATAATAGTAATAATAATAATAATGATAATGATGATGATATGATGATGATGATGAATATGACGTTTTTCTCTAACCTGGGGAAATGGTTGTGTCCCTTTCAAACAAACATCCATCCATTTTTGTTGTTTCATTCTATACTTGTCAAAAACTTTTTCGACTGGCTCTATTGCCTCGTCGTGTAGGCTATATATTTGTATGTATACGCGCTGTTCCTTCGCTCCATCCTCTTGTCTTTTCACGGTGAACTAGCTTATGCACATAGGCAATCAGACCAGTGTTCATTTTCTGCCGTTCTGTCTATTCCTGTCAGGCTGTAGGGCACACCTTTAGCTAAATCATCCAATAGTGCAGATGACAGCCATATTTTCCAGAAAACCCAAACGAACACGATTGTTTACAGTTTTGATGCAAGGGAGTGTTTATCTGATATCTGGCTAGTTCACATGTGGCACGCATGAACTAACCTACTTATCAGTAGTGATCCGAAGTTAGTTTTAACCTTTTCATGACTGTTTGTGATTGCTGTGTTAGACGAGAGGAGGTGAACAAGATAGCGGAAACACACACACGCACGCACTCACGCATCACGCACGTGCACACATGCAAACAAACACACACATACACACACACGCACGCACGCACTCATTCACACACGCACACACACACACACACACACACACACACACACACACACACACACGAAAGAGAAAGAGAGACAGACAGACAGACACAGACAAGACACAGACAGATAGACAGAGGCAGAGACAGGCAGACAGGACAGACAGACAGACAGATAGACAGACAGAAGTGGCTAAAGCGAATGAGGGAGAAACACAGACAGAAAGAGATCAGACAGAGGAACTACTAGCTAATATTATGTCAAAACGTTCATCGTCCCACTTCACCTTCCGATCTGTTATCCCCCCTACCTCACCCCCCACCCCCACACACACCCTACACACCATCCGGTCCCCCTTTCTGCCCCCACACGCCGCCCCCCCCCCCCCCCCCCCTCCCCAGTCACCGTACCTGAACAATGAAGGCCTTGAAAGAGCGAAAAGAAAGGGAAGAGCTGTCTAACTGTGGCAGAAAGACAAACCGGAGTCTAGGTGGTCACGTTCGATG
>CM065746.1:28983405-28985905 GCA_033310375.1 Conus canariensis | reverse complement strand
CTGCACTCGTTACGGTAATGAGGCGTAAACATGGCCGCGAACGCCATTCTCTCCCTTGAATTATTTCATCTGAAACGTCCGTCGCCGACTGTGTGCTTCAATGATCTGCCTCAATTCCCGCATGCAGACCCACTCTGACATATGAACTGTCTCCCTATTCGTTCGCTGGACCGACGAAACAGTCCTCATAAAAAGTTGAGAGAGAGAGAGAGAGAGAGAGAGAGAGAGAGAGAGAGATCTATACATCTTACTACACTCACAGACACAGATACACACACACACACACACACACACATATATATATATATATATATATATATATATATATATATATATATATTAGTGTCACTTAGGGAGACCAAATGCCACCCTAACACCTATTCATGGCAAAGTACTTTGTCGTTTGCCGAAAGTCGGTCCCCCTAAAGATTTCGTCATTTACACCTCCCCATACACTGTCAGACAGCAACAAATGTGCTATAGGGGACCCACTAGTTTATCCTCATAAGGTACAGTTGGATTTTGGTTTAAAAAAAAAAAAAAAAAGCTAACGTTTAAAAGTGGTTTTGAACAATGCACTTCTAGCGTTAAGGAAACTGCATGAAATTTTGACCTTATGGCAACCAGTACATTTTGGGATATTTATCATAAACTGTATGAGTTCTTTTAAGAAAAAATGAACACAAACATTAGTTCAGTATCACTGCTAAAATAAACCCAGAAAAACCTGAATTCTTCTGTAGTTTGTAAGAAAAAGACATCTGGAGAGATATATGTCCGGAATTTCATATACCACTGTACTATCGAGGATCCTTAGCGCGCTCTGTGAGCCGAGAAGAAGTTGTGAGTTGGACGACAGATAGCAGGCCAACTCGCGCTCTGATTGGTTGTTGATTTCAGTGCCTTGCTGGGGCAGAGTTCGACGACGCCATGTTGTGAAGCGGTAAGATTCTTATTATTTCTTGTTGGTTTTGCAATTTTTACGCCCGAAGAAGACTTTGGTTAGGTATTTAGCCACAAGTAAACCGTAAAGCTGCCTGAGAAATGCAAATAAGGGTTTACTGCCTATTTGTCAAGATTCAGCGCAAACAGTTTGAATGTAGGTCACCGTAGGTGACAGTAGGTCAGCTCACGCTCTACTCTTCAGCTGTTGTTCTATAAATCCTGTTTCAGAATTAAAAGTTCTTCATACTTAAATGACAATAAAAAAGAATATATAGAGAGAACAGTGTGTAACATGCACTTAAGTGAACAGGGAATATTTTTATTAATTTAAAGTAGGTTTGATGTATGTATGTTTCTTTAACACAGTTTTGTAAGAATTTGAATAATAAAATGAGAACTTTTTTTTCATTCAGAAAAAAAAATAAATGTGAGCATTTATTTGTAAGTCAATTGTATGCCTGTACAGATGGAAACATGGAAATGCTGCATACACACTAGAAAACACACAGTCTCACACACACACACACACACACACACACACACACACAGAGTCTCTCTCTCTCTCTCTCTCTCTCTCTCTCTCCTACACACACACACACACACACACACACACAGAGGAGGGAGTGTTTACCATTGATTTAGAGCCCATATGTCACTTAAGAAAAAAATCAAATGATTTTAATCCAGACCCCAAGAGCGGTGCAGGTGAAAGGATTAAAATCAAGTGTGTGTATGTGTTTGTGTGTGTGTTGTGTCATTTTGTTTTTACACAAGATGAAGAGATTTCTGTTTTTACCCCTCCAGTCCTCTCTCTCTCCTTTCCTCCTTGCACCCACCCCCTTTTTTCTCCACCCCCTTTCCTTTCTCCCCCCCCCCTCCCCCCTATCACAGTGTCACTCTCCCTCCACCCTCCCCAAACCCCAGTAAATAGTGCATCAATTGAAACTAACAATGAAAGTAATCTTATGACTGTTTTTTTGCTCCATGTCCTAAACAAGTTGATTTTTTGTGTTACCTAGTCGATTACTTAGTTATAAAGTGATTAGTTGTGTATTGTCTATTGTAATTTTTTGATACTTATGCATGGTGTACACTTAACTGATTAAAAGAAAATGTTTAAGACACCTTGCCCTTCTGCCAACAGAATCCCTCCCACCCCCCTCCCGTCACCCATCTCCCCATATCCTACAAAGATGTGTAACCACATGAGTTTGTGTGTGTGTTTGTATATAGATGGAGAGGGGGGGGGGGGGGGTCCTTTTTTTTTAACCTTTTATTTTTCTTTGTGTTCTTTGAGATGGAGTGTGTGAATGTGCTCAGTAGGCCAAATCCATCATGTTTTGATATATTTCTGTTAATGTATAATTATTTTCTTTGTTTAAAATATGTTTAAAAACAAAGAAAGGGGTGAGTGGGGAGGATGGGGTGGGGGTAATTATGGAAAAAAGATTGGGAGGTTGGAGGACCCACCAAAAATGCTTTATTTTCTATTTTTTGTTTTGTTTTGTTTTGCACCATTACGGAATTCTCATTAATTGAAATACTTTATTGGATT
>CM065746.1:28940905-28978405 GCA_033310375.1 Conus canariensis | reverse complement strand
GATTGTTTTAAGTTCAGATTCCTCAAGAAAGAGTTACAAATCCTCAGCTGTAATGTTGTAAAAAAAATCCTTTTTTTTTTAATTACATGAAAAATCGTTACTTCTGTTTCCTTTGACTGATTTTGAAGATCTTGGTGTCATTTAAAGCTCCATTCATGTTCTTTTCGGTGAATTTGGTTTTATTTAGATCTGATTAATTTGATTTTTCTCTCAAAGACCTACATCAGGCTTTATGTATGCGAGTTATGATGCATTATTTCATGGGCGGTAGGGATAGTGCGCGTGTGTGTGTATAACTGAACATCATGCTATTCTGCTCTTCACCTCAACAGAAGATAGCAGTCCTGCTGCGCAAGAAAGAAATAGATCTGTCTGGCTTTTCAAATATCTAGACCAGCCATCCTCAGACTTTCCCCATACCCAAAATCTGTTACTATTATTGTATTAAGGCAGCCCTGGTCAAAAGATTTTATTAGAAGTTGCCAGCAGGATCTTTAAACCTATCTGGTTCGATTAGGCCTGTCATCAAACTTCATCAGAACTGATCAAGACTCTCTCTCTCTCTCTCTCTCTCTCTCTCTCTCTCTTTCTCTCTCTCTCTCTCTCATGTATTGGGTGAACCCCCAGAGTGTTTACTGGGGAACGCAATCGGTCAAACACATGGATTCGATCGCAGGGGTTGTTTGACATGTATACAGCCTTCAATCTCTGAAGTTTATAAATTTGTAAGAATTAAAGCACTGTGTCATTGCAAGTCGATAGTGTGAGTGTACACTTGCTGTTACACAAAAACAGTTACTTATTGTCGAGACAGAGAGAGAGAGAGAGAGAGAGAGAGAGAGAGAGAGAGCAGATGAGTAACGAGTTTTTATTTTAACAGTATAGGCTTACTGTGATTTGAAAAAAACAACAACAGAACAAAACATAAATCTCTCTCTCTCTCTCTCTCTCTCTCTCTCTCTCCTCTCTCTCTCTCTCTCTCTTTTCAACCAATTTTTCTCTCTCCCTTCAACCCTTTTTTTAAGAATGGGCAGTTGGGTTGTCTGTTGCAGGAATACCACCAGCTGTTGAAATGTCTTCAAGGGTTTCATCTGACTGTGTGGCTGATGCAGATACAAGGGCTTGGACTCGGGCTTCAACAAAATCAAGTGCTTTGACCCAGGCTTCTGCAGAATCAGGTGCTTCGACTTGGGCTTCTGCGAACTCTAGTGCTTTATCTTGGGCTTCTGCAAAATCAAGTGCTTCAACTAAGGCTTCTGTGAAATCGTCTACTTCAACAAGGGTTTCTGCAAAATCAAGTGCTTTGACTTAGATTTATGTGAAATCAAGTGCTCAAACTGAGACTGCTGCAAAAGCAAGTGCTTCTTCAGAGACTGCTGTGAAATCAAGTGCTTCTTCAGAGACTGCTGTGAAATCAAGTGCTTTTTCACAGGCTGCTGTGAAATTAAGTGCTTCTTCACAGGCTGCTGCAAAAGCAAGTGCTTCTTCAGAGACTGATGTGAACTGAAGTGCTTCTTCAGAGACTGCTGTGAAATCAAGTGCTTTTTCACAGGCTACTGCGAAGTCAAGTGCTTCTTCACAGGCTGCTGCAAAAGCAAGTGCTTTTTTCAGAGACTGCTGCAAAATCAAGTGCTTCTTCAGAGACTGCTGTGAAATCAAGTGCTTCTTCACAGGCTATGTGAAATCAAGTGCTTTTTCACAGGCTACTGCGAAATCAAGTCTTCTTCACAGGCTTCTGCAAAATCAAATGTTTATGCAAAACCAAGTGCGTCAGGTCAAGCTGCCACAAAATCAAGTGCTTTACCTCAGATGACTGCATTAGATGATTTTTCTCAGCTTACAGCTTCAAATGTTTCTGAAGACGCTGTGACTTATAAAAAAAAAAAAAAAAAACACCTTGACCTTGTGTCTTTTGTGGAGTATTTCAAACCAAACTTGTGAGGCATCTGAAGAGAAAACATGGAAAAGTGGAAAGCGTGAAAGCAGCATTAAGTCTTCCTGTTCCAGGACAGTTGATAGCATTTGAATCACTAAGGAAAGAAGGCATTGTACAGTTTTTGATGATACCAACATTTGAAAAATGACAGTGTACCTTTTATCAGAGTGCATCACATAATGCCCTGTGTAGGTGGGCTTTTTTCCTTAAAAAAAAATTGTATTGTTCTTTCTGGCTTCCCTTGGTCTGTTTACCTGTCGTTTTCTTCTTAAACGTCATTGTAATGCCTGCACTGTCTTCAGTTTTGAGCTGTCTTCAGTTTCTTTTATGAATATCTTTCATCTTCCATTGTTTGGACAATGTATGCGTCTATTTTCGGTGTTACTATTATGGAAATTTTCTGATAGGTTGGTGGTTATTTGGTATCTTACGCTGCTACTAATATACATGTTTATAACTGTGAAGTAATTCTTATTCTTTTTGGACTTTTTTAAAAAATTTTTAATTCAAGTTAAAACAATGTGAGAGCGTTAACTCCAAATTTGTAGCAGCTCCCAAAATTATGTTTCTGTAAATACGGCTTGTCTCAGGTGCAGGTGACACACTTCAATGACATTTTGGGGCTTTTCTTTACTTGACGGTGTGGGTCAGCCAGAGATGGGTTGAGAGAACAAAAGAGAGAAACAACTTGTTACCATAGATCTGGCAGGCGAACATGAGACTGTGTAAACTACAGAGAACAGGAAGTTATGTTGTTCTATGGAATTTACTTATCCTAAGGTTGACCAGGAAAAAAAAACAAAAAAAAACAGAAACGGGGTGGGTGAGGGTTCGGGGGTGGAAAAGTGAGACAGAGGATACGAAAGGCAAATATTCAAATTTGGTGTTTGGATTCGGTGATCTCTCTTTGCTGATTGTTGATGTTTTTCCAGTCTGTTTCCACTTTGTTGATTTTACTCTTTAAACATAGTGATTAAGTAGCTTGATCTGATTTTTTTACCATCATTCACATACATTTCCAGTTAACTATATGTATGTGACCATGTTCTGTTTTATTGAGAAAGAGAAGGAATCCTGAGAAGCAGATGAGAGAGGGGGAGGAGGAGGTGGGGGGTGGGGTAGAGAACAGGACAAGCAAAGTTCTCCGTAAGTGAGAGAGGGAGAATGTGTTACACATGCTCAGATTGTAGACCACATGATTTATAAGTTACATATTGTCTCTAGTTTTTGTTAAATAAATCATTTGCATGTAAATGATTGAGAGTTTATTTTCATGTGGCCACATGGTTGTTTTTCAGTGTTCGTCTTCATGCCTCCCCCCCCCCTCTCTCTCTCTCTCTCTCTCTTTCTCTCTTCTTTTTTATACTATTTTTAAAAGAATTTTGTAGTTGAGAGTTTACTGACATAATTATCTTGCACTTAACAAAAATGAAATGTAAAATTCAAACACGTCAAAAGCACAAATACCGGTGTAAACAGCACATTTTCAGTTTATTTCAAACTTTCTTCAGGCTAAAGGTTTGGCCAACAAGAATGGTTGGTTTAACAAAAATGAAAGTGTCCTTTCTTTATTTCAGATGTGACTCTTGGATGGACTTGTTACTGTTAAGATGGCATCTTTGCTTCAGTTTTTTTCTCTCCTCAAGAAAGAGTAAGTAGCTTCATCATTTTAATTAGGTTTTTTTTATTTATTTGTTTACGTTACTTTATATTGTTAGTTATTGATTTGTTTATTTTGCTTTTGCTTTAATAACTTATTTATTTATTTATTTTCATATTTATATATTTATAAAAGTATTTGTATTGTAGTATTGTACATCACCACACATCCGCATGCATGGCCATGGTACATACACACATCTGCGCGCACGCACACACACACACACACACACACACACACACACACACACACACTCACGCACACTTCCACATGTTCACATATCAAGTCAGTCCATAGTGTGACAGAGAGGTGGGAAAATTATTAGTACTCTCTGGCGTTCGCTAACATTATTTAAGATTTATTAGTACTCAGTCGCCCGCTTTAACAAGAGGGGATGTTTGAAAGTTGGCAGTGTGGAATATTACAGAAGTAAGAATGCAGCAAGTTCTGTAGACTCGGGTCATTAAATTAAACTAAAAGCCAGTTTCCAACACTTCTTTTTCCAAATTTGAAAAGTTTTATATTTGATGACTAGCGAGTATGAAAAGGTTGCTATGTGATGAGCAAAACTGAAATGTAGGGTAAATAAGAGCGGTCAAAATGAGTCAATGACAGTATGCAGGGATTCCAGTCTTGTACACACAAGGGAATTTAACAGGAACCAGTGGAGTTCTTTCTGAAGAGATGTTATATGATCTTGTCACTTTTTTTTTAAGAACAAGTCATGCACTACTGGTTTTAAATCGCTGAAGATGATGTTAATCTTCTGCAGGGACACTAGCAGATGCAGAATTGCAGAAGTCCAAACAGGAGGTTATCAAGAAAGAGCTAGCCGGCATTGTGCAGGAGTTGTCTGAAAGATATATGTGTATGGTGAGATTGACGCAGTTCACCTCAAATGTATGAAACAAGCGCATCAAACACTGCTGATCTGATCATGCATAAAGATTAACTAATCATTTTCACTCCGAGAATTTTTCAGTTTTGTAAACAAACAGTGTTCTCACCAATGTCAACAGAATGTTTGTCAAGCATCCTAAGGCGAGAGCATTTCCCTATGGACATAGTCTGTTTTGTTCACAATCGGTAAACGCTTGCTGATGTTCATCCATTATAAAATATTGTCAGTGCATGTCTCAACACTCGTTGAGGCAAATGAAAAATCACAAAGCGTGCTTCACGTTGTCCGAGTGGTCAAAAGGTCAAATTCAAAGCCAGGTTTGGTCCAGAATTTTTTCTCCTTGTACAGCCTCCAGTTAGCACACGTAAAAGAACCCACAGCAGCACGAGCAAAATTCTGCAGACAAAAGCCTATGATATTTAAGGAAAAACAGTAACAACCACATGCAGGAAAATATAGGTGGCTCTGAACCATAGGTGGCTGTCTATTTCAGAGCAGTCTGACTTTCATGTGGAACATTTCCATTGTGACTAAAAAATGAAATCCGATCCAATCCAATCCAATCCAACATCCTGGTTTAGTGAAGAATAAGTAGTTTGAATAAGTTACTTAAAAATATACTTTTTAGATAAGCCCAGGATTCATCCCAGATTGGTTTTCGTTCACTTAACCATAATTTGTCAAAATGACTTGCTTTTTTCCAGGTTTACTTAAGGGCATGACTCTGCAGTGTGAAAAATAGCAGTTGAAAAATGACTGATAATTTTATGATTTGATGTTTTGTTTATTTTCAGGGGTATTTTACCTGATCATCCAGATAGTGAGGGTGAATACAGTCTCAGCTCTAGGCATCCTGAAGGACCTGATATACACAGGCAACTTTCTGAACAAGATGATTCATCTGAACATGGCATGGTAGGCGCTTTTTTTTGGGGGGGGGGGGGGGGGGGGGGGGGGGGGGGGGGGTGTCCTCCAACCTCTAATTTTTTCCCACTTTTGTGTGGGGCCTCCAGCTTCTTATTTTCCCCCCACTCCTCTTTTTTATCCTCCAGTCTCTCACACATCACGCATAGTCTGTGTGTTGTATTACCGATGGACAGTCAGATGCAAACTTTTAGCGTTTGGTATAAAGGTGTCTGGGTTCATTAATGTTATATGTGTTTGGTGTGCTGACACTCTCATTCTGTTATATTTACTGTTCATAACAATGACAGCAAGAAAAAACAATTAACCCAATAGGTGAAACTAATTTTTCCTTTCATTTTTGACAAACTTTGAACTCCAAGTTCCCTTTAAAAAATCATCTTTAGCTGATTGTCTTTTTGAAGATACTGATACACATTTTTGCGATAAGTATGATATGATTAATATAATTGAAATGACCTTAAAGATTACTAGAGTTTTCAAAGTCAAATGATATGTTTGTATTAGATAATTTTAGATGAGCACCAGTTTCCATCAGTATTTTTTGTTCAGTAAATCTCCAAAGGTTGAATATATTTGGACACTCACAAAAAAAAAGTTCTATGAAATCAACTGTATCATTACAGAGTGAACATTTGTTTGTTTCTTTAACTTTCATTTTGTTGAGCATGATATTAGTGGGGTGTATGTAAAGTAATATCTTCCAGTGTAATACTCTAAACCTTGCTTCTTTGGTAAATTGTGTGGGTTTGCTCTTAACCATGCCAATTTGTTTACATCAAAATCAAACTTTCTGTTCCAGAAAAGGAATGCTATTGGTACCGGCATTTCTTTATGTGCTTGTAAAATTTTCTAAATTTTGTTGTTGTTGTTTTTTTTGGCATAGACGCATTATTAGTTTTAATGCCATAGGGTTATCAGGACTCTCAGTGTACATTTACAAAAGTCAGAAAAAGCCATGTATTATGTAGTAATGCATTTTGTGGTGCTAAAAAAACAATGATAAAATATAGTATAACTTTTCCATTTCATAAATGGACAGATTTGTTTATATAAATCAAAACCTTTGTCATCCACAACAACTCTGACACCATGTTCTTTTGTAATTTCATAATTTACAAAACCAGTTCGCATTGTAACTGTTAAGCTTCAAGGAAAAAAAAGTAAAGACGCTGTTGTGAATGTCATAAGTCTGAAATAGCTTTCATTTTGAAAGAATTTGGTGGATTGCAAAAGATTACTAAGGATTGATTGAGGAAAAGGAAGAACTGGTAGTACCCAAAGAAACCATGAGTGTCCTATCTTGTAAGTAGGTGAGATGAAGTTGCTTCAAGGATCCAAATGCCAATGGTTTTGGAGCAGTTCTGCATCCACATATCAGAGAAATGAAAATGTTGTTAAGAGCTGAATCATGATCAAAAAGTTGGACCCTGTTCTTGATTGCAAATATCATCACCAACAACATTGTCGGTCAGTGCACCCTCAGACCTACAACTAATTTTTGCCATTGCTCCTATAGCTTTTTTTTTTTTTAGCGAGATGCAGCGATGGGTCCATGTAATAAACTTTTGAATGAAGGTGATTTTCACAAGAAATCCTTTTCCTTTAATCTGATTTTTACGGATTTTTTTTTTGTTTGTTTTCAGTTCAAAGGTTGTTATGTTGTTTACATTCAGAATGACAGATTGTGTTTAATATATCTCTAAATTGCCTGACCTTATTGTTTCGCTGTTTCAGATGGGGGATTCTGGTCCAGACGAAGATCACATCGTCTTGGAGGAGGAAGACCCTAGTTGCTATGATTATGTTCCCGACACTTCAGAAGATGAAGACTCCAGTCAGTCCTGGACTTTTCCAATGCTGAAGACGAACAAACCAGGTATTTTTCATTTCACTGGGGAAAGTAGAACTGCAAGATTCATGCGTTCTTGGCCCTTGTGCTTGGCATTTTTATTCGCATGTATCAGCCCATTGTTTGTCCATCCACCTGTCTCCTATGATCAATTTATGATCATGATGTTGATTATAATTATTGATAAACATATCACTTTGGGTTGTTCCTCAAGTACCATGTTCATTGCATTTTATCCATAATCCTTAGGGGGACCGTTAGTGGTCTCCATAAGGTTTCAGTCTGTAGTTCATTGTCATTCAGCTTATCATTTTAACATCATCATCGTTATTATTGCTGTTGTTATTACTATTGCTTTTATTATTATTGTAAACCTCCCTTGTTCCTACTGTAAAGAAACGCACAAGGGGAGATCGGGTTCGGGAGAAAGTTGGACCAGGTTCATCTAAAAAAGACAAATGAGTCAGGCCCAGTGAAGATTTTCTTTCTTTTAATTTGGTCTACAAGGTGAAAAGAAAAACATAAAGGTAAAGACAAAGAGAAGGTAAAACTAAAAGTAAAGCGAAAACAATAAGGGCTCTTGCAACCGTGGCATTTCTGGTGCCATCAGAACACCATCACCACACTTCACAGACTAAAGTGTAGTCCTCTCCGTTTGAGATTTGGGGCCTGACTGAATAACTCAGTAAATTCCCAAACCCCAACACTTTCCTTTGGCGCCCCCTAGGGACGCCATCCTCTCAGATTCCTACGCCTCGTGAATATTTATAAGGGTTTTACATGCTTAACAGCAGCAATTAACTACAAACTTCATATCACCTACATGTCCCTCTAACCTAAGCATACAACATCTTCTCAAACATTGCGTGATCCGAGGTCTCGCAAGTTTGAAGTAAAAAATAGTAATCAGAACTATTTCCCTTAAAATCTCCCGGCTGAGCAACATCCTAAATAGTAAGCCCCTCCCACAACTACTGATCCTCCTCTTACATAATGGGGCTGGCACCTCCATAAACTTTCCCCGGTCTAGCCGAGCGTATTCCCTCTTTGGAATTTCCGGCCCGTCGCCGGTCAGTGCCCACAAAGGGATTCCTCCTTAGATCGCCACACAACTGGGCGAACTTATTGGGGTCATCAGACTACCTGCCTCGGTTAATTTAAACATCAGCCGTGGCACTCCACATTGGAAGCACACAAGACTCTCTGGTACACCATAGGTGGTGTACATTATTATCACTATTATTTGCCATACTTTTTAGATAATGAAGCGCTCTGGATTATAAGGCACATCCCTTGAATTTAAAAAAAAAAGAAAGAATCCTAGAAAAATGCGCTTTTGATTATAGGGCGATACAATTCTGATGAAAGAAAGGCAAATGAAAGTCATAATTTGCAAAACCAAATGAGACTGCAATGAAGTTGCGAATGATCATCAATTAGCAGGAAAGAAAGCTAAATCAGAGACAAGAAACATGTACATGTTCAAAATCACCAAGTTCAGGTAACACAGTCATGATTATTTACTGTTTCAATCATCCCATTTATCTGGGGAGAATCCAGACAATTCTGATTCTTCTGAGTTCAGCAACAACAGCAGGAGAATCGCCTTGTCCACCACGCTGCTTGAAGTGAAGGTCGCGGTACTACTTTCTTTGTCACTTTCCAGATCAGCTGAAGGCCCAGGCTGTTGTCTGTTTCGGCCTCGTTTGCTACTGCATCTGCTGCAACAATACTGCTTTCTTGAAACCGTTCCTGATCATCTGTGGGGAAACTTGTTCCCAAGCAGAAACAATCCAGGTGCAAACGTCAGAAATGGTTGCATGACGATGTCCTGTTTTCATGAAAGAATGTTCCCTTCAGTCATCCAAGTCTCCCACAGACACTCAAATCTGCTCTGCATGAATCGAAAACACCAGGAAATGCTGCCAGTAAAATTTGTCGCTGCCATTTCCTTTGTTTTCAGATGAATTTGCACATCTCAGATCAGCTCTCTGAACATGCACCTAATTCTCCAGTTCAGCTTCGAGTTCAGGCCATTGTGTATTATTCCTGCAGAAGGACTTTCATGTTTTCTTGCAGCTTGCAAGTTCTTTTCTCTGTTGTTGCATGGATTTGTTGATCCCAAGTTCATAAGCGACTTTCTGATTGCTTGTTTGCAGCGCAAGATTCGTCGCTTTCAGTTTGAAGGCTGCATTGTAAGATGTTTACTGTTCGATCGACTGATGCAGGCTCTTTTAGTCTTTACGATCATCTAAATCAGTGTTGTGTCACTTGTCAGTCAGTCAGTCCTAAATTTAGCAAAAGCATGTAGTACTGGTAATCACAACAGTTTCTGCATGAGTATCTGTTTTTCTAATTGATTGGTTTGTTTATTTTGGGTTCTCTTTTTGATTCTGGACATGATTGTATTTCAAGTCCATGTCCCTTGTCCAATTTCTGATTTTTTCCACTAGTAGAATGCTCTTGATTATTAGTCATAAAGGTCAAGGCTGAAGGAAAAAAAATATCACCTGAGAGTCCAAACATTATGGTTTCTCATATACGGCTTAGAGATATCCTCCTAAGCATCACGCTCATTATGCTTTGTCCTTAAAGGGACTGATTTGTTGTCCCCCAACGGTTTTGATCTGCAGTTCAGTGTCGTTCACCATGTTATCATTTATTATTACTAGTGTTCTATTGAAATACATTAAAATTTCCATTATCATTGTTATTACTTTTCAGTTTTGGTGTTGGTTCTGCCTTTATTTTATGTTTTCTTATTTTTCATATCATTTACTTTATTATTTTTTATGTTAACCCTTGAGAGTGGATCTTCTTTTTAGGTGGGATTCTGTCTTGTTTTTGTTAATAAAAAAAACAACACCTCCTATGACAAATTTATAGGTATGAGGATGATGTTGAATGTTATTATTGATAAACATATCACTTACAGGTGTTCCTTTAAGTACCACGCTCACTGTATTTCATCCTTAATCCTTATGGGGACCGATTGGTGATCCCCATAAGGTTTCGCTCTGTAGTTGACTTTCGTTTAGCTTATCATCATCATCACTAACAGTATTGTTTAGTATTATTATTATTTATCCAACATACTGTATTTTATTCTTAATCCTTAGGGGGGCCAATTAGTGATCTCCATAAGGTTTCGGTCTGTAGTTTACTGGCCTTCAGCTTATCATTATTACCATCATCATTACCATCATCATCATCATCATTATTATTGTTATTATCATTATTATCATGTATCTAACATTTTGGTGTCATATACTCTACCATGTCAAACCGGTGCGATTAACGGCAGTTGGTTAGCTCTGTTGGCCGCAGTTGGTTTAACGCATTAATAAGACGCCTCGCCTACTTCCGTCTCTAGCAACAACATTGAACACTTCCTGTTTGTCATTCTTCAGACGGCCATTTACAGAAGGACTGGTTTTTTTGCTCTGTCTCGCCTATCCCCTGTCTTGATTTATAGCCTCAATGACTTTACCATAGGTGTTGGCCGAGTTCATTTCAGTTTTCTATTCACAGCCTCACTAACCTTACTACAGGTATGGGCTTAGTTCATTCCGCACCCTCGGCGCTCCGTCGCAGTGAGATCCATGCGCTCGGGGGCGATCCCAGGGATCTTGCTTTCCACCCGGACGGTTCTCCCTCTCTCTGTTTGCGGCCAGAGCTCCCACGCTAAGACTCGTGAACTGAGCACTCCATCTCCCCCTTTCAGAATCAGAGCCCTCTATGATATCCTCGGTTGGGAAAAAAAAAAAGGGGGGGGGGGGGTGAACTAATTTCTGCCCTACCGGGTGCCTGAGATGCTGCTGGGAGCAGTCCTGGCCGAAGCACTTCTCCGGGCATCGTCTCCTCATGTCTATCAATGCTAACATGATCTCCCATGCCAGTGAAGCCTTATTCCTATGTGGGAGTAAGTTCTCTATTTCTTCTGTTTTCTTTTCTGTGCCTCCTTTTGGTCCACTCCATTCACCTGCATGGTTCTTTTTAAAACTCAACCTGATACACATGTTTTCAGTTTCTCCCCTTGGATATCTGTTGTTCTCAATTAGGATGGGCCATGTGTATTATCGATTTTTATACTTCTGTGTATCTTAGATAGGTGTAGGGAAATGGGGAGAAGAAGCTTAATTGCCAGAGTCATGGAGTGGGATTTTGGCGGAGTGGTTAGCATGAGTTCGAACCCAGGTTTGGCTAGGATTTTTCCCCCTGCACTAGACTTTTATTGGTGGTCTCAGCACTAGTGTTTGCATGAGACAGTAAAAAGCGGTCCTACCGTGTGCAGCACGCACTTAGCAAATGTCAAAGAACCCCTGGCAACAAGAGCATTATTCCTTGCAAATTTCTGTAGACAAAAGCCACTGTCATAGGGAAAAACAGTAACACAGACACAGGTCGGGCCCTGAGGTCAGAGTGTGGTTGCCTAAAGTGCAGGGAACTAAAAAGACTGTCACATATGGAATCTTCTCATTCATGTATTGGGTGAATCCCCAGAATGTTTACTGGGGAACGCAATCAGTCAAACACATGGATTCGATCGCAGGGGTTGTTTGACATATATACAGCCTTCAATCTCTGAAGTTTATAAATTTGTAAGAATTAAAGCACTGTGTCATTGCAAGTCGATAGTGTTAGTGTACACTTGCCGCTACACAAAAACAGTTAATCATTGTCGAGAGAGAGAGAGAGAGAGAGCGAGTGAGCAGATGAGTAACGAGTTTATATTTTAACAGTGTAGGCTTACTGTGATTAAAAAAAAAAAAAACAGAACAAAACAAAACATAAATCTCTCTCTCTCTCTCTCTCTCTCTCTCTCTCTCTCTCTCTTTTCAACCAATTTTTCTCTCTCCCTTCAACCCTTTTTTTAAGAATAGGCAGTTGGGTTGTCTGTTGCAGGAATACCACCAGCTGTTGAAATGTCTTCAAGGGTTTCATCTGACTGTGTGGCTGATGCAAATACAAGGGCTTGGACTCGGGCTTCAACAAAATCAAGTGCTTTGACCCAGGCTTCTGCAGAATCAACTGCTTCGACTTGGGCTTCTGCGAAATCTAGTGCTTTATCTTGGGCTTCTGCAAAATCAAGTGCTTCAACTAAGGCTTCTGCGAAATCATCTACTTCAACAAGGGTTTCTGCGAAATCAAGTGCTTTGATATGGATTTATGTGAAATCAAGTGCTCAAACTGAGACTGCTGCAAATCAAGTGCTTCTTCAGAGACTGCTGCAAAATCAAGTGCTTTTTCACAGGCTGCTGTGAAATTAAGTGCTTCTTCACAGGCTGCTGCAAAAGCAAGTGCTTCTTCAGAGACTGCTGTGAAATCAAGTGCTTCTTCAGAGACTGCTGTGAAATCAAGTGCTTTTTCACAGGCTACTGCAAAATTAAGTGCGTCTTCACAGGCTGCTGCAAAAGCAAGTGCTTCTTCAGAGACTGATGTGAACTGAAGTGCTTCTTCAGAGACTGCTGTGAAATCAAGTGCTTTTTCACAGGCTGCTGTGAAATTAAGTGCTTCTTCACAGGCTGCTGCAAAAGCAAGTGCTTCTTCAGAGACTGATGTGAAATCAAGTGCTTCTTCAGAGACTGCTGTGAAATCAAGTGCTTTTTCACAGGCTACTGCAAAATTAAGTGCTTCTTCACAGGCTGCTGCAAAAGCAAGTGCTTCTTCAGAGACTGATGTGAACTCAAGTGCTTCTTCAGAGACTGCTGTGAAATGAAGTGCTTTTTCACAGGCTACTGCAAAATTAAGTGCTTCTTCACAGGCTGCTGCAAAAGCAAGTGCTTCTTCAGAGACTGATGTGAACTCAAGTGCTTCTTCAGAGACTGCTGTGAAATCAAGTGCTTTTTCACAGGCTACTGTGAAGTCAAGTGCTTCTTCACAGGCTGCTGCAAAAGCAAGTGCTTCTTCAGAGACTGCTGCAAAATCAAGTGCTTCTTCAGAGACTGCTGTGAAATCAAGTGCTTCTTCACAGGCTACTGCGAAATCAAGTCTTTTTCACAGGCTACTGCCAAATCATTTGCTTCTTCACAGGCAACTGCAAATCATTTGCTTCTTCACAGGCTACTGCGAAATCATTTGCTTCTTCACAGGCAACTGCAAAATCATTTGCTTCTTCACAGGCAACTGCGAAATCAAGTGCTTCTTCACAGGCTTCTGCAAAATCAAATGTTTCTGCAAAACCAAGTGCGTCAGATCAAGCTGCCACAAAATCAAGTGCTTTACCTCAGGTGACTGCATCAAATGATTTTTCTCAGCTTACAGCTTCAAATGTTTCTGAAGACGCTGTGACTTAAAAAAAAAAAATAACACCTCGACCTTGTGTCTTTTGTGGAGTATTTCTGCAACCCAGGTTCACAGCGTTTACCCAAAGAAAACAAATCCAAACAATCTTCTAATTGACATTTATTGTTCATGCGACTGTTTTTGGAAACAGATTTTTTTGGGTTAAATCAGATGCCAATAACCTCAACTCCAAACAATGTCGAAAACAGGTGATTAGAATATAACGAGTCAGAGGATCTGGTATAAAAGAAAACAAAAGACGATAGAACGAGGCAGAAAAGGTGGCACTGATTTAGCACCAATGTTTGTTCTCTGCCAACACCTGACTTGCTGTCTCATTTACACATGAGAATGAAGTGAAAAGGTCTTGTTACCAAAATCTAACAGGAAATAACAGTGAACAACAAAATAACACAGTGAACAACAAAGTAACAATCAAAATATTCTAAAACTCCTAGATACCGCATAAATAAATGACAGTAAATAGAACACTACATACTCTATTAAAAAATAATTAAATTACTATTAACCTGACTGTCAGGCAGGTTACAATTTCAAACCAAACTTGTGAGGCATCTGAAGAGAAAACATGGAAAAGTGGAAAGCGTGAAAGCAGCATTAAGTCTTCCTGTTCCAGGACAGTTGATAGCATTTGAATCACTAAGGAAAGAAGGCATTGTACAGTTTTTGATGATACCAACATTTGAAAAATGACAGTGTACCTTTTATCAGAGTGCATCACATAATGCCCTGTGTAGGTGGGCTATTTTCCTTAAAAAAAAATTGTATTGTTCTTTCTGGCTTCCCTTGGTCTGTTTACCTGTCGTTTTCTTCTTAAACGTCATTGTAATGCCTGCACTGTCTTCAGTTTTGAGCTATCTTCAGTTTCTTTTATGAATATCTTTCATCTTCCATTGTTTGGACAATGTATGCGTCTATTTTCGGTGTTACTATTATGGAAATTTTCTGATAGGTTGGTGGTTATTTGGCGTCTTACGCTGCTACTAATATACATGTTTATAACTGTTTGTGAAGTAATTCTTATTCTTTTTGGACTACAATGCGAGAGCGTTAACTCCAAATTTGTAGCAGCTCCCAAAATTATGTTTCTGTATATACGGCTTGTCTTGGGTGCAGGTGACACACTTCAATGACATTTTGGGGCTTTTCTTTACTTGACGGTGTGGGTCAGCCAGAGATGGGTTGAGAGAACAAAAGAGAGAAACAACTTGTTACCATAGATCTGGCAGGCGAACATGAGACTGTGTAAACTACAGAGAACAGGAAGTTATGTTGTTCTATGGAATTTACTTATCCTAAGGTTGACCAGAAAAAAAAAAACAAACAAAAAACCAGAAAGGGGGTGGGTGAGGGGGGGGGGGTGGTGGAAAAGTGAGACAGAGGATACGAAAGGCAAATATTCAAATTTGGTGTTTGGATTTGGTGATCTCTCCTTTGCTGATTGTTGATGTTTTTCCAGTCTGTTTCCACTTCGTTGATTTTACTCTTTAAACATAGTGATTAAGTAGCTTGATCTGATTTTTTTATCATCATTCACATACATTTCCAGTGAACTATATGTATGTGACCATGTTCTGTTTTATTGAGAAAGAGAAGGAATCCTGAGAAGCAGATGAGAGAGGGGGAGGAGGAGGTGGGGGGTGGGGTAGAGAACAGGACAAGCAAAGTTCTCCGTAAGTGAGAGAGGGAGAATGTGTTACACATGCTCAGATTGTAGACCACATGATTTATAAGTTACATATTGTCTCTAGTTTTTGTTAAATAAATCATTTGCATGTAAGTGATTGAGAGTTTATTTTCATGTGGCCACATGGTTGTTTTTCAGTGTTCGTCTTCATGCCTCCCCCACCCCCCTCTCTCTCTCTCTCTCTCTCTCTTTCTCTCTTCTTTTTTATACTATTTTTTAAAAGAATTTTGTAGTTGAGAGTTTACTGACATAATTATCTTGCACTTAACAAAAATGAAATGTAAAATTCAAACACGTCAAAAGCACAAATACCGGTGTAAACAGCACATTTTCAGTTTATTTCAAACTTTCTTCAGGCTAAAGGTTTGGCCAACAAGAATGGTTGGTTTAACAAAAATGAAAGTGTCCTTTCTTTATTTCAGATGTGACTCTTGGATGGACTTGTTACTGTTAAGATGGCATCTTTTGCTTCAGTTTTTTTCACTCCTCAAGAAAGAGTAAGTAGCTTCATCATTTTAATTAGTTTTTTTTTATTTATTTGTTTATGTTACTTTATATTGTTAGTTATTGATTTGTTTATTTTGCTTTTGCTTTAATAACTTATTTATTTATTTATTTTCATATTTATATATTTATAAAAGTATTTGTATTGTAGTATTGTACATCACCACACATCCGCATGCATGGCCATGGTACATACACACATCTGCGCGCACCACACACACACACACACACACACACACACACACACACACACACACACACGCACACTTCCACATGTTCACATATCAAGTCAGTCCATAGTGTGACAGAGAGGTGGGAAAATTATTAGTACTCAGTCACCCGCTTTAACAAGAGGGGATGTTTGAAAGTTGGCAGTGTGGGAATATTACAGAAGTAAGAATGCAGCAAGTTCTGTAGACTCGGGTCATTAAATTAAACTAAAAGCCAGTTTCCAACACTTCTTTTTCCAAATTTGAAAAGTTTTATATTTGATGACTAGCGAGTATGAAAAGGTTGCTATGTGATGAGCAAAACTGAAATGTAGGGTAAATGAGAGCGGTCAAAATGAGTCAATGACAGTATGCAGGGATTCCAGTCTTGTACACACAAGGGAATTTAACAGGAACCAGTGGAGTTCTTTCTGAAGAGATGTTATATGATCTTGTCACTTTTTTTTTAAGAACAAGTCATGCACTACTGGTTTTAAATCGCTGAAGATGATGTTAATCTTCTGCAGGGACACTAGCAGATGCAGAATTGCAGAAGTCCAAACAGGAGGTTATCAAGAAAGAGCTAGCCAGCATTGTGCAGGAGTTGTCTGAAAGATATATGTGTATGGTGAGATTGACGCAGTTCACCTCAAATGTATGAAACAAGCGCATCAAACACTGCTGATCTGATCATGCATAAAGATTAACTAATCATTTTCACTCCGAGAATTTTTCAGTTTTGTAAACAAACAGTGTTCTCACCAATGTCAACAGAATGTTTGTCAAGCATCCTAAGGCGAGAGCATTTCCCTATGGACATAGTCTGTTTTGTTCACAATCGGTAAACGCTTGCTGATGTTCATCCATTATAAAATATTGTCAGTGCATGTCTCAACACTCGTTGAGGCAAATGAAAAATCACAAAGCGTGCTTCACGTTGTCCGAGTGGTCTAAAGGTCAAATTCAAAGCCAGGTTTGGTCCAGAATTTTTTCTCCTTGTACAGCCTCCAGTTAGCACACGTAAAAGAACCCACAGCAGCACGAGCAAAATTCTGCAGACAAAAGCCTATGATATTTAAGGAAAAACAGTAACAACCACATGCAGGAAAATATAGGTGGCTCTGAACCATAGGTGGCTGTCTATTTCAGAGCAGTCTGACTTTCATGTGGAACATTTCCATTGTGACTAAAAAATGAAATCCGATCCAATCCAATCCAATCCGACATCCTGGTTTAGTGAAGAATAAGTAGTTTGAATAAGTTACTTAAAAATATACTTTTTAGATAAGCCCAGGATTCATCCCAGATTGGTTTTCGTTCACTTAACCATAATTTGTCAAAATGACTTGCTTTTTTCCAGGTTTACTTAAGGGCATGACTCTGCAGTGTGAAAAATAGCAGTTGAAAAATGACTGATAATTTTATGATTTGATGTTTTGTTTATTTTCAGGGGTATTTTACCTGATCATCCAGATAGTGAGGGTGAATACAGTCTCAGCTCTAGGCATCCTGAAGGACCTGATATACACAGGCAACATTCTGAACAAGATGATTCATCTGAACATGGCATGGTAGGCGCTTTTTTTTTTTTTGGGGGGGGGGGGGGGGGGGGGGTCCTCCAACCTCTAATTTTTTTCCCACTTTTTTGTTGGGCCTCCAGCTTCTTATTTTTCCCCCACTCCTCTTTTTTATCCTCCAGTCTCTCACACAGCACGCATAGTCTGTGTGTATTATTACCGATGGACAGTCAAATGTGAACTTAAATGTTTTAGCGTTTGGTATAAAGGTGTCTGGGTTCATTAATGTTATATGTGTTTGGTGTGCTGACACTCTCATTCTGTTATATTTACTGTTCATAACAATGACAGCAAGAAAAAAACAATTAATCCAATAGGTGAAACTAATTTTTCCTTTCATTTTTGACAAACTTCGAACTCCAAGTTCCCTTTAAAAAATCATCTTTAGCTGATTGTCTTTTTGAAGATACTGATACACATTTTTGTGATAAGTATGATATGATTAATAAATTGAAATGACCTTAAAGATTACTAGAGTTTTCAAAGTCAAATGATATGTTTGTATTGGATAATTTTAGATGAGCACCAGTTTCTATCGGTATTTTTTGTTCAATAAATCTCCAAAGATTGAATACATTTGGACACTCACAAAAAAAAAAGTTCTGTGAAATCAACTGTATCATTACAGAGTGAACATTTGTTTGTTTCTTTAACTTTCATTTTGTTGAGCATGATATTAGTGGGGTGTATGTAAAGTAATATCTTCCAGTGTAATACTCTAAACCTTGCTTCTTTGGTAAATTGTGTGGGTTTGCTCTTAACCATGCCAATTTGTTTACATCAAAATCAAACTTTCTGTTCCAGAAAAGGAATGCTGTTGGTACCGGCATTTCTTTATGTGCTTGTAAAATTTTCTAAATTTTGTTGTTGTTGTTTTTTTTTGGCTTAGACGCATTATTAGTTTTAATGCCATAGGGTTATCAGGACTCTCAGTGTACATTTACAAAAGTCAGAAAAAGCCATGTATTATGTAGTAATGCATTTTGTGGTGCTAAAAAAACAATGATAAAATATAGTATAACTTTTCCATTTCATAAATGGACAGATTTGTCTATATAAATCAAAACCTTTGTCATCCAAAACAACTCTGACACTATGTTCTTTTGTAATTTCATAATTTACAAAACCAGTTCGCATTGTAACTGTTAAGCTTCAAGGAAAAAAAAGTAAAGACGCTGTTGTGAATGTCATAAGTCTGAAATAGCTTTCATTTTGAAAGAATTTGGTGGATTGCAAAAGATTACTAAGGATTGATTGAGGAAAAGGAAGAACTGGTAGTACCCAAAGAAACCATGAGTGTCCTATCTTGTAAGTAGGTGAGATGAAGTTGCTTCAAGGATCCAAATGCCAATGGTTTTGGAGCAGTTCTGCATCCACATGTCAGAGAAATGAAAATGTTGTTAAGAGCTGAATCATGATCAAAGAGTTGGACCCTGTTCTTGATTGCAAATATCATCACCAACAACATTGTCGGTCAGTGCACCCTCAGACCTACAACTAATTTTTGCCATTGCTCCTATAGCTTTTTTTTTTTTTAGCGAGATGCAGCGATGGGTCCATGTAATAAACTTTTGAATGAAGGTGATTTTCACAAGAAATCCTTTTCCTTTAATCTGATTTTTACGGATTTTTTTTTTGTTTGTTTTCAGTTCAAAGGTTGTTATGTTGTTTACATTCAGAATGACAGATTGTGTTTAATATATCTCTAAATTGCCTGACCTTATTGTTTCGCTGTTTCAGATGGGGGATTCTGGTCCAGACGAAGATCACATCGTCTTGGAGGAGGAAGACCCTAGTTGCTATGATTATGTTCCCGACACTTCAGAAGATGAAGACTCCAGTCAGTCCTGGACTTTTCCAATGCTGAAGATGAACAAACCAGGTATTTTTCATTTCACTGGGGAAAGTAGAACTGCAAGATTCATGCGTTCTTGGCCCTTGTGCTTGGCATTTTTATTCGCATGTATCAGCCCATTGTTTGTCCATCCACCTGTCTCCTATGATCAATTTATGATCATGATGTTGATTATAATTATTGATAAACATATCACTTTGGGTTGTTCCTCAAGTACCATGTTCATTGCATTTTATCCATAATCCTTAGGGGGACCGTTAGTGGTCTCCATAAGGTTTCAGTCTGTAGTTCATTGTCATTCAGCTTATCATTTTAACATCATCATCGTTATTATTGCTGTTGTTATTACTATTGCTTTTATTATTATTGTAAACCTCCCCTTGTTCCTACTGTAAAGAAACGCACAAGGGGAGATCGGGTTCGGGAGAAAGTTGGACCAGGTTCATCTAAAAAAGACAAATGAGTCAGGCCCAGTGAAGATTTTCTTTCTTTTAATTTGGTCTACAAGGTGAAAAGAAAAACATAAAGGTAAAGACAGAGAAAAGGTAAAACTAAAAGTAAAGCGAAAACAATAAGGGCTCTTGCAACCGTGGCATTTCTGGTGCCATCAGAACACCATCACCACACTTCACAGACTAAAGTGTAGTCCTCTCCGTTTGAGATTTGGGGCCTGACTGAATAACTCAGTAAATTCCCAAACCCCAACACTTTCCTTTGGCGCCCCCTAGGGACGCCATCCTCTCAGATTCCTACGCCTCGTGAATATTTATAAGGGTTTTACATGCTTAACAGCAGCAATTAACTACAAACTTCATATCACCTACATGTCCCTCTAACCTAAGCATACAACATCTTCTCAAACATTGCGTGATCCGAGGTCTCGCAAGTTTGAAGTAAAAAATCGTAATCAGAACTATTTCCCTTAAAATCTCCCCGGCTGAGCAACATCCTAAATAGTAAGCCCCTCCCACAACTACTGATCTTCCTCTTACATAATGGGGCTGGCACCTCCATAAACTTTCCCCGGTCTAGCCGAGCGTATTCCCTCTTTGGAATTTCCGGCCCGTCGCCGGTCAGTGCCCACAAAGGGATTCCTCCTTAGATCGCCACACAACTGGGCGAACTTATTGGGGTCATCAGACTACCTGCCTCGGTTAATTTAAACATCAGCCGTGGCACTCCACATTGGAAGCACACAAGACTCTCTGGTACACCATAGGTGGTGTACATTATTATCACTATTATTTGCCATACTTTTTAGATAATGAAGCGCTCTGGATTATAAGGCACATCCCTTGAATTTAAAAAAAAAAGAAAGAATCCTAGAAAAATGCGCTTTTGATTATAGGGCGATACAATTCTGATGAAAGAAAGGCAAATGAAAGTCATAATTTGCAAAACCAAATGAGACTGCAATGAAGTTGCGAATGATCATCAATTAGCAGGAAAGAAAGCTAAATCAGAGACAAGAAACATGTACATGTTCAAAATCACCAAGTTCAGGTAACACAGTCATGATTATTTACTGTTTCAATCATCCCATTTATCTGGGGAGAATCCAGACAATTCTGATTCTTCTGAGTTCAGCAACAACAGCAGGAGAATCGCCTTGTCCACCACGCTGCTTGAAGTGAAGGTCGCGGTACTACTTTCTTTGTCACTTTCCAGATCAGCTGAAGGCCCAGGCTGTTGTCTGTTTCGGCCTCGTTTGCTACTGCATCTGCTGCAACAATACTGCTTTCTTGAAACCGTTCCTGATCATCTGTGGGGAAACTTGTTCCCAAGCAGAAACAATCCAGGTGCAAACGTCAGAAATGGTTGCATGACGATGTCCTGTTTTCATGAAAGAATGTTCCCTTCAGTCATCCAAGTCTCCCACAGACACTCAAACCTCTGCTCTGCATGAATCGAAAACACCAGGAAATGCTGCCAGTAAAATTTGTCGCTGCCATTTCCTTTGTTTTCAGATGAATTTGCACATCTCAGATCAGCTCTCTGAACATGCACCTAATTCTCCAGTTCAGCTTCGAGTTCAGGCCATTGTGTATTATTCCTGCAGAAGGACTTTCATGTTTTCTTGCAGCTTGCAAGTTCTTTTCTCTGTTGTTGCATGGATTTGTTGATCCCAAGTTCATAAGCGACTTTCTGATTGCTTGTTTGCAGCGCACAATTCGTCGCTTTCAGTTTGAAGGCTGCATTGTAAGATGTTTACTGTTCGATCGACTGATGCAGGCTCTTTTAGTCTTTACGATCATCTAAATCAGTGTTGTGTCACTTGTCAGTCAGTCAGTCCTAAATTTAGCAAAAGCATGCAGTACTGGTAATCACAACAGTTTCTGCATGAGTATCTGTTTTTTCTAATTGATTGGTTTGTTTATTTTGGGTTCTCTTTTTGATTCTGGACATGATTGTTCTGGACATGATTGTATTTCAAGTCCATGTCCCTTGTCCAATTTCTGATTTTTTCCACTAGTAGAATGCTCTTGATTATTAGTCATAAAGGTCAAGGCTGAAGGAAAAAAAATATCACCTGAGAGTCCAAACATTATGGTTTCTCATATACGGCTTAGAGATATCCTCCTAAGCATCACGCTCATTATGCTTTGTCCTTAAAGGGACTGATTTGTTGTCCCCCAACGGTTTTGATCTGCAGTTCAGTGTCGTTCACCATGTTATCATTTATTATTACTAGTGTTCTATTGAAATACATTAAAATTTCCATTATCATTGTTATTACTTTTCAGTTTTGGTGTTGGTTCTGCCTTTATTTTATGTTTTCTTATTTTTCATATCATTTACTTTATTATTTTTTATGTTAACCCTTGAGAGTGGATCTTCTTTTTAGGTGGGATTCTGTCGTGTTTTTGTTAATAAAAAAACAACACCTCCTATGACAAATTTATAAGTATGAGGATGATGTTGAATGTTATTATTGATAAACATATCAGTTACAGGTGTTCCTTTAAGTACCACGCTCACTGTATTTCATCCTTAATCCTTATGGGGACTGATTGGTGATCCCCATAAGGTTTCGCTCTGTAGTTGACTTTCGTTTAGCTTATCATCATCATCACTAACAGTATTGTTTAGTATTATTATTATTTATCCAACATACTGTATTTTATTCTTAATCCTTAGGGGGCCAATTAGTGATCTCCATAAGGTTTCGGTCTGTAGTTTACTGGCCTTCAGCTTATCATCATTACCATCATCATTACCATCATCATCATCATCATTATTATTGTTATTATCATTATTATCATGTATCTAACATTTTGGTGTCATATACTCTACCATGTCAAACTGGTGCGATTAACGGCAGTTGGTTAGCTCTGTTGGCCGCAGTTGGTTAGCTCCGTTGTGTGGCTAACGCATTAATAAGACGCCTCGCCTACTTCCGTCTCTAGCAACAACATTGAACACTTCCTGTTTGTCATTCTTCAGACGGCCATTTACAGAAGGACTGGTTTTTTTGCTCTGTCTCGCCTATCCCCTGTCTTGATTTATAGCCTCAATGACTTTACCATAGGTGTTGGCCGAGTTCATTTCAGTTTTCTATTCACAGCCTCACTAACCTTACTACAGGTATGGGCTTAGTTCATTCCGCACCCTCGGCGCTCCGTCGCAGTGAGATCCATGCGCTCGGGGGCGATCCCAGGGATCTTGCTTTCCACCCGGACGGTTCTCCCTCTCTCTGTTTGCGGCCAGAGCTCCCACGCTAAGACTCGTGAACTGAGCACTCCATCTCCCCCTTTCAGAATCAGAGCCCTCTATGATATCCTCGGTTGGGAAAAAAAAAAAAAGGGGGGGGGGGGGGTGAACTAATTTCTGCCCTACCGGGTGCCTGAGATGCTGCTGGGAGCAGTCCTGGCCGAAGCACTTCTCCGGGCATCGTCTCCTCATGTCTATCAACGCTAACATGATCTCCCATGCCAGTGAAGCCTTATTCCTATGTGGGAGTAAGTTCTCTATTTCTTCTGTTTTCTTTTCTGTGCCTCCTTTTGGTCCACTCCATTCACCTGCATGGTTCTTTTTAAAACTCAACCTGATACACATGTTTTCAGTTTCTCCCCTTGGATATCTGTTGTTCTCAATTAGGATGGGCCATGTGTATTATCGATTTTTATACTTCTGTGTATCTTAGATAGGTGTAGGGAAATGGGGAGAAGAAGCTTAATTGCCAGAGTCATGGAGTGGGATTTTGGCGGAGTGGTTAGCATGAGTTCGAACCCAGGTTTGGCTAGGATTTTTCCCCCTGCACTAGACTTTTATTGGTGGTCTCAGCACTAGTGTTTGCATGAGACAGTAAAAAGCGGTCCTACCGTGTGCAGCACGCACTTAGCAAATGTCAAAGAACCCCTGGCAACAAGAGCATTATTCCTTGCAAATTTCTGTAGACAAAAGCCACTGTCATAGGGAAAAACAGTAACACAGACACAGGTCGGGCCCTGAGGTCAGAGTGTGGTTGCCTAAAGTGCAGGGAACTAAAAAGACTGTCACATATGGAATCTTCTCATTCATGTATTGGGTGAATCCCCAGAGTGTTTACTGGGGAACGCAATCAGTCAAACACATGGATTCGATCGCAGGGGTTGTTTGACATATATACAGCCTTCAATCTCTGAAGTTTATAAATTTGTAAGAATTAAAGCACTGTCATTGCAAGTCGATAGTGTTAGTGTACACTTGCCGCTACACAAAAACAGTTAATCATTGTCGAGAGAGAGAGAGAGAGCGAGTGAGCAGATGAGTAACGAGTTTATATTTTAACAGTGTAGGCTTACTGTGATTAAAAAAAAAACAACAGAACAAAACAAAACATAAATCTCTCTCTCTCTCTCTCTCTCTCTCTCTCTCTCTCTCTCTCTCTCTCTCTCTCTCTCTTTTCAACCAATTTTTCTCTCTCCCTTCAACCCTTTTTTTAAGAATAGGCAGTTGGGTTGTCTGTTGCAGGAATACCACCAGCTGTTGAAATGTCTTCAAGGGTTTCATCTGACTGTGTGGCTGATGCAAATACAAGGGCTTGGACTCGGGCTTCAACAAAATCAAGTGCTTTGACCCAGGCTTCTGCAGAATCAACTGCTTCGACTTGGGCTTCTGCGAAATCTAGTGCTTTATCTTGGGCTTCTGCAAAATCAAGTGCTTCAACTAAGGCTTCTGCGAAATCATCTACTTCAACAAGGGTTTCTGCGAAATCAAGTGCTTTGATATGGATTTATGTGAAATCAAGTGCTCAAACTGAGACTGCTGCAAATCAAGTGCTTCTTCAGAGACTGCTGCAAAATCAAGTGCTTTTTCACAGGCTGCTGTGAAATTAAGTGCTTCTTCACAGGCTGCTGCAAAAGCAAGTGCTTCTTCAGAGACTGCTGTGAAATCAAGTGCTTCTTCAGAGACTGCTGTGAAATCAAGTGCTTTTTCACAGGCTACTGCAAAATTAAGTGCGTCTTCACAGGCTGCTGCAAAAGCAAGTGCTTCTTCAGAGACTGATGTGAACTGAAGTGCTTCTTCAGAGACTGCTGTGAAATCAAGTGCTTTTTCACAGGCTGCTGTGAAATTAAGTGCTTCTTCACAGGCTGCTGCAAAAGCAAGTGCTTCTTCAGAGACTGATGTGAAATCAAGTGCTTCTTCAGAGACTGCTGTGAAATCAAGTGCTTTTTCACAGGCTACTGCAAAATTAAGTGCTTCTTCACAGGCTGCTGCAAAAGCAAGTGCTTCTTCAGAGACTGATGTGAACTCAAGTGCTTCTTCAGAGACTGCTGTGAAATGAAGTGCTTTTTCACAGGCTACTGCAAAATTAAGTGCTTCTTCACAGGCTGCTGCAAAAGCAAGTGCTTCTTCAGAGACTGATGTGAACTCAAGTGCTTCTTCAGAGACTGCTGTGAAATCAAGTGCTTTTTCACAGGCTACTGTGAAGTCAAGTGCTTCTTCACAGGCTGCTGCAAAAGCAAGTGCTTCTTCAGAGACTGCTGCAAAATCAAGTGCTTCTTCAGAGACTGCTGTGAAATCAAGTGCTTCTTCACAGGCTACTGCGAAATCAAGTCTTTTTCACAGGCTACTGCCAAATCATTTGCTTCTTCACAGGCAACTGCAAATCATTTGCTTCTTCACAGGCTACTGCGAAATCATTTGCTTCTTCACAGGCAACTGCAAAATCATTTGCTTCTTCACAGGCAACTGCGAAATCAAGTGCTTCTTCACAGGCTTCTGCAAAATCAAATGTTTATGCAAAACCAAGTGCGTCAGATCAAGCTGCCACAAAATCAAGTGCTTTACCTCAGGTGACTGCATCAAATGATTTTTCTCAGCTTACAGCTTCAAATGTTTCTGAAGACGCTGTGACTTAAAAAAAAAAAAAAACACCTCGACCTTGTGTCTTTTGTGGAGTATTTCTGCAACCCAGGTTCACAGCGTTTACCCAAAGAAAACAAATCCAAACAATCTTCTAATTGACATTTATTGTTCATGCGACTGTTTTTGGAAACAGATTTTTTTGGGTTAAATCAGATGCCAATAACCTCAACTCCAAACAATGTCGAAAACAGGTGATTAGAATATAACGAGTCAGAGGATCTGGTATAAAAGAAAACAAAAGACGATAGAACGAGGCAGAAAAGGTGGCACTGATTTAGCACCAATGTTTGTTCTCTGCCAACACCTGACTTGCTGTCTCACTTACACATGAGAATGAAGTGAAAAGGTCTTGTTACCAAAATCTAACAGGAAATAACAGTGAACAACAAAATAACACAGTGAACAACAAAGTAACAATCAAAATATTCTAAAACTCCTAGATACCGCATAAATAAATGACAGTAAATAGAACACTACATACTCTATTAAAAAATAATTAAATTACTATTAACCTGACTGTCAGGCAGGTTACAATTTCAAACCAAACTTGTGAGGCATCTGAAGAGAAAACATGGAAAAGTGGAAAGCGTGAAAGCAGCATTGAGTCTTCCTGTTCCAGGACAGTTGATAGCATTTGAATCACTAAGGAAAGAAGGCATTGTACAGTTTTTGATGATACCAACATTTGAAAAATGACAGTGTACCTTTTATCAGAATGCATCACATAATGCCCTGTGTAGGTGGCTTTTTTCCTTAAAAAAAATTGTATTGTTCTTTCTGGCTTCCCTTGGTCTGTTTACTTGTCGTTTTCTTCTTAAACGTCATTGTAATGCCTGCACTGTCTTCAGTTTTGAGCTGTCTTCAGTTTCTTTTATGAATATCTTTCATCTTCCATTGTTTGGACAATGTATGCGTCTATTTTCGGTGTTACTATTATGGAAATTTTCTGATAGGTTGGTGGTTATTTGGCATCTTACGCTGCTACTAATATACATGTTTATAACTGTTTGTGAAGTAATTCTTATTCTTTTTGGACTACAATGCGAGAGCGTTAACTCCAAATTTGTAGCAGCTCCCAAAATTATGTTTCTGTAAATACGGCTTGTCTCAGGTGCAGGTGACACACTTCAATGACATTTTGGGGCTTTTCTTTACTTGACGGTGTGGGTCAACCAGAGATGGGTTGAGAGAACAAAAGAGAGAAACAACTTGTTACCATAGATCTGGCAGGCGAACATGAGACTGTGTAAACTACAGAGAACAGGAAGTAGTTCTATGGAATTTACTTATCCTAAAGTTGACCAGAAAAAAAAAAAAAAAAACCCAGAAAGGGGGTGGGTGAGGATGGGGGTGGTGGAAAAGTGAGACAGAGGACACGAAAGGCAAATATTCGAATTTGGTGTTTGGATTTGGTGATCTCTCCTTTGCTGATTGTTGATGTTTTTCCAGTCTGTTTCCACTTTGTTGATTTTACTCATTAAACATAGTGATTAAGTAGCTTGATCTGATTTTTTTACCATCATTCACATACATTTCCAGTTAACTATATGTATGTGACCATGTTCTGTTTTATTGAGAAAGAGAAGGAATCCTGAGAAGCAGACGAGAGAGGGGGAGGAGGAGGTGGGGGGTGGGGTAGAGAACAGGACAAGCAACTCTGTAAGTGAGAGAGGGAGAATGTGTTACACATGCTCAGATTGTAGACCACATGATTTATAAGTTACATATATATTGTCTCTAGTTTTTGTTAAATAAATCATTTGCATATAAATGATTGAGTGTTTATTTTCATGTGGCCACATGGTTGTTTTTCAGTGTTCGTCTTCATGCCCCCCCCCCCCTCTCTCTCTCTCTCGTTTTGTTTGCATATATGTATGTCTGTGTTGAGGGAGAGTAGGGTGGAATAGACCAAACAGTTTTTTTTAATGTTGCACATGGACTTAAAGCATGTAAACATACACTTGCAAGAAATGAAGTAATTCATAACAGTTTATTCAATGAAATTAAAAATGACATTTCTAAAACGGACAACATGCAAATACAAAATCAAACCAAACTTTTTTTTCTGTCTTACGTTCTGTGGCGCTCCCAGTAGCGTAACCCCCGTGCCCCTCATTCCGACCTCCCCACGCACACCTAATCCAGGTTTATTCTGTCTTGGTCACAGCACCAGGAGTCCCAGGGCACTATCAATGTGTTTAGTTAGCGTGAAGCCACCCAGTAGAAGGACCCTACACTGCTGCTGAGTCACTTTGGTTCAGTAGTGCCTGTTCTGATTCAAAACATGCAGGACATGACCTACTAAGCCCCCTGCTAACAACAGTGTTAGATTGCTCGCGGAGCAAGACTGAGCAAGTGCTTCTCCTGATTAGAAAACTGTCACTGCATTCCTCCAGCGACAACCCCATAGACCACCCAGCACTGAAGCTTTGACACACACCACAACAATGGAAGTGGAGGGGAATTGGAACTGAGGTTACCACGAGAGCAGGGCATGAAATTTCACGCAACCTGAGACATTTTTCAATATTTCTTGAAGATGGATGAGGGTTATAAGGATGATGCATAAGTTGAAGCAGGATTTCAGGCGGTTCACAGGTTAATGTTGTTGTTTTTAGCTCACCTCGACGAAGAGGAGGGGGGCTTATGCTATACCCCAAGCGTCCACGTCACATCCGGTTAAGATGTTTGGATAAGCTCAGTATTGGACAAAGTATAAGCCCTACAAGGACCAAACTTGCACCAGTGAAGCATCTTGGCATGACTATTTGGATGCATGCTTTGGATGGTGACTATGACCTACTTTTTCCACACGAGTGGCTCGGTTGGGAAGTTTGGATTAGCTTGGACTTTGAAAGCAAGTGGGAAGACTGGAACCAAAGAGTCGAGAATAATCGTCTGTACAGATGCAACTTTGAGAATGTTGCTCAAATTTCCTGACCCACACTGCAGGTGCTTTCAAAGTTGCATCTGTACAGAGGATTATTCTTGACTGTGTGGTCCCAGTCTTCCCATTTGCATCTAAAACTCGCTCTACTCTGGGTAAGAGCCGGCAGAGGCTGAAAAAACAAACAAAACAAACAAAAAAAACTCAGTTAAAAAACTCAGTTGGAAAGACTCGGACCACACAGTCGAGTCTCATCTACTTAATGAATGAGTGAGTGTTGTTCAAATTTCTTGACCACCACTGCAGATGTCTGTATTTCTCAGACCTGGTTGATGCCGGGGTATATTATGAAAGTAAGCGTAGAGTACAGCCCAGTCATGTAGTCTGTCATCAAAATGGAACTCCGTTGCATCATCTGTATCATCCTCGTCCTCATTGATCAGCATAATTAAAAAACTGTCTCAGGTTTTGTGGCCCTTAGAGCCCTGCTGTCATAGTGACCTCAGCTTCGGTTTCCTCTCCACAGCTGTGCCCTTGGTGAATTCATGTCATGGTTACTGGTGTCGGCACATTTGTGGGGAATGTCGCTGGATGGACGTGGTGGTGCCCTCGGAGCGGAGGGGACCTCGCTCATGCTGGCTCCGTGACTAAGCCATTATTGTCGTCAGTAGGGGGTGTAATGGGTGGTGTCAAGCCAATATTGGATCAGAACAGCGAAGTGATCTGGCAGGAGTGCAGCGCCTCCTCTGGTCGGTTGCCTCTTAAGGACTTGACATTGACTGCTCCCAATGTGCTGCAATTGCCGTGGCTGTGGCTGAACAATCTGGGGTGCGACTGTGGACAGAGGTCTGGAATGAGCGGTGTGGGTGCAGTGCCACTGGGGTGGCTCAAAAACTGACACAGCTAAAAAAACAACAAACAAACAAACAAAAACCCCAAATCCTCACAATGATTTTGGCTCTGATGACATCTGAACCCCTGTCTCCTGATCAGAAGTACAGGATGCTAAACACTATGCTATGGTAACTAGCGTACTAAAACAAACTTAATAAAATTACCAAATCAACAGAAAAGACACACACACAAGGTTGAAAGCGATATGGTCAACACAATGCCATAAATAAATACAGTAGTCAGAGAGCAGTTCAAAACATCAGTGTTAAATATGTCTCCCTGAGAGTGATTTTTTACTGTGAAGTTGAGGTCGCCTTAAGAGCCTTTTTTTTTCATGAAGTCGCCCTAAGAGCATTCAAATATATAAAATCCTTAAGGCGACCGGCAAAAAAAGCTATATCTGTTTCTATTGAATACTGATCATTAATGACAACAACAGAGACAAACCAGTGCGTGAGGATTGCAAAGGCCTAATTTCAGCCTTGGTTGTACAAAGGAGACAAAGATAACCCCGGTCGCCTTAAAGATACTTTTCAATGTAGTCGCCCTATTACCAGATTAATTCTTATCCGTGCGTGGGTATGTATGTATGTATATTTATATATATACACATACATACATACATACATGCATGCATGCATACATACATACATGCATACGCACGCACGGGTGCGTGCGCACACACACACACACACACACACACAAGTACGCACGCACACGCAAACAACACACACACACATATATATATACATATATACATACATACATACACACACACACACACACACACACACACACACACACGCATGCTGACAACGATTACAACTACATGTAGTGTTTGCTAGCTATGCTGTATCTGCATTATTTAGTAGTTTGGGGGTTAACAAACCCACTGGGGGCCTTACTGGTCTTTCTCTTTATGTAGTATCTGGATACCACTGTTGACTTCAGTTGTTCTCTGAGTGGGTCCTTTGTGCAACATGAGTCTATGACAGTGGTGGTGCCCCAAGTTCTTTTTTTTTTTTTTTTTTTCAGAAATCCCATTTCTCCTCAATCATCTGGTTGTGGACAACACAGAATCAATGCAGTGTGTGGATACATATAATGAATACCACAATATCAGCCCAGATATATTGAATCTTTATATATATATATATAATTTTTTGAAGTATTTTGCAAATGATATAATATTTTGTACATTAATACTGGACGACAATATTTTAGCCCAGATATATTGAATCTTTATATCATTTTTCGAAGTATTTTGCAAATGATATGATATGTTGTACATTAATACTGCACAATGTTGCCATGAGATCTTTTCTTTTCTGTGCAGCCAGACCACAGGATAATATTTTGCCTCTGTACTTCCAATGTTTGTAGGGCAATCAAAGGCAAAGTGTGATTCATCCTGACCACCGTTTTTCTTTGAACATGCGGGGGAACATGCTACATTTTCCGATGATTCAAACCATTTCATGTTTGCCACGAAGCCCAACATTTTTTTTTTTTTTTTTTTTTTAATTCAAGTAAGTTCATACAGTACAACACATTAGAAAATAGAATAAATTAAAAAAAATCCAAACAAACAGTAGCAAAAGAGGAAATCCATACACCGAACACAACGACAGTACCATTCTACATTTTTAAGACACATGGTTACAGCCTCTTTACGTGGTAGAGAGAGAGAGAGAGAGAGAGAGAGAGAGAGAGTTTTATGCGTGAGAGTGGGTCCGACCACTCGCCCATATCGTTTCTTGAAAAAAAGTTAAATTGATGTAGTTAAGTGGATTCATGACAGACATGTTTACACTCTTTCGTCTCATCTGTACGCTGCGTTATGATATCACAGTCGATCTAACTGGACTGACAAGGGCGAGACGACAGTTTCTCATCTCCCACCCCTCTTTTCCGCCGCAAAGATAACGAGAAGAAAACCTAACCACTACGATTTACTTCACGTTCCATTTATGGATGATCCAAGTTGAGATTATTTAGTTTGTACATCTGCGGTATAAGGGAGACAACTGCTTCGAAGGGTCATTGCTGTTTAGGGGACAGAGTGTTGTCCCTTTGCTTGTACCGAACTGGATATAATGTTATCAAGAAAAGTCTCCCTTTGTTGCAGTACCTCCGTAACACGTACACACTATCTTAGTAGAAGTGTTCAGAGAGAGAGAGACAGAGACAGACGGAGAGAGACAGAGACACAGAGAGAGAGAGAGAGAGAGAGAGGTCAATTGCAGGGAAGGGGTGTGGGGAGGTGGAATGAGATGAGCAAGGAAGCTGGACGGGGACTTGGAAGAAAGGGGAAGGGGTCGGGGGATCGATTTGAGAGGCGCTTCAGACATAACTGGTAGCTTACATAGACTGCAAAGTGAGGAACTTTTCAAGATGACTGGTACTACTGGGGCTGACAACTTTGTGCATACACTTTCTTTTTTTTCTTTTCTTTTTTTTTTTCTTTTTTTTTCTTTTTTTTTTTTTTAAACATTTTTATTTGTTTTTATTGTTATTCCACATACAAAGAGAAAAAAAAAACCACCTACACACATACATGAAGAGAACAGCAAAAAGAAATAAACAACAACATTCATAACTAAAAGTTAGGTATAAAACAAGAAAAACAAACAAACAAACTAACATACACAAAGAGCCAAACCACACACACATGAAAAAAAAAAAAGAAGAAGAGAGAGATAGACAGTAGGAGAGAGAGAGAGAGAGAGTGTGTGTGTGTGTTTCAGTATAGCATTGTCTATGTAAAAAAAAAAAAAAAAAAGAAAAAAAGAACATGGTTACTTATTGACAATGCTATAAGAAGTATACATAAACCTGTATTAATCATATTGTTCTAATATTACTACCCATAGTAGATGTATACATGCGATGCGTTTGATGAAAAAAAGAAAAAAAATGTATATACATAGCAAGATAAATCAGCATGCATACACAGATAATAAAGGAAAGGCAGACAAATAGACAGACAGACAGACAAACAGACAGACAGACAGACGAACAGACAAGCAAAGAAACAGGAAGACAGAATGGGTTGGGTCACAGCAAGTGAAGATGATATATGTTATTATCATAAAGTACATTATTTCTCGAGTACCACTATACAGAAATATTTCAGCAGCATACAAGGGCCACACATGATATCCTCAGCAAAAGATAAAAAAAAAAGGAAAAAGATAATATGATTAGTCTAGTAACTGTTGTTATATTATGCATCATACTCATTTATATATTAATGCTGAAAAGACATGTTCCAGAGACGGTAACTAAAGCAACTACGGATGATCCAAGTTGAGATTATTTAGTTTGTACATCTACGGTATAAGGGAGACAACTGCTTCGAAGGGTTCATTGCTGGTTAGGGTACAGAGTGTTGTCCCTTTTCCTGTCGTACCCTTCTGGATATAATGTTATCAAGAAAGTCTCACTTTGTTTCAGCGCCTCCGTAACACGTATAAACCATCTTAGTAGAAGTGTCCAGAGAGAGACAAGACAAGACAAGACAAGACAAGACAAGACAAAATTCTTTATTTACGAGGATAATAGATAAGCACCGATGTGCTTTTTTACATCCAGTCCTCGCCCTGAGTAGGGTCAACTATATAAAATAAAAGGTAACAAAGGAAGCATGCAAAAAGTGACTAGAACTACAATACAATACGGGATTAAAATTTTAAAAAAAAAAAAAGAGAGAGAGAGAGAGAGAGAGAGAGACGCAGGAGCGAAGGGAGTGCAGGGTAAGTCTGCAGAGAGAGAGAGAGAGAGAGGGTGGGGGAGAAAGAGGCGAGAGTGGGTGCGATAAGAGAGCATGTTTAGAACAATCTGACAATCAAAAAATTCCAAAGAGATACAAGACAATCGATTTTGAAGCACCGGGAGGGAGGGGGGGCGATAGAAATAAAGCACAAATGGAGGTGGGAAATGCATAATGATAGCCCAGTCGCTACGGGTAGGAGGGAATGTCATATGGATAATAAATCAAGTCATTCCAGCAGAACCGTGAGAGAGAGAGAGAGAGAGAGAGTCACATAAGAATACAAGCATATTGACAGAATGACAAGAGGGCAGGAGGTAATAGGAAATCACACACACACACACACACACACACACACACACACATGTACTCATATAAGACATACTTACTAAACAAAATAACATACATGTGCATTTCAAGTACAAAACACTTTCTAAATAGTCGGGTATATATATAAGGCAAAGAGGGTGGTGGTGGTTGGTGGTGGATTTATGGCGGAGTATGTAAGTACTGACACATAAGATGGTTGAAATAATGGTGTTTGAAGGTTGATATGCATTGGCGTTGTTTGGTTGATTCATGGAGCGAGTTCCATTGACAGGAACCTGAATATGTTAAACTGGATTTGAATAAGTCAATTCTAGGAACAGGGACATGAAGTTTGGGTAGAGTCCTTGAGGAATTAATTAAGAATCTGTGAACTAATGTGGTGGGTGCCTTCCCAGACACAATCCTGTGCATTATGATCCCTTTGTTGTATTGTAATCTCAGACTTAATGGGAGAACTTGAATCTTTTTATAGTCCGAGTCCAGAAGACTACTGGTTTTTAGGAGGACTAATTTGAGTGCTCGCTTGAGTAGGCTTAACAATGGTTTGAGAGTGTTAGCGCTAGCACAGTCCCATAGTGTAGATCCATAGTCTATGTATGATTGAATATGAGACTGGAAAAAGAGCTTGCGTGAATGCAGGTCGAGGAAGCGTTTGATTTTGGAGAGTTGATAAACTTTCTGTGAAACTTTTTTGCATAGTGAGGTTATGTGAGCTTGCCAACTCATATTGTTATCAGTTGTTATTCCTAGCACTTTGAGGCATGTAACCTGTTCAACGGGTTCATTTTTAAGATGTACAGGAGGAAACTTAAGAGTGAGATTTTGTCTTTTTTGCCTAGTTGTGATAAGCATGGATTTAGTTTTTTGAGGGTGAAGCGACATGTCATTTAGTTCAGTCCATTTGACGAGGTCATTCGCACTTTCTTGTAAAGTGTGTGCAAGAACAGTAACATCAGAATGATTTGTATGTATTGTTGTATCATCAGCAAAGAGTTCACAGGTGGATGTGATATGGAGAGGTAAATCATTGATGTAAATTGTGAACAGTAAGGGACCCAGGATAGAGCCTTGTGGGATGCCATAGGAAAGTGTTTGAAATGAAGAGAAAGTTGTATTAATTTTTACACATTGTTGCCTATTTGTGAACCATCTTAGTAGAAGTGTCCAGAGAGAGAGAGAGAGAGAGAGAGACAGACAGAGACAGAGACAGACAGAGATAGAGACACAGAGAGAGAGAGAGACAGACAGACAGAGACAGAGACAGACAGAGATAGAGACACAGAGACAGAGAGAGAGAGAGAGAGAGAGAGAGAGAGAGAAGTAAATAGCAGGGAAGGGGGTGTGGGGAGGTGGAGTGAGATGAGCAAGGAAGCTGGAAGGGGACTTGGAAGAAAGGGGAAGGGGTCGGGGGATCGATTTGAGAGGCGCTTCAGACATAACTGGTAGCTTACATAGACTGCAAAGTGAGGAACTTTTCAAGATGACTGGTACTACTGGGGCTGACAACTTCGTGCATACACTTTCTGTTTTTTCTTTTTTTTTTCTTTTTTTCTTTTTTTTTTTCTTTTCTTTTTTTTTTTAAAACATTTTTATTTGTTTTTATTGTTATTCCACATACAAAGAGAAAAAAAAAAACCCTACACACATACATGAAGAGAACAGCAAAAAGAAATAAACAGCAACATTCATAACTAAAAGTTAGGTATAAAACAAGAAAAACAAACAAACAAACTAACATACACAAAGAGCCAAACCACACACATGAAAAAAAAAAAAAAGAAGAGAGAGATAGACAGTAGGAGAGAGAGAGAGTGTGTGTGTGTGTTTCAGTATAGCATTGTCTATGTAAAAAAAAGAAAAAAAAAGAAAAAAAGAACATGGTTACTTATTGACAATGCTATAAGAAGTATACATAAACCTGTATTAATCATATTGTTCTAATATTACTACCCATAGTAGATGTATACATGCGATGCGTTTGATGAAAAAAAGAAAAAAAATGTATATACATAGCAAGATAAATCAGCATGCATACACAGATAATAAAGGAAAGGCAGACAAATAGACAGACAGACAGACAAACAGACAGACAGACAGACGAACAGACAAGCAAAGAAACAGGAAGACAGAATGGGTTGGGTCACAGCAAGTGAAGATGATATATGTTATTATCATAAAGTACATTATTTCTTGAGTACCACTATACAGAAATATTTCAGCAGCATACAAGGGCCACACATGATATCCTCAGCAAAAGATAAAAAAAAGGAAAAAGATAATATGATTAGTCTAGTAACTGTTGTTATATTATGCATCATACTCATTTATATATTAATGCTGAAAAGACATGTTCCAGAGACGGTAACTAAAGCAACTACGGATGATCCAAGTTGAGATTATTTAGTTTGTACATCTACGGTATAAGGGAGACAACTGCTTCGAAGGGTTCATTGCTGGTTAGGGTACAGAGTGTTGTCCCTTTTCCTGTCGTACCCTTCTGGATATAATGTTATCAAGAAAGTCTCACTTTGTTGCAGCGCCTCCGTAACACGTATAAACCATCTTAGTAGAAGTGTCCAGAGAGAGACAAGACAAGACAAGACAAGACAAGACAAAATTCTTTATTTACGAGGATAATAGATAAGCACCGATGTGCTTTTTTACATCCAGTCCTCGCCCTGAGTAGGGTCAACTATATAAAATAAAAGGTAACAAAGGAAGCATGCAAAAGTGACTAGAACTACAATACAATACGGGATTAAAATTAAAAAAAAAAAAAAAAAAGAGAGAGAGAGAGAGAGAGACGCAGGAGCGAAGGGAGTGCAGGGTAAGTCTGCAGAGAGAGAGAGAGGGTGGGGGAGAAAGAGGCGAGAGTGGGTGCGATAAGAGAGCATGTTTAGAACAATCTGACAATCAAAAAATTCCAAAGAGATACAAGACAATCGATTTTGAAGCACCGGGGAGGGAGTGGGGGGGGGGGGGGGGGGGGGGGGGCGATAGAAATAAAGCACAAATGGAGGTGGGAAATGCATAATGATAGCCCAGTCGCTACGGGTAGGAGGGGATGTCATATGGATAATAAAGCAAGTCATTCCAGCAGAACCGTGAGAGAGAGAGAGAGAGAGAGAGAGAGAGAGAGAGAGGAGAGTCACATAAGAATACAAGCATATTGACAGAATGACAAGAGGGCAGGAGGTAATAGGAAATCACAACACACACACACACACACACACACACACACACACACACACACACACACACATGTACTCATATAAGACATACTTACTAAACAAAATAACATACATGTGCATTTCAAGTACAAAACACTTTCTAAATAGTCGGGTATATATATATAAGGCAAAGAGGGTGGTGGTGGTTGGTGGTGGATTTATGGCGGAGTATGTAAGTACTGGCACATAAGATGGTTGCAATAATGGTGTTTGAAGGTTGATATGCATTGGCGTTGTTTGGTTGATTCAGGGAGCGAGTTCCATTGACAGGAACCTGAATATGTTAAACTGGATTTGAATAAGTCAATTCTAGGAACAGGGACATGAAGTTTGGGTGGAGTCCTTGAGGAATTTATTGAGAATCTGTGAACTAATGTGGTGGGTGCCTTCCCAGACACAACCCTGTGCATTATGATCCCTTTGTTGTATTCTAATCTCAGACTTAAGGGGAGAACTTGAATCTTTTATAGTCCGAGTCCAGAAGACTACTGGTTTTTAGGAGGACTAATTTGAGTGCTCGCTTGAGTAGGCTTAACAATGGTTTGAGAGTGTTAGCGCTAGCACAGTCCCATAGTGTAGATCCATAGTCTATGTATGATTGAATATGAGACTGGAAAAAGAGCTT
>CM065746.1:28925905-28935905 GCA_033310375.1 Conus canariensis | reverse complement strand
TCTTTAGAGTGGAATCTGTCATGCAAACAGTGTGCAGAACGTAACTTTCAAATTTTGGGGGTTGATTTATGTCCAAAACAATGGCCCGACCAACAGTCTACGCTTTGTCCTGGCTGAATGCTTTTGACAAATGCTGAAAATTTCCCCCTAAACAGTGCCTAAAACAGCAATCACCCATCTTGATTTCCCGACTGAACGTTTCATCCGAACATTCCCCACACGACAATTCTTCATGCTTTTTCTGATGGAATCTTTCTTCCGGACAGCGCCCAGAAGGTCTCCCTGTAGCGAGACCCCATGCCGTAATAGACAAAGAAATTGAACGTGGCGTTGATGTAGCTGAAAATTTCAGTAATCCACAATCCAGCCAGGAAAAAGTTCTGATTCTTCCGTCCAGAATGCACCTCAGGAAAGAAGAGCCAGCTGAAGCGGATGAGAGCGATGGGGGAAATGCAGGCGATGAACAACATGGAGTTTCCGATCAACATCTTGGTCAGAGCCACCTCACGGGCTGAGATCGTTGTTGTGCTCTCAGACCTCCACGTCACAATTTGACGTAGTTTCACAATCGTCATCACTGTCGTTGTCATCACCACGATCATCACCACCCCGGGTAGACCCACCCCGAACACAAAACCGTCCAAATATTCGATGAAGTCTTTGTGGGCAAGATAGAATTTGCCCTCTATAGTCGTAGTGAGAACCACCTCCGAGACAGGATCGTAGACGCAGTCTATACGAAAGCGGTAAGCCACGATGAAGAAGAGACTCATCACCACGACGCTGACGACAGCAATAACCCCGGCCATAGTTCTCGTGCGGAGTAGTGTCTGGAATTTGAGAGGGTTGAAGACACACAGGCATCTCTCGATGGCGATGATGGCGGAGAGGGCAGGAGAAACGAAACAGAAGCCGACGAAGAACAGAATGTTGTTGTTGGCCATGAAGGTGTTAATGGGGCCGAACCTCTGTCTGGTGGTGAACTGGATGTACAGCTGTTCGGTGTGCAGACACATCACGGTGATGAGGTACAGCTCATCCGACAGGGACAGAGCGAACAGACACAGGTTGACCCGATCCCGAAGGCCCTGTTTGAAGAACACCGCCATGTTGATGACGTTGGTGGGTCCGCCAATCAGAAAGAGAAGCACCAGGGCGTTGTTCTTGACCTGACGGACGATGTTCTCCACGTTCACACTGATGATGTTGTCAGGATTGTCCCAGGGAGGTACTCCATCTGACTGAAGATGACACGGACACAGTCCTCCCCAAAGGAGCCATTCTGTGTCCCATTGGAGACATCAAGTGAAGGATTTGCAACAGAGGATGCTTCAGTGGAACTCATGATGTGATGGAACTGTTCCAGGGTGTAAGGCAACGGACTGGACGACTGGAGCTGAAACTTCAATGACAGGTTCCAGCCTTTTCACAAAGACTGACCGCGCTATTGGCAAACTTCTGTCGACGAAAAAAGATTGAATAAGTGATGTAGTTCAACTCTTTGGATGGTCACTGTCCCTGTTACCTTTGCTAGGATGATGAGAACAACATCCCTGGAAAAGCACGCGTCTGTAAACTTTTGACAATTTCTTTACTGCCGACACAGACAGACAGACAGACAGACAGATAGACAAATACAGTGATAAGGTACCCCTGTGTGTTTTACAAATACTGCTATTGCTTTGTTGCTAGGAATCCACGCGTTCACGTTTGTAGAAACAACATAGTCTGTCGGTACCCATATCTTGTGTTATATCACGAGAGAGAGAGAGAGAGAGAGAGAGAGAGAGAGAGAGAGAGAGAGAGAGAGAGAGAGAGAAGTTTTTTTTTTTTTTTTTCTTTTTTTCTTTTTTTTTTTACTTTACCTCTTAGACAGTCCTGACTGGTTTCCATCTGGGTACAACTTTGCCATGATCCCCGAATCCCCTCTCCTGTCACATAGTGAGTTGCCGTGAGGCGAGACACAACTAACAAGAGTACAGTCCATGGTATATGTTGTTGGTGAACCCCTCTACACTGGGCTGGTTATGTGTAAGGTATTTTTTATTATTTTCTCTGAAGATTTTTTAAAATGGTGTAAACTTGATTTTACATACCTTTTTTTTAAATTGCACTGTAATATACTACAGTGTTTTTGATCTTCAAAGCATAAAGAGAAACGTTTTGTATTTTTGATTTTTTTTAAAAATGTGTCTATCTATCTAGTGTGTGTGCGTGCTCGCGTGCGTGCGTGCGTGCGTGCGTGTGTGTGCGTGTGTGTGTGTGTGTGTGAGTGTGTGTGTGTGTGTGTGTGTGTGTGTGTGTGTGTGTGTGTGTGTGATGTTTTACAGAATCAATAATGATGTCCGGAATGATTATTACCCGCTTACAGCTATGGTTAAAAAACTTTTGCCCTCTTCCTTCAACGACTTCGCTTCAGACATCTTCATGACACACCCGTGTCATTGTTTATGACACATGTCAGTACAGAGTGCCAGAGCAACTATTTTTTTTTTGTGTGTGTGAAGGAGACCTGGACATTTCCAGAATCGACGGGCAAAGTTGGGATTCCACAAATGCCCCGGCAAATCTGGAATTGCCAAAATATTCAAAAACAAAAAAAACAACAAAAACAAAAACAAAACCCCGCGAAAAACGGAGTATACTCTCTCTCTCTCTCTCTCTCTCTCTCTCTCTCTCTCTCTCTGTACACACACACACACACACACGCACACACACGCACACACACCACCTCTCTCTCACTCTCTCTCGCTCTCTCTCTCTCTTTCTCTCTCTCTCTCTCTCTCTCTCTCTCTCTCTCTCTCTCTCTCTCTCTCTCTCTCTCTCTCTCAAGCCATCCAATGCCAGTTTTGAAGTGAGGTGACTGCAGGCGGAAATTGAAACAAAATTTAAAAGGAATTTAAAGTAAACCCGCCAGATGACAGGGACAAACAAACTACAAGACAAAACACGACGCGTTTCGACCTCTTAGGTCTACTTGAAGCAAGATGTACATCATTGGGGACAATGAAAACGAAGAACGAGCAATCACGTATCTTCTCGAATTCGGCGCAAGATGCCAGCTGATATAATTTTATTAAGTTTTACAAGGCGGTTAAAAGACCAAAAATTTCTTTGATGATCACCTCGAGCATGTACGTTTTTTACCAAGTACTTCGAAGTTTGCTCAAGATTCAACCAGGGTATGTCACTGGAACGTTTACGCCAAGTGGGTGGCAGGAAAAAATGCACTGTGTGGTCCCAGTCTTCTCAGTTGAGCCCATAGTAAACTCAACTCTGGGTAGGAACCAGTTGGGGCAGAAAAATCCCACATGGCTCTGATGGGAATCGAACCCACGACCTCCCAGCCGGGAAGTCCGCGACGCTAACCACTTTGCCACGGCGGCTGGTGATTGTGAGTGAACTCACTCTTCAAGCAGCAGCAACTGTCAGACTCACCGAACGAGGACTGTGTGCACAAAGATGAGAGGTGCCAAAAGTGAAACATGCAGTGCGTAAGATCTGGCTAATGATTCTGCAGACCAGCCACATGCTTATTGATTGTTGTTAAACATTTTTGTACTCCCAGTTCTTATAGAACAGGGAGTACTTTACAATGGGAACGAAGAAATGCTGTCTGTGTGTCTGTCTGTCTGTCCGTCCGTGGTCAAAATGTGTTCCACTCCCTCCAGACAAAACTACGGGGCCGATCTTTCGGAAAATTTGTAGGTATGTTCATTATGGGTCACGGATGATGCCCGATGTTTTATTTTACCGTTATATCCGTTACTAACGGCTATAACGGTCCATGACGGTTTTCCTTCTTTATGGAATATCTCAGGAAGTACTTGCCCGATCTTTCTGAAAACGGTTTTTCCTCTTTATGGAATATCTCACACGTAATCGAGATAAACTGGGAGTACGTTTATATGCTTTGCATTTTTTTTTTTTTTTTTTTGCTGTCCCATCTTCTGTGCCGCCTCAGTAGCATTGCACCCACGCCGCTCACTCCGACCCCCTGTCCCCAGCCACAGCAAAGGTGTGATTGTTTTCACCAAGTGCAATGTAAATAGTTACGTGACCGTCTACTAGTTCGTCCACTTCAAAGAGTCACAAATATCACTGACCTTGCTAAAGCCAGAGGGGCCTTTTTCGTTAGATGTCACTGGTACTGTCATAATTGTCACGGTCACTGTCCGACGTGCATGTATGAAAGCTACTGACAATGTTAGAGTCAGCGTGGTATTTTCGTTAGATGACACTATTACTGTCAGATATGTCACTATCACTGTGCGATTGATCCCACAACCTACAGATAACAAAACTTTAAGATTACGAACATTTGTACTATTTTTTGCCGCAAAGCTTGTTATAATTTTGCTAAATTTCGTTTTCGAAGTACTCAGATCGGACATTAAAGTTAAGAAAGTGTAATCTCTAAGTTAGGCAAAGCATATGAATAAAATGACGAGCTAAGAACTCCAAACGAGTGCCGTCTCTGGCACCTACTGGCCTGGCACAAAATGTAGACACAAAGCGCACAGAACAAACGAGGTACCATCCTCGAAGAAAGGCCGTACCAAGCTTGCCGATTTGCTCTGCGCCTGACGCGAGCTGGCACCAACAAAATCTGAAGAAACGGACAAACGCAGAGGAATGTTACTTCAAGAAACGGCACATCCTTTTCATTTTGATCGCTGTCAAACAGAACGCCCAAAGGAACCTAAACACACACAGGTAACCTCCTCGGGTTGGTTCATGTGACAGGAAATCTTAGGTGAGTCAGGGAGACTCAAATCATAAATAATAAAGAAAAGGGTAAACTCTTTGTCCTATAGTAAGACAGGTACGCGCTTCTAACTCCAAACAAAACCTGCTTTTGGTTCTGGTGCATCTGGCGTAAATATAGACACGAGGCACACAGAACAAGCATGGTGACATCCTCAAAATAAAAGGAGGTTCCAAGCTTGCCCATACACCCTACATCTTATATCTGTACACAGAACAAGAGTGAAAAATGAATGGAAAACAAATTCGTCTTCTTTTTAAGACTGGCATAGCCTTTCGATCTGGAAAATTGTCCAATAGAACACATAGTAAATCAAAAGTAAAAAAGCAAATACGGATTGTCTCGGATTGTGTGACTTGAAAGGAAATTTTAAGTGAGATAGTAAATGGCAAATCACAAACAAGAAAGCTAACAAGGTCCTACTGTGAAACAATCGCAGGCTGTTTATGTCCCCAATTCGCCTATTATGTAGGCGCAAGGCGCACAGAACAAACAAGGGCACATCCTGGAAAAAGACTGTTCCCAGCTTGTCTACATACCATGTGCCTGACTCATGCACAAAACGACAACGACAGAGAAACACACCTTTTTTTAAGACTGGAACAGCCTTTTGCTCTTGAACGTTACCAAACAGAACATTAAGTAGAGCACACACAAGTACAAGTAACTCACGTTCATAGATACGGAAGGATGTATTTGAATGAGGTGTTGCAGGAAAGAAATAACCAACAAGAAAGATGAACTGTTCTCCCACGGTCAGACAGTTTGTACACCTATATCCCAATACAAAGGCTGATTATGTAACACATGCCTGAACTGCCAGCACATTTTCTCTGGACCAGTGGTTCCACCATTTTGAAGATGCGCTGACCTCTGGCTTTGATCTAAGTCAGACCAATCCACCATTGGATGTCTTTATTATAGTATTTGACGACGCCATTCTTGACGCTGAGATGACAGCCTTAGAGGTTAAGGAAGCTATACACAGCGTAGCGAAACAGCTGGCCCTGTTGAACTATAGCATGCCAAATTACAGAAGCCTCAGAGGATAAGATTGTCTCTTTTTTTCTTTTTTTTACTCAACCATTTTAAATGAAATTCACTCCCCATTAATGGTGTTTTCCTAACTGAATGAACCAAGTCGGCAAAGGAAGAGAGATGGAAGTAACACCACCAATCATCTAACTGTCAGCTTAGGCGATAACGTTTTAAAGAATTGTATCTAAAAACACTGTTGGAACTGGCAGTTTGTGTACCGGGCCAGAAACCACGCTAGGATGTTTTCGTTTAGCGAGTAAGTCATCTAAATTCGCGCGGTGTGAGAGACTGGCCGAAGTCGTGAGCATCCACAGATCCAGTTGGAAGCATGCACGTTTGCAGGACGGGCGCAGGATTTGAAGAGTAGGCAGCTCAACAAAGTCTTAAAGCGTACGTTTCCCCAAGGTTTGATCTTGTCTACAGAAATACATGGTGCATTTTTGAACGATGGTTTAAAGCGCGTACGCTTGTCGAGGGTGATTTGGAGACACAAGCGAGTAACATTTTTTTTCCATCCCGTTTTCAAATCTTCTAAATTATCACTAAGGAATGCTGACAGGTGCCCAACATGCATGGCAGAAATGTTAAAAGTAATTTTAAGTCCCTCTGCCATTCAACATGGACAAACAAATTACAAGACGCGTTTTGACCTCTTAGGTCTTCTTCAGGCAAGATAAACAACATTCAGGACAACCTTCAACTCCGATCTTGCGCCCAAGTTGAGAAGATGAGTGATTGCTCTTTCTTCGTTTTCATTGTCCTGAATGTTGTTTATCTCGCCTGAAGAAGACTTAAGAGGTCGAAACGCGTCATGTTTTGTCTTGTGTTTATTTGTCCATGTTAACTGGCGGAGTTACTTAAAAGCACGTTTAAAATTTCTTTCAATTTCCGCCTGCAGTCACCTCAGTTCGAAAACATGAATGGAAGAGTTCGTTCATGGAAGAATTCGTTTATGGAAAAGTTCGTTCATGGAAGAGTTCGTTCATGGAAGAGTTCGTTCGCAAACTTGAATATCACGATTTGAGCCTAATTCTGCTCGCTGGGTGCTTTTGTTGTTTGCAACATTATAAAACTTTGCTCTTGCAGATCACAAACTAAGGGTGCCCTCTTTTCGTTTGTTTGTTTGTTTTTTGTTCATATCATTTCGCCTCTGTAAAGGCAGACTGGGGATCTAGTGACTGTGAGCAACAGGACACTGACTCGAGAAATTAGGTGCAAGATACAACAAAGCAGTTTGGAGATGTCATTAATGTGTTGACTGACTGAAAGACAATATGAGGTCAAAGCCATGCAAAATTTGAAAAAAAGATGTGTGTGTGTGCGTGCGTGCGTGCATGCGTGCGTGCGTGCGTGCGTGCGTGCGTGTGTGTGTGTGTGTGTGTGTGTGTGTGTGTGTGTGTGTGTGTGTGTGTGTGTGGTGGTGGTCCTGACACTAGTCAGGTGAATGAGAACACACAGACAAGAAGTCAAGGATAGAAAAAGAAGAGTCAGGATCAGACACCACGAACGTGGGGGGTAAATCATGGAAAGAGAAGAGGACTACTGTAGTCCAAGAGAAGTAAAACAGAAGAAAGCTGAAAATCATCAGGTGAGCTGGTTGGTGATGAAGATGAGGCTCTCTCTCTCTCTCTCTCTCTCTCTCTCTCTCTCTCTCTCTCTCTCTCTCTCTCTCTCTCTCGCCAATGAAGAATAATATCTTGGAAAAACAAGATGATGAGCTGGCAGAAAAAAATAGTAAACTACACAAACTGTGCCTTCTTCTTCTCTTACAAAGCCAGTTAACAAGGCAAATGTCTTTGAGGATGTTTAGAAGATTTTAAAATAGGAACCCACCCCCCCAAAAAAAAAAAACAAAAACAAAAAAAAAAAACAAAAAAAAAACAATAAAAATCTACAACGTTTCGGTCATAGACCGTCTCCAGGACTTGTGATATCAACAAGACATTTGTGGACAAACTGACGGATGGGAAATTGAAAGTTGGTATGGAAAAGTACTGGAGTCCAGAGAACTGTGAACAGCTCAAAGTTTCCCCTTGGTGTGAACCCTGACAATTGTGAGTCCTTGTCTGTTTATGTGTGTCGTGGCAATTTTGTGACTAGCGTAGACCCCACGGGCAAATCCTCAAAGCGTAGACCCCACGGGCAAATCCTCAAAGCGTAGACCCCACGGGCAAATCCTCAAAGCGGAGACCCCACGGGCAAATCCTCACGGGCAAATCCTCAAAGCGTAGACCCCACGGGCAAATCCTCAAAGCGTAGACCCCACGGGCAAATCCTCAAAGCGGAGACCCCACGGGCAAATCCTCAAAGCGTAGACCCCACGGCCAAATCCTCAAAGCGTAGACCCCATGGCCAAATCCTCAAAGCGTAGACATCACGGCCAAATCCTCAAAGTGTAGACCCCATGGGCAAATCCTCAAAGCGGAGACCCCACGGGCAAATCCTCAAAGCGTAGACCCCACGGCCAAATCCTCAAAGCGTAGACCCCACGGCCAAATCCTCAAAGCGTAGACCCCACGGCCAAATCCTCAAAGCGTAGACCCCACGGGCAAATCCTCAAAGCGTAGACAAATCCTCAAAGCGTAGACCCCACGGGCAAATCCTCAAAGCGTAGACCCCACGGACAAATCCTCAAAGCCTTCACAGCTGTTGTGGGGAGCACACAACAGACGTTGGATGACTCAGAGGACTCACCACCAATTACTTCCCTTGTGTGTGTGTGTGTGTGTGTGTGTGTGTGTGTGTGTGTGTGTGTGTGTGTAGTGTAGTGTAGTGTAGTGTAGTGTGTGTGTGTGTGTGTGTGTGTGTGTGTGTGTGTGTGTGTGTGTTTCCACCGATCACAGCGCATGCAGTCTGCAAATACATGACCTTCCCCTCAGTTGACGTCACAGTTCAGGCCTTTTCACTCACCCGTGACCCTGTCTTTGCGCTTGGTGGAAGCCTCCAAATAGTCCCATTCCTTTTGGTTTTAATCTGTCGGTTTGGAACTATCTAACTTGTACCTTGTTGGCCATATGAAAAAGAAAAAAAAACAAACAAACAAACAAAAATGCAAGAACAAAACAAAAATAAAAAACCCGAGAAAAATCAACTTTTAGACCCAAGAAAAATTCTCAAAACAATCTACTTGCGCCAGTCTACAAATACTCGGCTCCTTAAGCAAGGCCTTGGCGCATTAATTGTTGGTGTGCAGCCATTTCTGCCATTTGTCAAGCATGTTGAAGGGGAGTTAACGCTCTGAAACTACGGTCCAATCTTGGCTACAACAATGGATTCCTTCAGGGTGGAAGCTTCCATAAGCCCATGAGTTATTTCCCTTTTTATTGCATGGTACTAATGAAAGCATCAAGCTCTGAAGGAAATCTGGTGTAACCGGAAAGCTATCAACATATATATATATATATATATATATATATATATATATATATATATATATATATATATATGTATGTATGTATAAACAAAAAGATAACAACTATTACAGCTGCTGCTACTACAACGACTACTACTACTGCTGCTGCTGCTACTACTACTGCTGCTGCTGCTGCTTCAGCTACTACTACTACTACTGCTGCTGCTGCTAGTACTACTACTACTCTACTGCTACTGCTGCTGCTGCTGCTACTACTACTACTACTACTACTACTACTACTGCTGCTGCTACCACTACTAATACCGATACTACTGCTGCTGCTACTACTACTATTGCTGCTGCTGCTATCACTACTACCATTACTGCTGCTGCTGCTGCTGCTACTACTACTGGTGCTGCTGCTGCTACCACTACTACTACTACTACTATTGCTGCTGCTGCTGCTACTACTACTACCACTACTGCTGCTGCTGCTGCTACTACTACTACAACTACTAGTACTACTGCTGCTGCTACTGCTGCTGCTGCTACTACTACACAACTACAGCTGCTACTGCTACTACTACTACTACTACAACTACTGCTGCTGCTGCTGCTACAACAACAACAACAACTACTACTACTACTTCTACTGCTACCCCAAGGGCAGACCAGCGCGTTGGGCCAGTGCGCAGATCAGACACCTGCTAAGTCGTAGCCAAGAGACCGTCTTTTCAAATTCTCTCATCTCAGTCATTCTTTCATCTATCTATCAGCTTCAAATCGTGCGCAGCGTGGTCTCCAAACTCAGCTTATGTGGTGTAGCGTATAATATGGACTAG
>CM065746.1:28913405-28920905 GCA_033310375.1 Conus canariensis | reverse complement strand
GGATACTGTATCCGGTTTGTACAGAACACATTTCCACTTTGATAGCTTAGTGTTGACCGTACAATACGATCAATTAGTATGTCAGTATGTTCAGTAAAACGTGTATGTCGGTCAATTATTCGTTCTAATCTACACATAGCATAAAAGCAAGTCCATTTTGCTCCAGGTATTGGTAAATCTCTAATAAAATCACCCAAAAGAATTATTTCTTTGAACTCAAAAATTGCAGAATCCCATCTTTAAAGTAAACTTATCATACCTGTCAATGGTTTCAGCTACAGAAATCGCGCCGTAACCGGTTTACAATGTATAAGACAAAAAGCTATCCCAATAGGTTCAATGTTATACATTTTTCCTCAAAAAGGGGAAATCTTTTGAAGTTAACCGAGTTTGAACAATATAAAAGTAATGTGGTTGATGTAGTGGTAGCCTGATTGGGTCAAGTCGGTTTATATTATAACTAAGCATGTATATATGGGGAATCTGTAATCATAACCGTTAATCAAGATTCAGCTCTACAAAAGCCATGAAATTCATCACCTTTATGAGAGATCAGTGGGAATCCGAAAGAAATCATCCATTCTGCCAGGATTACCTGCGACTTGACGTGTAAAGACAGTAAGTTACCTTTTTTTTTTTCAAATTCAGTAAAAAGATAATCGTTTGTCAGACGAAAAAAGCTAGTTTCAAAACGAGGTGAGTGAGGGCGGAAAATGAAGCAAAATTTTAAAAGAAACGGGGTTAGTTACCGCCACAGATACAAGCACACAGATTACAGAACAAAACACAGTGCAGTTCGATTTCTCGGGTCTTCTTCAGGCAAAAACAAACAACATTTAGGACAATGAAAACGAAGAACGAGAAACCACTTATCTTCTCACATTCGGCGAAAAATGGCTGTTCGATTGTAGTTTCTCGTTCTTCGTTTCCACTTTCCAAAATGTTGTTTGTTTTTGCCTGGAGAAGAAGACCCGAGAAATCGAAATGCAGAGTGTTTTGTCCTGTAATCTGTTTGTCTGTATCTGTGGTGGTAACTAACACTGTTTCTGTTAGGAAAAAAAAAATTGTGAAAAAAAAGTTAATTGTTTTCAGCCCACGGTAATTTTCCCACCCGAATAGTGAGAACTCCAATCATTGCACAACATGTTAAAACATTCCAGGTGACCGTCTATTGTTCAGTGTTCCAGTGATCTGGGACAACACTCGCCTGCGCTAGTATTCGCATCCCATTGCGTTTCATTCATTATCCGAGTTTTTCTCCTTGCACGTGCACACTGTACGTCCCATTCACGGCACGCTGTGTGTTCAAGCGAGGCGTTTGACTGTTCGTTATTTTCTCAACGAACTCGATGAAGAAGGGGAAAAAAATGTAATTTTTGCCTATCATCAAAATCTTCTGCTTTGAAGCTTTTATTCAAATTTCCTTCTTTGCTATAGACTGCATATAACAAAGTGTCTAAGTAAAAGGTAGTTGAGATTCGTAGCAGGAAAGGGTCTCTGTCTCTGTCAACTTGAGGTGTCTCATGCTAATGTAAGTGGTTGGAAGTTGAGTCCTAGTATGCCGTTATAAATATTTGATAATATTGTCATGATGTTAGCCTGCCTGTATATTTAAAAAGTGTGTTATGTGTAGTACAAGCTCTATTACACACACACACACACACACACACACACACACACACACACACACACACCTCGCGCGCGCGCACACGCACACCACACACATACACACGCGCGCGGGCGCACGCACGCACGCACGCACGACCACACACACACACACACACAACACACACACACACACACACACACACACACACACACACTTTTGTTATGAACATGAAATATTTATTGTTGTCTTTAGTGTTATAAAATCTTTTATTGTTGTCTTTAGTGTTATAAAATCTAACTCAATGCTTATTGTTACAAACCTATTTATGATAGTGATTTTTTTTTAATCTTTAAAACAAAGTGTATACCTGAAAAGGCCTCTTTCTCTCTGGGAGGGGGGGTGGGGGGGTGGGGGGTGGGGGGGCGTCTTTTGTGTGCCAATATCGTCTGGACTATTCATTTCAAATGTTTGGAATACTGTGCTGTAGAATGACTACCGTAAAAAAAACCTTTCTCATTCCTGCAGCTGAAACGAACCAAGTGATATATGGTATTATTCTTGAAATGAACAAAACGTTTTCCTCGTTAGGTCAGGCTCGTTCATATGTGCTCTTAAACAGACTGTAATAGTCTTACGTTTGGTCTGTACCACTGTCCATTTTGTCTGTGCATAGGTTGTAGAGGGGACATCCCGTAATCACTACGTTGTCAATATCACTAACGGGCTAAAGCTCTACGGAACACTAATCTACATATCCAAACGACTATTAGCCGATATCACTACAGTGTCATTCGCAAGACGATTTCCCTTCACAACTTGTACCAATACAACTATTCATGATTACCACTGCGATTTCCAGACACCGTCTTTATCGCTACGTCTCTATGTCACTCTATATCACTACGATTAAAAAAAAAAAAGAAACAAATTACGAAAGAATGTGTGTGTGTGTGTGTGTGTGTGTGTGTGTGTGTGGTGTGTGTGTGCGTGGTGTGTGCGTGGGTGTGCTGGTGTGCGTGTGTGTGTGTGTGTGTGTGTCGTGTGGTGTGTGCGTGTGCGTGGTCGTGCGTGCGTGCGTGTGTGTGTATGTGTGTGTGTGTGTGTGTGCGCAATGTCTGTCAGTTTTCTCTCTCTCTCTCTCTCTCTCTCTCTCTCTCTCCTTTTCTCATCGCCAACAAAATCCTCTCTCTCCTTCTCTCTCTCTTCTCTCTCTCTTTTCTCTTCCTGACACCATATAGTATACGTAATATTGGTAAAATATTAGTTCATTCTCTCTCTCTCTCTCTCTCTCTCTCTCTCTCTCTCTCTCTCTCTCTCTCTCTCTCTCTCTTCTCATTAAAATATTCTTTTTAATATTGTCTTTATTTTTTTGGCTATTTGGTACTTTTTAAGGCATGACAGATACACTTTCTTTCCACCATTCTCTCTCGTCCACCCCCATTTGTCATAACCTGCTGCGACAGCAGCCAAATAACTGACATTTACTATATATAAACTCTCTCTCTCTCTCTCTCTCTCTCTCTCTCTCTCTCTCTCTCTCTCTCTCTCTCTCTCTCTCTCTCTCTCTGTGAAGCGTGAAATTCACAGAATTCATTTTCCCGCCGAAAATCAATTTTCATAGTATGAAAATCGATTTTCTGTGCAAATTAAATACCAATAGGCCCAATAATCAATAACCAGGTGCAAATTACGCCGGTAATCAATAGCAGGCCCCAACAATCAATAATGGGCCAAAAATCAATTTTATGTGCAAATTATTTACCAAAATCAATGTTAGGTGTAAAAATCAATAACCGGTTCGATAATCGATTATCAGACGTTATTTGCACCTGGTTATTGATTATCGGGCCTATTGATCAACAATTTGCACATGAGAATAATTTTCATTCGATGAAAATCGATTTTCGGACGGAAAGTGAATTTTTGCATTTCACGCTTCATCTCTCTTCTCTCTCTCTCTCTCTCTGTCTCTGTCTCTCTCTCTCTCTGTCTCACTGTCTCTCTGTCTCTCTCTCTCTCTCTCTCTCTCTCTCTCTCTCTCTCTCTTTCTCATTCCGGTTAAGTTTCACAGAGGTCTAAATTTAAAAATAATGCCTAGGTTTCTTTTTGTTTGTTTTGTTTGTTTTTCTTTGTTTTGTTTTGTTTTGTTTTTATTGCTCCATATGAAATGTTCATGAATATCCCATGAATAAATATCTAACGAGGAGAGAGAGAGAGAGAGAGAGAGAGAGAGAGAGAGAGAGAGAGAGAGAGAGAGAGAGAGAGAGAGAGATGTATACATACATACTGGAAGCCGTCGATGCCTTTCGGTTTCATACAGGGTGCCTGATCGTCTACGTATTCAAACCTCTACCTTGTTTTGACACTACGAGAAGTAACGAAAAGCAGCTAAAAAGCGACTGCCCTCTGTCACTAATGGACATTTTGGATTAGCTCTATATAGATGGCAAAAAAGGAGAAAGAAGCTCGAAGGCTGACTTGCGATCTCTATTGGCTACTGTCCTTTAGCACTACGTGGCAGTAGCTCTGCATACTTTCGTCTGTTTTGTTTTCTATTTCTTTCTTTTGCATGGCAATAGCTGTACATGATGAAAATGTAGAACTGCTGCACTGGCAGCGCTGATTTTTGTATTGAACAGACTAGGCCTATTACTCATCATCAATTAAATACCGATACTGTTTTGAGCACAACGGCTTCTGTCCACCTTGTTGAGAGAGAGAGAGAGAGAGAGAGAGAGAGAGAGAGAGAGAGAGAGAGAGAGAGAGTTCTTAGATTATCTCTTTCTGTCTCTCTGAATCTCTCTCTGTCTCCGCATCTCTCTGTCTCCGCATCTCTCTCTCTCTCTCTCTCTCTCTCTCTCTCTAATTATCTCTGTCTCTCTGTCTTTGTCTCTCTCTAATTATCTCTTTCTGTCTCTCTTCTCTGTCTCTTTGTCTGTCTGTCTGTCTGTCTGTCTGTCTGTCTCTCTCTCTCTCTCTGTGTCTCTGTCTGTCTGTCTGTCTGTCTGTCTGTCTGTCTGTCTGTCTGTCTGTCTCTCTCTCTCTCTCTCTCTCTCTCTCTCTCTCTCTCTCTCTCTCTCTCTCTTCTCGATTTCTGTATTTTGGTAGTTTCAGCTATCGTAATTTAAAACAACTCGGAACTGAACATGTGTATTGTACTGTGGCCTTAGGTCAGGGGCTCTTGGCCATAATGCGGAGGAGGGATGGAACTAGAAAAAAAAAAAGATTTACAAAAAATATATTTTGACGCACTAAACCATCCACATATACTCAGGGACTCAGGAATTTTAACGTAAGGTCACCAACCCGTATAGCTATGGAAACACGCGTGTACTGACACATTAACTAAAGAACTGTAAATGAACAACAGATTAATGAGTAACAATTACTCCTGTCACCAAATACAGAGAAAAACAAAGCAAAGCAGAGAAAGAATCAATACAATCTTGTAGCAATTAAATGTATTCCGTCTCTTCTCTCGGGTTTAAAGCATAAAATATGAACATTGCAACATATCTAGTCAGGATACAACTTAGATTCTGTAACAAGTATGACAATCTGGTCACGTACGATACGAGATCACGTTCGGCCCTATGTCACGTACGACACGAGGTCACGTATGGCACGAGGACACGTACGGCACGAGGTCACAAGCGACATGAGGTCACAAGTGACACGAGGTCACGCACTGCACGTGGTCACGTACGACACGAGGTCACGTACGGCACGGTAGGTAGGTGGTGGAACATAGACCTGGGGGGATATGGAGATGGGGGAACATAGACCTGAGGGAACGTAGACCTGGGGGAACATAGACATGGGGGAACATAGACATGGGGGAACATATGGCGCCTCCCCTAATGGGGACCTACTGACATTATCCAGTAGTGATTGCGCTACACCATCCCCATACAAACGGGCCGTTGTCACTATTTTTCTTTCTTTCTGATGTAGAGCAAACGGGCATAGCGATATAGACACGTAGTTCTAGAGAACGCGAACATGAATAGCTTTTTCGATACATGGTCAATTGTAGTGATATAGACACGTAGTCTTAAAGGGTCGTATGGTTTACGACACGTAGATCTATTGGTCGTAGTGCTAATAACTGGTAGTGCTTTAGACACGTAGTGATTGCGCTACGCACCCGAATAAAATTAGCAAAATCAACTTGCAACATGTGCGAGTATTGTTTAAGGTGAGGATACTTCGTTGGTAGGATATTATGGTCGATTATTGTATTAATGAAGACTGTCAGATTTACATTGTTTTCTTGTCCATCTAATTCTATTGTCAGATTTGCATTTTCATTTCCATCTAAATCTAACGTCAGATTCACATTTCCAATCAATTTCTGTGAGCAGAAACCCAAATGCCCATCTGTACTGGTACGATGGGAAATCCTACCTGCCGCCCTGGCAAAGAGTTTAGCAGAGCGGTCTTTTGGTTGGGGGGAGGGAAGTGGTTGGGGGGGGGGGGGGGGGGGGGGGGGGGGCTCGATACCCATCAGAGCCATTTACTCGTGGGATTTTTGAACGCCGACTGGTTCCTACCCAGACTTGACTTTGCCATGGGCTGCACTGGGAAGACTAGAACCACACAGTCGAGTTTTATCCACGAATGCAGCCTCTGAGATTGTTGCTCAAATTTCCTGACCAACACTGCTGGTGTCTGTAATCTCAAGGGCCTCGTTGACGCCGGGATTTCTTGTGAAAATCGACACGGAGTACAGTCCTGTCATGCAGTCGCAGACTGAGATGGAGCTCCCTGGCATCATCTTCAGCATCCTCATCCTCGTCGGTCACCATGAAAATGTCAAACATTCTGTGGCTCCTTATGCCCTTTTTCTCACACTGATCCTGGTTCCGAATGTCTCTATGCTTATGGTGAAGTTCGTGTCGAGGTCGCCTGGAATCGACAAGTTCGTGTGGGCACTGTTGGACAGGACTTCGTGGCGCCCTCTGGAGGGAGGGAACGCTCCCTCATGCCGGCTCCATGACCAGGTCATTACTGTCGTCAGTAAGGCACTCAGCAAGTGGTGTCCTGCATTTGCTGGACCAGGAAGGCGCCACTGGACACCACCGAGTGATTTAGCTGCAGTGCAGGGTCATCTCTGGAAGGTTTGCCTCAGGATGACTAGACCTTGACTACTCCCGGTGGATTGCTGGCGCCGGGGCTGTGGCGGGAGAGGCCAGGGTGTGGCTGTGTTCGGGAACCCTGAATGCGCGGCATGGGGAATTAACTGAAGTGGTTCGAAAGATGGGTGAGAGAGAGAAGGAGAGAGACGGGGGGAGGGAGAGAGGGAGTGTGCGAGAGAGGGAGGAAGAGGCAGAGGATTCATACATGTTAAACCCTTATCCCAGTCTGTCCAGGTAGAGACTGCGATGGGCGTTTCTGCTGGTAGAATCTGTGACTCCAGATCGTAGTCTTTAGATAGATGTATCTATATGCAAGAGTCGTCATTTTTTAGATTGGTGCTGGTGACAAAATAAAAGCTAGGTTTATTTGTAAAATGTGTTGGGAATTTGGAAAATAGAGCAATGTATATCAGAATGAACATCTATGAATCAGTTCCTTTTGCTTAAAGCCAGTCGCAGTTATATTGTGATGTGTGCGTGTTTGTTGTAAGTGAATATCAGTGTCTACCATGATAGATAGTGTAAGCCTTTCTATGGTGCGTGTAAGAGTGTGTTAAAGAGTGAGGACAAATAAGCGGAGAAATGTGTGCAAAGAGAAAGCAGTTTCTACGGTTTGTTTTGCCCAAACAAAACGGCTTGTGTGTGTAGAACTCTCTTCGGATCTGTACATCAAGTATGTATGCATATGATTGTAAACGGTGAACTAGAATTTCTGCGAGAGATTAAACATACATTGTCGATTGATAATTATGT
>CM065746.1:28893405-28908405 GCA_033310375.1 Conus canariensis | reverse complement strand
TTCCTTCTTTCCTTTCTTACATTCCTTCTGTCCTTTTATTCTTTCTTTCATTCTTTCTTTCTTTTGTTCGTTCTTTCTTTCTTTCGTTCTTTCTTTGTTTCTCCCTCCGGAGGGTGCCAGCACGTCTGTCCCATGGACTTGCCGATACCGGTGATCCCGACGGAACCAAACCAAGGCCACAGGCGTGGAGAGGACATTGAAACTGAGGTCACCATGAGAGCAGAGCATAAAGGGCCACAGAATTTGAGACTTTTTTTTAAAATGCTGATCGATGAGAATGAGGATGATGAAGATGATGCTACGGATTTATATTCTGGTCTGAGACTGCATGGCAGGGCTGTACTCTACGCTTCCTTTATAATATATTATATCCCGGCATCAACCAGGCCCGGGAAATACAGACACCTGCAGTGTTGGTAAGGACATTTGAGCGACCCTCTCGGAGACGCATCAATTAAGAGGATGAAACTTGACTGTGTGGTCCCAGTCTTCCCAACTGAGCCCGCAGCAAACTCAACTCTGGGTAGGAGCCGGTCGGGGAAGAAAAATCCAACATGACTCTGATGGGAATCGAACCCACGACCTCCCAACCGGGAGTTCGCGACGCTAACCACTTGATAGTCTTGTATGCCTTCTCTTATGTGTTGCTCCATCCAGCATTGGTAGGTTTTACTTACTTCAGGAGATCAGTAAGAGGTGCAGATGTTGCAGAGAAATTGGGGTGAACTCCCGGTAGTATACTGCTAGCTCATGAAAAAATGCATTTGCTTCTTTGTAGAAGGTCATGTCACCTGTTTAAAATTCACAGCATTGTCCTTATTAAGCCCTTTCTGGCCATCTTGAAGGCTGTGGCTGACAAAATCCACGTTTTCCGTGCCCAGAATGCATTTCTTTGCCATACTGCCAAGCTGGCTCTAGTCAGATGCCTGACTAACATGCGCAGAGTTTCAGTATATTCTTCCCAGGTGCATGTGTGTACCAGAATATCGAACCGTGGTACACCACCTTCTTCATGTCCTTCAGCATCCGCTCTTTCCTGATTCAGTAGAGCTCTAGAGTTCACCATCCCATAAGACATCCTCAGGAATTCACACGTTCTCTGTGAAGCTACAGAAGCTATCTTTGGAATGCTTTTTTTCAGAGATAGCTATCACCATAAACTTTGCAGAGGTAAGTTTTGGAGAAACATTTACCTCCACTCAGTTTTTGGGACAATTCTTCACCAGTAAGCATGGGTTCTGAATCGAAGCTTGTTAGCAAACTTGTGGTAACCCACACATGTGCGGTTTGGTCTATCTCTTTGCGCATCACAGTCACAAGGAGGACGGGGAGGGGGGTGGGGGGTGGGGGTGGGGGGTGGGGGGGGGGGGCTTTGGTGAGTCATTTGACTTACGAATGATCCCATCTGCAATATATCATCGATGTCATTGTTCAGACTCTTTAGCTGCATACGGAATTGAATACTGTTTCGAAATGACTAGAACATATGAGATTGGTTTAAAATGGTGCTCAACCTGTTTCTTAGTCCCCGTAGTATCAGTAAAACGGTCAGGAAAATCGTTCCTAGCACCCCAGATTTCTGCCTCTGTTGTTGATAATGTCTTGTTCTCATCTTGACGACTTCCAGGGCCTCGCACAGATGGGTTTTGTCAAGTCCCAAAGTTAACGACCATTCACGATGAGTCTGTCTTCATGGGTGATTGGTGAAGTGACTGTCTTGAGCTCAGTTAATTTTTCTTCCTTCTATCTCCCAATATAGTTCTTCAAAAGATTTACGTGCAATCTTTCAGTTTCTCTTTTACTTTCGTATTGTTGTCAATAAGTCTAGCAATGTCATCAACAATAAAAGGTCCTTTCCACTGCACCGGTAACCTGTCCATTGACAGCAGCACCAACGCTCTGTTTCCCAACAAAACAAGAACTCACGGAGGTGAGTTCAATCAGAATCATTATGTAGTTTCATACAGACCTGGGCAGTGAGCTGGATGCAGTGGTGAGTTCAATCAGAATCATATGTTTTGGTGAACCTAAGTGGAATACAATATCTGGTCTCATGCCAGTCGGCCTGGTGCTATCCGAATGCTTCCCCCCCCCCCCCCCCCCCCAATTCTGGAAGCTCTGCTTTGCAGTTCCAGTCACCCACTCCACCCAGTAAAGCTGATTTTCATGCTCTTGATGCCACACCAAGCCATGACTTGTGGCCTCCCACCGTGCTGAACGTCATTGCTGGGGCTGCTGGTGGCGCGGTGTTTCTTCTGGCATTGTTAACGCACGTGCGATCTCATGAAGCACTTGGTTGCATCTCCATGTGAAGCTTTCCTGGTTAGCACTGTTTTGCACAAAATCATGACATGTTCTAACGTCCATTAATCCTGACAGAGCAGACATTTGCGGTCATTTAAATTCTCCCTTTAAAAGTGGTTTGAATTTTAGAGCAGGTCACTTTCTAATCTGAGGATAAGCTTAGCCTGAGGTGCCGAGTTCCTATTTCATTCAGGTAAAGATTTCTTTGGGAAATTTTACCCCCATTGGCCTCGCTGGCTTGCTTTCTGGATTTTCCTGGCATCACGTTTTCTTCAGCTACTGTATTACCATGTAAGGTAAGGTAATGTTATTCATAGCCCAGTCGACCGCAAAGGACCACATCAGGGTTGTCACCACGTTCAAGTCAACTCACTAATCATACATTCACACAACTCTTTGAAATACATATAAAAACCCACTCGAAATTTTGCTAAAAATCTTTCCACTATAACATATTAGATCCGATGAAAATGGTAATCTCTTTCAAGAATTAATAACAATGCACTTGAGTTCTTAGGTATTTTTATGAGAGAAAGAACAGCATTTGGTTTTGTTTCTGAAAATGTTCCAGTAAGACTGCTATGCAATATGTGTGTACATACTTTGTCAAAAGTAATCAGAGCTCAAAATGCCACTCAGAAATCAAGATATATGGAAGTTAGACTCAAACGTGTTTAGCATGCTTACAGGTACTGTACTCGTCGAAGCCTTGATGATACTATAACCCAATTCTTCATCGTGTAAATTGGGAAAAAAAAGTCTAACAGAGGTCTAACAGCTGGACTTTGAGGATCTACTCTCCTTGTAATGCAGAGTCGATGTCATTAAAATGTTATTTATGAGGCACATGATGGACAGCTGTTGTTACAAGCGTCATCTGGAATTCCTTGGGCTTTGATAGCTTCATGTTAAAAGTGGTTGCCAACCGGCAAAGGTTTCTGTGTAGAAAATAGACAGCACCTCTTTGTTGTAAACGAAATGTTCTCTGCCCATTTGGCAGGAGGACTGCCTCCTGGGACAGAAACCACAGTATCTATAAATACGACACATCTTTTGGCCAGTATGGTAGAATGAAGAGCCCCTCCATCTGACTTTGATCCAGTTTGTTTAGGCCTTCTGAATCATGATGTAAGGTGGAAAGCATATACTTGCTTCCATCTGTTCTAACTCTGAGTGTATGAACTGCCACATACGTGGGTGTTTTCCATGACATGGAAGGTCTTATCTGACATTCAGCCCTGTCACACACAAGATAACCTTTCCATATACAATGTTTTTTAAGTTGCTTGAAAGTTGTTGTTTTTTTCTTAAAGTCTAACCTCCATTCAGTTCTGTCTTGACATCTGCACGAACATATGTGAATCAACGTCTAGTTTCCTTTGGATATGTGACTCTGTCAACCATGTCCCTCTTTGCGGGCTCCAGACTCAAGAACCTTATCTGCTTGCTATGGCATAACCTTCAGGAACATGTGAATCCCCCATGTATTCAAGGTAAAAAAAAAAACAAACAGCACAGTTGATATCACACACAGTTCCACATGTGATCCACTCATTTTCTCACAACTGTTTCTGAAAGCATTTTTTTACAGCTGGTGGCTCAAATGCATTATTGATACTTTTTTCCTTTAGGTGTTTCTCTGCGTACCTCCAGTCTTATTGCTGTTGTGAGTTGCCTCCTCCCCAAGCACCTAATGAAGAAAGATGACTTTTTATTTCTCAGAACGTTTGTCTTACTGTCAGTACAAAGCAACTAGAATCAAGATTTTCTACCAAGCTGTCTAGCTCCTGAACTGCTGTCACAGACAGAAAATCCGTGGCATCAGATTCCAACAATGTTTCTTAAAAGCTGTGGTCTTGAACTTTTGCAGTGGTCCGTAGTATAATGACACTAATTTAACTGCTGAAAACATAAACACTTGGTTGCCAATGACCTGGGCCATTTTTTCACTAGCGCGTGGATTGTTTTGTTCTGTAATATATGATAGACTACATTTACGGTTTGCATGTTGTTGTTCAAGAACAAAGCCGATGTACGTTAATGTCCTGGCTGGCTCCAGAACACGTTACATGTATTACAAAATCCAGCTTCTGGAAAATGTCAACAGCTGCCTCTATATTCTTATTAGTTTTGACCTTGCAAGCAACGATTACAAATAAAATCTGAAAAAAACCTTGGTCGTGAATGAACTGAAACAGGTTAAAAAAAAAAAGGAAATTATGAAATAGTAAGGACAATTACATCACCCATATGGGTGACAAAAAGTGCATGCGCATAGCTGGTCTTTCCATTATGATTTTAAGAATGTTTGAAACTCGGGATCAGTGGAAACTGAATAACAAGCATAACACATACAACCGATGCAATCAAACAATCCCTCGGGACGTTTCTGCTGCGTCCAAGCGGTCCAATTCTCAAGCTAACACTCAACAGCTTCATTTTAAAAAAAATGTAAAACCATCCTTCTTCTTCTTCCTCGTTCGCCATCCCGTTAGATGAGCAGCCCGGTGTCCTCGATGAAGGCTGCCGTCCGTCGCAGCTCCTCCAGGGTGCCATACAGCTTGGCTTCCACTGCTGTCGGTGTTGGCCAGTACTTTCTCCTGGATGCTGCATACGTCGTACAGACTTGAAGGATGTGGTCAGTTGTCATTGGTCCCTCATTGAGACTGGCGATCATGAGGAAACTTGCGGGGACGAACTGGGGGGCTGACGAACGTATCCTGAAGAGACTCTATACAGGGAGAGTCCGACCTGTAGTTGAGTACGGGACGTCAGCATGGGCATCAGCTGCAAAGTCTAACCTCAACCACCTCAATAAGATACAGAACCAAGCTCAGCGTGTCATAATTGGCGCCATGAGATCCACCCCAATCCTGAAGATGGAAGAGACCACTGGGCTACAGTCATTAGAGGACAGAAGGGACACAAAGATCCTCATCCAAGCAGCAAAATTCAAACGCCTTGAAAACCATCCAATGAACAACAGAATGAGCAGACCCACCAAGAGCCGGTTGAAAAGAGGCAGCTTCATCTGCCAGTCAAAACGCCTTGAAAGACAAAGCCCAGTCTTGATGGAACACGAAGCAAAGCCTATCCCGGCAAATGTCACCCACCCATCTTGGAAGAGGCAGGTGTTCCCAACAGTCGTCACCAGCATTCCCGGAGTGGAGAAGAGAGGAATACAGTCAGACACCCAAAGGAAGGCCCTGGCCATGGAGTACATCTGCAACCAATATCCCCAGGAAGACTGGACCCATGTCTTCACAGATGGCTCCGCCACAGAGGCAACGAGGGATGGTGGAGCTGGAATCTTCCTTCGATACAAAGACGGAGATGAAGAAATTGCAATTCCAACAGGAAAATACTCCACCAACTTCCGAGCTGAGCGAGAAGCCCTCTGTGAGGCAGCCACAACAGTCTTGCAGAACTCCAAAAGAACAACAGGGCAGGTGGTGGTCTTCTCTGACGCTCTCTCCGTGCTCCAAGCCCTCAAGAACTCCCGCTGCAAAGAACAGAACCATATCACTTCAGCCCTTGTTGCCCTGAGTGCCAGAGTGGAGAAAGTGGTGATACAATGGGTACCAGCACACTGTGGCATCAGAGGCAACGAAAAAGCGGACATTCTGGCAAAAGATGGTGCACAGAAGGAGCAGGCCAACAACCTGGTGTCATACGATGAAATTAAGACAATCATCAAGGCACAACAAGGAATAAAATGGCGCCTCCTGCATCCCAAATACAACCCAGAAGACACATACCATTTGCTGGGACGACGGGAACAGGTCAAGATCTTCCGCCTGAGGACTGGACACAATCGCCTGCTCCACCACATGCACACAAAATTTGGCATTGGACAGAGTGGAGAGTGCCCTTGTAAAACCATCCTATACAATCCGTTTCTGTACAAAGAAAATAAGAGATCTCACCTCGCCTTTTTCATATTTTAATTTCTGAACAAAGTCCCTGTTTAAAAATGGAATCTGCCTGTAGAATTGAGGTTCTATACAAAAGAGATACTCATACAGTTGAAATGGTGTATAGTGGGAATGCGAGTGGATGCATGAATAGCAAAAGTAATAACTACATGGAGATATATAACTCGACAAATCGTTATGCGTCATTATAGTTCATTGATCTGTTCGTATTGCTTTACATCACTTTATCAGATGGGAGCTTACCTGTCATAACAAGAGATTTTAATGACAAAAGAAGTAATCATACATCTGGAAAGATTAGACCATATGGCGAATACCTATGCATGCATGAGGAACTAAAGGAATATTAAATAGAGACACGCAACCCAACGAAACATTGTACTGCCATCAAATTTATTCGTCTGTTTGCGTGTTCATGTATTGATGAGACGGGCGTTTCCTTTCACAACACAAGACTTTAACCTGTTTAGTAATTTCTTTTCTTGTTTCTGACGTTGCCACTCCGCGCTCACAGACAACATGTATAGGAATGGGTTGACTGCAGTGTTGAAGGGTAACACAAACACAACCATGCTGTCATAGATTCTACTGAAAACAACGTCCTCTAATCTCATCATCACAATTAGTCCAAATGCAAACCAGCAAACAGTATCTGCGACAGCCACTTTTCGCGTCACATGGACTGAGGAATACAATGTTCTATGGGTGGGGTTGACTACGACCATGAATTTTGGTGTTCGCCGGAAGATGATACCTTGACCAGCTCCAGTCATTGAGCATAATATAGCATTGATTGCTACAATAACTGTGAACCAGGTGAACCTTTGTCCCGAGTGATAGTGATCAAGTAAAGCCAGACGACACAGACCTGACTGGCCCTGGAGTCCCCAGTGGGACAGTCCAGGAAGAAACGGAACTGAGGACAACAGGATTCCAAGAATCCACATCATCAGACAGGCTGCGGCCGTTGAACGCTCCTTGAATTTCCATAAATCGACAGAGAAGCATATCGCAACCGTGTGATGCAAAGTGATGGACCAAATAATCATTGGTGACACTGTATTGGACAAGAAGGAAAGAAAGCCGGCCAATTTGCAAACAACACTATCATTCCATGCTTTTTCAATGTGCATATATTTTCCATAGAACTGGAGGTCTGCTGCTGCGATAATGATGACATGGCATCCCATACAGACATCGGCGAACTGCAAATGGGAAACAGCCACATTACAATTACTTCCGATCATGTTCCTAATTGCGAAAGACAGTATGAAGCACAGGGCATATCCAGTCACAGCAGTCATACCTATCAACCAAAAGTAAACCCTGTGCAGTTCAGTTGGTAGTAGTGCTGCACACGATGGGAGTGCAGTGTCAGGGGCAGAGCAGCTGAGTGCACCCGAACGATTAAAATGCAAATTCTGACAACAAATTCTGTAGTTAGATGTAAAAATACGTTTCAATTTGCCTGACCTGGACACCAAATCCAATGGAAAATCATTGAGTGTATTCCCCCTCAAATCTAGCTCGTGGATTTGTGGAATATTTTTAAAACCTCTTAGACCGATTGTTTCAACATCACAAAACGAAGTGTTCAAGGTTTTTATGTAGGGTAAGTACAGAGTCACATTATTAAGAAAAATATTTATATGTGTTTGTGACAAGTCCACATCAGACCATGAATGAAAAATAAGATTCTTTTTTGCCTTTATCATTTTGTTGATAGGATTGTTCCTTATGTGAAGGCTTCTTAAATTGGGTAGTGCAAGAAAAATCGTCATATCAAAAGTTTTAAGATTGTTATGAGAAAGGTCAACATACTGCAAGTGTGCGTATGCAGTTTTCGAAATATTATAAATAGAACAATAAGATAAAACCAAAGCAACCAGATATGTGGTCGCATTAAAATCAGACATAGACATGTTTGTACCTGTTGCATCCACGTATCGCAGCTGTGGAAACCGACCAGAAAGAAACGGTTGCCTGCACACAAAAACGTGACCTTGACACTGACATCCTTCAGGGCACGTCATGTCACACAACAACTCATCATCACGTTGTGGACACTGACTCCAGCCATCACATAGTTGATCTCTATGCACACAGATTCTAGAGGCTCGACACCGGTAGAAACCAGGACAATGCATTGTCTCGCACTCGAGTTCGTCCTCTCCATCTACACAGTCAGAGAATCCATTACATCTTGTGTAGACAGGCAGACAGTACACCCACTCCGACAGGCAACGGTAATGACTATGAGGACACGAATCATTGATTGTCATTATCTGTTGAGTGAAGTAGCCTGTCCCGTCCAAATTGACGTAGTACTGTCGCTTCGTGTCTTGCTCTTTGATCGGGGCATGGTAGGTGGCATCATCAGGACAACCAACCTCATCAGAATCGTCCACACAATCTGTGTATTGATTGCAATGCTGAGTGAGTAACACACATTGACCATTAGAGCACAGAAAACCAGCACATGAAGATCCACAGAACGACTCATCACTTCTGTCTGGACAATCCTGTCTGAAGTCGCACAGTGAAGTGTGATGCACTGTTGTCATGTCGTCATCACATCGAAATGGAGAGTAAGTGAATCGTGTTCCTTCAGAGAACACATCACCAGGCTGCAGACAACTAAAGTTCAACAATTTGTAGGGCTTTAAATCCGTCACTTTCCTACAGTGACTTTTGGCATTATGCCACGAAAACGTATGTACAACAAAACTGGCAGGGCAAATAAACAAATGCTGTCGTGTATACTTGCATATGTGTCCAGGGTACCTGGATTGAGACACAGGTAACTTAAAGGCGCCATGAAAGTGTAATTTTAGTTCACATGTTATATACTTCGAAGCATCAACTCGTGTAATACCTTTACTTGAGAAACCCATACTTAGAAATGTCCTTGAAGGAACAAAGGGACGCATGAAATGGAGGTGATTCATGTTATAGATAATGGTGGTGTCCGACCATACACAAAACTTGCTGTATAGAAACTGTACAGAATGCCAGCCCATCCTTAGCCCTACTGATGTATAAAAGCCAACATAATTTGTAAACACAGTTTGCAGATCTAACCTTTCCCTCCTAGTTTTCACAGATGATATATTCCCACCTATTTCCTGGCATTCATTTTCAGCAAAAACACTGGGAGCATAGTCTAGTTCCAGTATGATTAATTTGAAACACTTGTTCCTTGATGCCACCAATCCCTTGCAATCAGCACTGCTGAATGGACAGTCTCCTGTTTCATCCCGCCCGTCCTCGCATTCTGTCCACTGATTGCAGTGCAGGTGGGGTTGAAGATCGGAATAACATTCTACAGAACAGTTAAACAAACCACCAGGCAACTTCGCCAGCTGACACCCAACATGCACCGACACTAACAGTCTAAGACCAGCATGGAAGTTAACAGTAAAGCCAAACCTGATCTGGAGATGCCAACTGTTGATAATCGTAGATATTGGATGGCATACAGCACACACACTTTCAACAATTCTCTTAGTTGTGTTTGGTTTTAAGTGAATTAAATGGATGGAAGCAAGGGAACTTCCCCGAGTTCCAGTGGTGGTCATCTGTTGAAAACTTACGATGTGCTCGACAGATGTATTCCAGCTGTGAGTAAAAAGCATTTCAGGGCTTTCAAATCTCCGTCGGTGTGGCGTAATTAAATGTATGGAATGTTTCAGTACATATTTGACAACAAAATGACGATGTTTTGTTTGCTCAATTTGAATATCAACTAGGGGACTGTTAAAGCTTGCTATCAACATACTGTCAGTATGTGAGTCAAAGAAACTTTCCTCTCGGTCGTGACTATAACATCTCAAAATAAAGTAATGAAATTTACTGTATGAATCTAGTATTTCAGTTTCCCAGTGTCTGGAGTCACAGTCATATGATAACCGTTGGATGCGAGCACGCACATACCAGTTCCTGGGTACTTGTACATGTAGTGTACAGAAAGGTGTGACGTGGTTGCACACCCCATACACCACACCCTGGTCTTTAGTGAGCGGCAGTCTGTTGGTTTTACAGCTTGAAGCGTTGGCCTGTATGATTGTGCCATCTGTGCGGTTTTGTCTCATTACATGTTGAATGCCTGGACAAATGTCAATGATTTTCAGTGAACCAGAAATGGTATCAGGAAACGTAGCGTTCCAGTTTTGTTGCTGTGTGGATAAGTCGTCACTGAGAAAGAGGAAAACACACCCGAAGTGACAGAGCACTGTAATGCTAGCGTACAGTAAGTTGACGAAGGTGATGGGAACCAGGCGTAGGGCTGAGTTTCTTTCCATTATATAAGACTGGCTTCTGGACTATGTCAGTGTTCTGGACTATGTGTAGATGTCAGTGCTCTGGACATGCATGAAAATCAATGGGCTGGACCATGCGTGAAGGTCAATGGGCTGGACCATGCGTGAAGGTCAATGGGCTGGACCATACGTGAAGGTCAATGGGCTGGACCATGCGTGAAGGTCAATGGGCTGGACCATGCGTGAAGGTCAATAGGCTGGACCATGCATTAAAGTCAATGGGCTGGACCATGCATTAAAGTCAATGGGCTGGACCATGCATTAAAGTCAATGGGCTGGACCATGCGTGAAGGTCAATGGGCTGGACCATGCTAGAGATTGGGGCAAACTCATACTGGGCCTTTCCAATAACAGACACAAAAGATGAAACACATGTCAACTGAGATAAGACTTTGAATCTCCCAGGGTCCCCAGCATATACTGTAGACGTGTGTGCGCTGGTGCGTGTTCATCAGTGGGGTGATGCCAGCATGTTAATTAGAGTGTCCATGGACATCAAGAGTGTGCAAGCGATGGTGTGTGAGTGTGTGTGGGAGAGAGTGAGTGAGTGAGTGAGTGAGTGAGTGAGTGAGTGAGTGAGTGTGTGTGTGTGTGTGTGTGTGTGTGTGTGTGTGTGTGTGTGTGTGTGTGTGTGTGTGTGTGTTTTCATCAGTGGGGTAATGCCAGCGTGTTAATCAGAGAGTCCACAGACATGTGTGTGAAAGCGTTGGTGTGTTCAGTTCAGTTCAGTAGTTTTATTTAACGTCTTTTCATCGCAAGATGATCTTAGACCTTTAAACTGCAATGTACATTCCATTATACTACCAGCACCTCCCCCCCCCCTCCAAAAACAACAACAACAACAACAACAACAACAAACACTGTTAACACACATATCTCAAATGGCTTTTTTCACAATAGTTTTGCAACTGGGGACTGAGCAATAACCAAAGCAATATAAAAAAAAGCAAGGGTTATTTACCACACTATCAACATGGTCAGAATTATTTATAAAAATATTCTTCTTCTTATAAGCTGTGGTTAGTATAGGGCATTCAAATAAAAGGTGACGAATTGAGATATTCTCCTGACATATACACGCTATACCTCGTGAATATTTTGTATTCCATGTATTTAACCGTAATTTATGAATTAATCTGGCTAGATTCCTTGGACATGATGGCAGGACGAATAAATTCTCATTAAGATGTTTCTTCCGCATATTCTTTTCCAATCGCTGGATCAATTCATGCGGAGAAAAATTTAAGACTTTGTTGAAGGGTGTTTCAAAAATTGTACAGGCTCCCTGTTTTGCCAATTTGTCTGCTAATTCATTCCCTTTTAAACCACAATGTGAAGGAACCCAGCAAAAATCAACTGCTATACCTCGGGAAAGTAAACAATGTAATAGATGCTTAATTTCAAAAAGAATATCAGTTCTAATTTTAGAGTTCCAGTGCTTTAATGATTGTAAAACTGATTTTGAATCAACACAAAATAGCACACTATAAAATGATACTGGCGTGTCATATAAGATATAATTCAGAGCTTTCATAATTGCATATAGCTCTGATGTATAAATTGAAAATTCTCTGCCTAGATAGAAAGACTTTGCACATTTAAGGATGGTATAGTGAATCCAGCACTACTGTCAGACGTTTCCATTATTGAACCATCTGTAAATATTTTTATATGATTTGGATAAGTCTTTTCGAAATGTTCTCGAACTTCATTTACTAGAATATTTACATTGTCATCTTTCTTCAAAGTAGTATATTCATCATCAATTTTTGCGTTGAGATGCTCCCATGGGGGCATTTGAGGAAAAATGGGAACCTCCGAAATTGCATCAATATCAATACTACATTCTGACATAAGCTCACAAGTGAAATTTCTAATTGGCTCTATGTATGATATATTTTTTAGACCTTTTGGGGTATTCCTTGTTGGAATCCATAAGAATTTCATCAGTAGCAGAGTTTTTTACAGATAGGCCTCTTACAACGTATTTGGACACATCCAACGTTCGTTGTTCATTAAGAGGTAAAATGTTTGTCTCTTTATAGCATTTCATTGTGTTTGTGTGCACTGGAACACCCAAAGCTAATTTTAAAGCTTTACTATCTAAGCTTTGCAGTTTCTTTAAAAGGTAGTTAGATGCAGAGAAGTACACTTCCTGTCCATATATTAATTTTGATCGGACTAACGATGTATATAAATGTAAAAGTGCAGTACAGTCTTGACCCCATGGTTGACAACATATAATTTTGAGCAAATTTAATCTTTTCCTAGCTTTATCTATCAAATTTTCAATATGTTTTTTCCAGTTCAGCTTCGGTGTTAAAAACACTCCTAAGAATTTGACTGTTTGCTTATATTGTAGAACATTGTCGTCAAGAATAAAGTTGGGCAGAGCTTTGGGGTTTTCGCCATTATTAAAAAGCATTAAACAAGTTTTCTCACCAGATAATTCAAGACCGTTCTCTTTCATGTAAGCAGACAATCTGTCCAATTCTCCTCGATACATTGTCTGTACAAATTTTACTGCCCTTTTATTCGAGTGCTTCCTTAATGAAGTATTAATCCAAATGGCAATATCATCTGCATACTGCACTACATTGGTGGATTTTGTTAATGCCTTTGGGAGATCATGTATAAGGATCGTAAATAATAAAGGTGCAATAACAGATCCCTGAGGAATGCCCATATCTATTTTCCTGAATGATGAATATATTTTTCCAATTCGTGTACATATATTTCTTCCTTCTAGAAAGTTTTTTTTTATATAATCATACATATTCCCAGAAATACCAATATTTTTCAGTTTATACAATAATCGAGCATGCCAAACACGGTCATATGCTTTCTTTACATCAAAGAATGTAGCTAATGTACTTTTTCTGCGTGAAAATTGCTTTTTTTATATGAGAAGTTAGTTTCACTAAATGATCAGTTGTGCAACGCCCTTTTCTAAATCCAGCTTGCTGGACTGGAATAATGTCATTTTTTTCACAATAATATAATAAACGTGTTTGTACAACTTTTTCAAGAAGTTTACCAACATGGGATGTTAAAGCAATGGGTCTATAGCTATTTACAGATGTTCTCGTTTTACCTTCTTTTGGTACTGGTACTACCACTGAACTTTTCCAGATTGTAGGAATAGTGCCGTACGTCCAACATTTTTGGAACAACGAATGTAGTAATATTTTCCACGAAGAAGGCAAGTGACGAAGAAGCTCGTAAGAAATACCATCTAGGCCCACTGCTGAATCATAAGATGTAATGGATTCTATCGCTTCAAGAAGTTCTGATGATTGTAATGGAGAATTTAAGTAGTTATTATTGTCTGGTATGGGACTCTTATATTGTTCTTTTTGTTCCTCTTTTTGTCTATGGTACTTGATTTCTGCTGGAAGATTTACAGCTCGACTATTTTCCGAAAAGAAATGGGAGAAAGCTTCCGTCTTATCCATTGTGCTTGGAAATTCTTTTGTTAATTTTACAGGGTAAGCTTGTGTTTTGTAACAATTTTTCATTTGTTTTACTTTTTTCCAAACTTTAAACATATCCTTCGATTCTTTTACTTCGGTCTCACAAAATTCTGCCCAGTATTTCTTTTAGCTTGAGCAATAATTTTATTACATTTGTTCTTTTCTTGCTTCATAAAGACAAAATTTTCTTCTGTCTTATTTCGTAACCAAGCCTTGTAACTTATTCGCTTTGATTTAACAGCTAGTCTACATTCTTCCGTCCACCATACATTACCCATATATTTACCAATCTTTTAAAATTTACATTTAGGGATAGAATGCTCGGCTGCTAACAGTATGACTTCGCTGAAATTAGAATAAAATAAATTAACATCATCATTCTCAATAAATGTTGTGTTATACGATGCAAGAAAAATCTGGTAGGCATCCCAGTTGGCAAGTTTATAATTAAACTTTGGAATTTTGTCTTCGATGTCTGTTACATCATTATTTATGTCATCATTAAAGATTATAGTAATGGGGAGGTGATCACTTCCCAAACAATCTTCTCCTATAGACCAATTACAGTTTACTGCAATGCTAGGTGAAACTAAGGATAAATCTATCGCGCTAGGTTTGTGAGTTGAAACATCTGGAATTCTTGTGATTCGACCATCATTTAATAAAACTAAAGAGGAATCAATAATATTTTCAACGAATCTGTTGGATGAAACTTTAGAACACTCAGAATCCCAAAATGGTGCATGAGCATTAAAGTCGCCAGCAATGATCCATTTCTTACTTGTAAAATTTGTATTCTTCATCCAGTCTGTATTATCCTCTTGGGGTCCATTAGGATAATATACAGAAAGTATATTGTAAACTGAGTCTTTGTTCACTTTGATTACAGCACCTGTAGCAAATACACCTTCATCTTCCTGCGGCACCGGAAATGGAACGATCCTAGTAAATTCCAGGTCCCGTCTGATG
>CM065746.1:28883405-28888405 GCA_033310375.1 Conus canariensis | reverse complement strand
ATTACGACAGTTCCCTCATGCAGCTAGTGACGAGTTTTCATATTCATAATATATTTTCTTAATGTTATGTTCCCATTTTCATCTTCAACTCCCCCGCCCCCCCCCCCCGCCCCCCCCACACACACCTTAAGTTCAAATCTTTGCCAAGTCATTACTGTGATGACGGAGGGGTTGTTGGCCTGCGCTTGTTTTTCCAGTGCCAGTCTCGAATAAAAGTTACTCTGAGTTAGGTTTCCTTATGTGAGCAAGAATTACCCTACCTGTTTATTGTTTATTGTTTACTGTTCCCTGCCTCATTTCACTTTCAGTTTCTCTCATCTTGGTTGTTAATTCCTTTATCCATCAGCTTTAAATCATGCGTAGCGTGGTCTCAAAACTTAGCGGATGTGGTGTAGTGTGTATGGACTAGTCCGCACGCAGTGACGCCTCCTTGATGAAACGGAAACTATCTATCTATCTATCAGTCTTTGCAATGATGGGGGAGTTGTCAGGCTGCACTTGTTTTCCCCCACAACTAAATTGTTCCACACACACACACACACACACACACACACACACACACACACACACACACACACACACACACACACACACATATATATATATATCAGGTGTCCCTGTGGCTCAGTGGTTAAAGCGCGAGTCATTAAGTGGAAAATGAGCATGTCCAGAGGTCATGGGTTCGAATCCCAGCCATGGCTCGTCCCAAGATGGGAAAAAAAGGGCAGCAGAGGGACATCCGGAGTCATGAACCGGGTGTGGCCCAACCCCCTAGAGTGTCAGGAGATAAGGGCCGAAACACTTGCCTGAAGGGGGCTTCTCTTCTGAGGACTCTCTGCTGCCACGCTCTCCACGAGTTTCTTTCTACATATATATATATATATATATAGCTTGTTTTGCTCTTTCATAATTTTCTTTTGCTTCTTAGGTGGCACCTTTGGTTGGTTTTTTTGAAAACTCAACATACTATGGTATTGCACACCAGCCTTATTCTGGGATAGCATTCTTCTTAAAACCGAAAAGGCAGAGGAGTTAAGTTACCACTTTCCGCGGTCACTGAGGAGAAACAATCAGGTTTTGAAATACCGGTACCTGACCAGGAGTTATGTGTTAGTGAGTTTCCTCCCCATTGGAGAGTGTCTCTTCCTTGGAGACTATAAGCTTGCTGAAGACTCATATGAGAAGCATTTATTATTCCCCCTCACCCTCTCAAGCACATACTGTTAGTTAGGCAGAATTAACTGTCACTGCAGATATGAATGCTTATTTCCCCCTATTTCTTCACTCTAAGACATAAGAGCAAGTTTTGTTTTATAATTGAATATATATATATATATATATATATATATATATATATATATAACGAGAGAGAGAGAGAAATCACATGTTCAAAGTTACTATAATGACGTTTTTCTTTTTTCTCGCCAATCCAGAATGGAGTCAGGATGCGATGCCAGCCACTTTAGAAGTTTACCTTCATCGTTTTTTCTCCTTTTTTCGGCCAACATGTTGAACGTGTACACAAATGGATTCATTGCGGAGTTTAGAGGTAAAACAAACACAGCAAGGACCACATTCACTTCTCCAGGAATGGGAATGCCACCCAGTGCCAACATCCCACATAAACCAATGGGAAACCAGCACAGGAAGTCTGTCACAGCAACAGAGATCAACCGCCGAGCTATGGTCATGTCACGTGACGCTTTGGTAGAATTGGTTTTCATAGCATTGCCCTGAACTGACCAGTAGATGGAGGCCTGGCCAACAGAGATGAACAGAAATAATATGAAATTAAAAAGGATGAAAACACCGATAGAATAAAATCTTCCTTTGAAATTAAGTCTTGTAACTGGCAAAGGGATACAAATACCTGTCTGGCTGTAGAATTCCCAGTGTGATGTCATGGGGAGCAGTGGTATTAAAGCTAAAAAGCATCCAACCAACCAGGTCATCACACAAGCCACTACAGCTGATGTTCTGCTAAACTTTAGAGAACTGAAAGGAAAGCGAAGGACAATAAAGCGATCCAGTGTAATTAACCAGATGATTAATGCCGACACTTCACTGGAAAATAAAGAGAAAAACCCAGCCGCTTTACAGGTCACACTAGTTTTCCATGTGTCATCGTTGTAGAGATACCGCCCGCGGAACTGTTCATCGGCCACTCCAATTACAATAACGTAAAATCCCATGAGAAGGTCAGCGATGGAAAGGTTGAGGACAAACACTCTGAAGCCACTTGAGGACGACATGCTCTTCACAAACAAACGTGCACAGCAACAGAAGACGTTACCAGTCACAGACAGACAGGCAACGGACCACAGAAACCCTCGGTACGTCCGTGACAGCAGCAAATCTTTACACGAAGAAATTTCATCTTTTGGAGCTAGGCAAGCGAAACCATGTAAAGTGTTAGGTAGTATTTCAGAACAGCAAAATTTGTAGTTGTGTGTGGAGATGAAGCGTATGTTGGAAAGACTTTTAAATAGATCAGTGGGAAACGTTTTGATGGGACTATTATCCATGTAGAGTTCACTTAACTGTGGTGTAAACTGAAACCCCTCTGGGCTGATTGTATGAATAGAAGTGAAAGTTAAATTTAGTTTCCGTATGAGAGGAAAAAGTGACAGGACTGTTGTGTCTAATACAGTCAGCGTGGTGTAAGCCAGGTTTAACACGGTGAGAGCACTGTGCTGTTTAACAGGGGAGAGACTACTGCAGAGAGAAGACAGAGGATTGTTGGAAAGGGACAGAGTTTGCAGATTTTCCAAACTGAGGACAGAACTTAGATTGATGTATTGGAACTGGTTATTTCTGAGATCCAGTAACATCACGTTCAGTAATTGAATTTTGGGTAAGAACGTCAAAGAACACTGTGCAAGGATCAGACCAATCAGGAGGCTGTTGTTCCTCACATCATGAGGGGTCAAACCTGACCCTGTGGCATCCAAATAGCGGAGCTGAGGAAAGAGACCTGCAGAGAAAGGCTGAGGACAGAGAAAGGTGTGACCCTGACAAAGACATTCTTTAGGACATGTCACGCCGCATGATAGTTCATCATCATGCATTGGGCAGTGAGGCCAGCCATCACACACATGATCACTGTGTAAACATATTGTTGATCGTCTGCATCGGAAAAAGCCTGGACATTTGGTTTCTCCACATCCCTCTTCATCCTGATGACCAATACAGTCGTATGGTCCGTTGCACCGGGTGTAGACAGGCAGACAGTTATTGAAGTGACCAGGACAACGGTAGTGGGTGTCAGGACAAGTCTCATTGGACCTCATTGGACTGGAAATGAACTGATTGATGCCATTATACTTGACAAGAGCAGGAGATGGGATTGCTAAACGTAAATGCGGAGTTACGTACCTGATGGCAAGGCAGTTTTCTTCGTCTGATTTATCCCAGCAGTGGAACATATTATCACATACATTTTGAAAATGTTGGCACTCTCCATTGCTACATCTGAACATCCTGGCACAAGGAGGATGCTTACAGAAGGATTCATCACTCCCATCATGACAATCAAATATGAAATCACATACCAAGGTATATGATATCAGCGTGGAATCATCTTCACAAATAAATGTGACGATAGAAGAGACAAGATAATCTGATGATTCACATTTATCCATATGGGATAATCTACAAGAAAAGACACACGTAGAGATTCGTTGTTGACCACAAACTCTGTAGTGGTCAGAACCACACAGAAGAAATGTATGTGTCACATGACCATCACGGCATTCTGTCATGGAATGGTGTCCTGCTAATATAAGAAATGAAGAGCTCCTCACTGATATTTCCTTTGAACTGTAAGTGTTAGGCAGCGTCTTATTTTTTGTGACTTCACACATGGCCCCACCGTCAAACTTTGAAGGTCTGGAATAACAAAACACAGGAAACATATACGCATTTCTAAGTCTGCCACCCTGAAAATCAGTTTGGGAACACGTCTTAGATGTGCAGCTGTAGACCACCTCATAATTCACGGAATGATGCATGATCGTCCTGTCATCTTTGACCAGAGCATGCCTGTACATGTTTGGAAGGGAGATGTCTTGCGAGTACAAGCCAGACAAAAGACCGTATAGCCTTGTGGGATGCAGCTTTGTTTTGTTTCTAATTGTAATGCCCCAGTCGGAAACACACGCTGGGAAACTTAACCGACTTTGTATTGAGCTACAATAGTCATTAGCTTTTTCACAAGGATTTGCTCTGTTACTGACAAATCCCTTCATACTGTCGACAAGTTTGTAGCAATGGTTACACAGTGCGATCAGTCCATTGCATTGAGGACTGCTGTAGGGACAGTCCCCTGTTTCATCCCGTCCATCTTCACACTCTGTCTTCAGGTTACAGGCCAGGTGATGATGGAAGCTGGCGTAATGCTTCACGGAACAGTTCCAGAGACCTCGGGGTGACTTCACAGGGCTTTTATTCTCAAGAAAAAATGAATAGAAAAGTTTAAAGGAAGCTGCATTCTTGTAAGGCTCTAAGGCTACGCTAACACTGAACTGCACAGCTTCAAACAGTACGGCAAAATCAGACTTAACATCAAAGTTCCTGTACCACATTACAGCTTTCTTTATTTGAAACATTGCATGGGGGCCACTGGAATGATAATGCTTATAGTGACGATAGAGAACGACATCGGTGATCCTAAGAGTATATTCCTTGATACTGACCATGACTCTATTGCTAAAGGGCACAGGAACGTACTTCTTTACCTCTACTCTTACTGTACTGGTATAATTTGGTCTTAATCCAACAAACCCAGACGTTGGTGTAGCCATCACGAGAACAAGAGGACCCGTGTCTTAACATTCATCAACAACAACATCACGGACAACAGCGTCCAATAAACTGAACTGCCACAACACTTATATTTAGCTTCAAACCAATTTCAACGAACAAAAGCTCACTAACATATAACTCCTGGTCAGATACCGGTATTTTGAAACCTGATTGTTTCTCCTCAGTGACCGCGGAAA
>CM065746.1:28870905-28873405 GCA_033310375.1 Conus canariensis | reverse complement strand
ATTTTTTTTCCTCCTAAAGCTTTATACCATGCCATGAGTCTTCAGGGAAGAGTTCAAAGCAGACCGCCATTTTTTTTCTCCCTAAAGCTTTATACCATGCCATGAGTCTTCAGGGAAGAGTTCAAAGCAGACCGCCATTTTTTTTCTCCTAAAGCTTTATACCATGCCATGAGTCTTCAGGGAAGAGTTCAAAGCAGACCGCCATTTTTTTTCTCCTAAAGCTTTATACCATGCCATGAGTCTTCAGGGAAGAGTTCAAATCAGACCGCTATTTTTTTTCCTCCTAAAGCTTTATACCATGCCATGAGTCTTCAGGGAAGAGTTCAAAGCAGACCTCATTTTTTTTCCTCCTAAAGCTTTATACCATGCCATGAGTCTTCAGGGAAGAGTTCAAATCAGACCGCCATTTTTTTTCTCCTAAAGCTTTATACCATGCCATGAGTCTTCAGGGAAGAGTTCAAAGCAGACCGCCATTTTTTTTCTCCTAAAGCTTTATACCATGCCATGAGTCTTCAGGGAAGAGTTCAAATCAGACCGCCATTTTTTTTCCTCCTAAAGCTTTATACCATGCCATGAGTCTTCAGGGAAGAGTTCAAAGCAGACCTCATTTTTTTTCCCGTGAACAATGGCAGTCTTTTAAGCAGGATTTCTTGATCCTTTTAACCTCAAACCACACGAATGTTTAACATCAAGGATAGTTTTGCTACGAACATTGTTGACAATACTATAACATGAAGCACGACAAAGAAACTCCCAAAGCCATTACATGTCATCAAATCACATTCATTTTCCTGACGGAAAGGATGTATTGTGCTGGGGGAGGGGGTGCAAAGAGGAAATCTTCCCTTCCTGCAACGTCCACACGTATATGCACATACTTGGCGCATAACTGGCCAAGGAAGTTTTGTTTTGGAGTGAGGAGTGGTGGGGATTAGGGGTGAATGGATTGTTCATGTCTGCTTTTTTTGTAATGATTTGTTGGGGGATGGGGAAGAAGAACCTCTAATTTTCTCATTTCCTTGTTATTCGGGTTGGAGAGGGTATTGAAGAGGCGGGGGGATTGAAAGTCCTTCAGTTCTGCATAGTGTCAGGATCAGGAGTGCGGATGTGGAGGGGGGGAGGGGGGGGGGGGGCGCTAGATGGGTGGGTGGAGGGAAAGGGGTATCCATCAATGATTTTGCAAATCGCCTGTACTGTGTGTGTGTGTGTGTGTGTGTGTGTACCTGGTCAAATCGTCCATAGGGTCAAAGTGGCCCTGGCTGAACTGGACTTACCTAATGGTCGCACATCCTCCCCCCCCCCCCCCCCCCCCCCAATCCACATCTCTCTCTCTCATACACTAACATACTCACATACAAAACACACATAGAACACACACACACACACATACATATATATATATATATATATATATATATATAAATATATAATGCTGAACAATTAAGTAGTGGGAGAAAACAAGTGCTGGCTAACAATTCTTCAGTCATTATAGTAATGACTTGGCAAAGATTTGGATTTAAAAAAAAATTGAAGATGAAGAAAATGGGAGAACATATTATAAATATGAGAAATCTTTCACTAGCTGCCTGAGGGAACCATTGTACTCCCCCTTGAAGGCAGATCTGTTTGTATTGCCTGCTCCTAGGCCTTTCGTCCGCTGGATCGGACTCATCAGGGAGACACGGCTGATTGTGTCTGTGCTCTTGGTGTCAAATAGAGACACACCACAGTCCATAATTCTGTGGTATTCTCACCACCAAGGGTTCAAAAAAGAATCCAACAGCACCCCCAAAGCAGCAAGCGAAGGGTAGTAAATGGAAAAAAACGAAAGTGTGGAGAGGAAAAGAGTTGCTGAAAAACTAAAAGCATTATGCAAACAGTATAAAATGTAGGGGACAATCTTTGAGCCTATGCTTGAGGATCCATTCAAGGATGCAAGGGAGATCAAAAGATATGGAACAGTCTGAGTGGTCAGCTCTGCTGTTCAATAACCCAAGCATTGTGAGTGGCTAAGAATCGTACAGAACAACCTTTACTTGGATCTCCTAAGAGATGCAATCTCCCACTGATTGACCAAACATTATAATGCTGAACAATTAAGTAGTGGGAGAAAACAAGTGCAGGCTAACAATTCTTCAGTCATTATAGTAATGACTTGGCAAAGATTTGGATTAAAAAAAGAAAAATTGAAGATGAAGAAAATGGGGGAAAATATTATAAATATGAGAAACCCTTCACTAGCTGCCTGAGGGAACCATCGTACTCCCCCTTGAAGGCAGATCTATTTGTATTGCCTGCTCCTAGGCCTTTCGTCCGCTGGATCGGACTCATCAGGGAGACACGGCTGATTGTGTCTGTGCTCTTGGTGTCAAATAGAGACACACCACAGTCCATAATTCTGTGGTATTCTCACCACCAAGGGTTCAAAAAAGATTTGGATTAAAAAAAAAATTGAAGATGAAGAAAATGGGGGAATATATTATAAATATGAGATATGAGA
>CM065746.1:28858405-28863405 GCA_033310375.1 Conus canariensis | reverse complement strand
CAAAGGGCAGCTGATTCACTCCAGTTGAAAGTAAATATGAGTAAAAATAACATAACTGTTTTCAGAAAAGGCGGTTACCTCTCAGCTAGAGAAAATGGACATATAATGCGATAAATATGCCTGATGTAAATATGTATGAGTACTTAGGTATATATTTCTCTACACGATTAAACTTCACTTTTGCACGTAAAGGTATTGCTTGCAGAACTAAAAATGCATTGCTATGTATTATCAGGAAATTACTGAAACTTAACAATGAATCACTTGCCTTGTTTTTGAAATTGTTTGATGCTCAAATCCTGCCTATGTTACAATATGGGGCTGAACTGTGGAGTCTTGACGCTGCAGCTGCACAATGTGAAAAGGTTCATTTATTTGCTTTAAAAAAGCTTTTGGGTGTCTCTCCACAAACCCCAAATGATGTGGCGTATGGTGAGACCGACAGACATCCCATATATTTGCACTCTACTATTAGATCTGTCAAATACTGGTTAAAACTAACTCAGATGGCTGAAGATAGATTGCCTCACTAGGCATATAAAATGCTGTTGGGAACTTAATTCAGTGCAGTCTAAAACGAAATTCTCCAAAGACAAGCTAGAAAATTGCAGTCTTGAAATTCAAGCAATGGTTATCTTTACTTCAATTTCCTGACTGAATATGGAAGGCAAATCAAAAGCAACATTGAAAGAGTCACAGTCTAACCTAGGTTTGCTCAGCTTTGCCCGTACGTTCATTATACCAGACAGAGCATTCCTCAGGTTTTACTGACTTAACTGCTGGGTTGAGAAAGCCTCATCATCACGTCCCTTTGACACTGGAGACCAAACAAGACTTGGGCAAATGGCTGAAACTTCTGGGCAAGTCCAGTGGGAGAAATCTTTTAACGGGTGAAATGTCTTATAGGGAAGCATTTGTATGCTGATAGGTGAAAGGTTTCAGCTGAGCTGCAATTTTTTTAAAATTCAAACTGGTTATTCGAGACGGGAAGAGCAGAATATTCCCTTGCTAGTGTTTGTTGTGATCGATCTGACGCCTGATCATAACTGGCGAGAGGCGTGTTAAACTGCAGCCTTTAAACCAACAAAGGGGATACTCTGAGCCGGTGACTTTATGGTGCCAAGAGAGAACGGTGAGGTAGGCTGAGTGCAATATACTTCACAGCACAGACAGGCATCATGCCTGTCGAGAATCGTGTTAAGCTGCAGCTTTGAAGTGCAGTCACCTGCCAAAGCAAACCCCTCAACAACTTCAAGGCCAAACAAGCAGACGCTACTGTCCTTGGGCTCGAAGGCAGGAGATTCTTCAAGGGAAGAGTCCTACTCCTCCTCTGCTGGGTTGGGACAGTCTGTGTAAAAAGTTCTCAAAAAGACGTGCTGGACAGGGCAAGTCATGTAACCCAACTCGTCCTACACCGCTGCCATCTTAAACGACAGCAGAACTAAGGTGGAAGCGACGATCTGCTGTAGGACCAGCAGGTGGTCAGAGGCACTCGGGTCAGCCTCTCTCAGGACCAGATCGTCCTCTTTTAGAGATATCTTGACACTTCTCTGGCGTTCAAAAACAGCTTTTTAGAAAATTCCCAAGTGGAAGTGCTCTTGGAGCTGAGACAGACCCTTGCCTGGTGCAGGTACAGGTGGATTTGGGATGCTGCTGACTAACTGAGCCGGCCCGTCCCACAGTTCACCAGTGAGATCAGGCTGAACCCGTGGGGTCGACCCAGCCTCCAGAGCCTGGTCTGCAAACGCTTGCACATATCGAAGGAACCATAATGCCAATAGGTTTCAATGAACCAGAATAGCAAGACTAATGGAGAGCAGCTCGTTTACCAGAAGGGACACGAAAGGAAATGTTTCTTAATGTTCCTAAATTACAATATGGGAAACCAGCGATAGCCTGCCCCTTTTGCTCTCAGAGAGGTGTGGAGAATGTCTTGTAATTGGGTTAGAAGATTAATTCATTGCTCAGCGTAAGCGTCCAGTGTCTGGCCTAAACATGTGTCGAAGGTAAAAGGCAAAACCATTGTATCATTACTCACATAGTCGGTTCAATGACACACACACCGACTTGCTCCATGTCCTGCAGGGATTAGTTACTGACCCATGGTATGGGGCTAGTCGGCCCCTCAGTTTGTGTAAGCACTAAACAATTCACAAGAACGATGAGCAAAACAGTTTTTAACTTAGTATGTTCAAAACACAAACACCTCTGTCACCATGCTAATGCTAACATTAGAGTAGATTATCATTATTTTGTATTACGTCTGTTAGATGGCATTCCATGCTGTGTCACATACCTCATCAAAACCATGATCTCTCCGCCACCCCTTTCCACGCCCTTTCCGTCAGCTAGCACGCAAGCACACACACACACACACGCACCACCACCACCCCCCCCCCCCCCCCCCCCCACACACACACCTTTGCACGATTTCAATGATATACAATAAAGGACGCGCTCCCTCGCCCTCTCCCTCTTTCACCTCTCCTCCCTTCCCCCCTGCACCCTCCCCTTTCTCTCTCTCTCTCTCTACACCCACACACACACACACACACACACACGCGCACACACACACACATACACACACACACGCACGCATGCACGCACGCACGCACGCACGCACGCACGCACGCACACACACACACACACACACACACACACACACACACACAACGAACTGCTGTGGGATGAAATCTATTTTCGCAAAACTGACACGCACAGCGATGACGAATATTGCTTTCAAACCAGTGTTCGTCTTTTGTGTTTGGTTGGTATCGTGCATGGCAATAGTTCTAGTTGTCGTAGAGAGACAATTACTTCTCTTATTGTAGAGACATGGAGGAAGAAAAATCGATTTTTCCCTTGCTCAACTTGTGAGCCTTTAACAAATCTTAAACATGTTGTTAATCCACATTTTGCATCAGCCGCAAGAAATTGTGTGTTCCTTATATGAACTGGATTCCCCACAATGGCCATGACTGGAGATACTACAGAGGACTGGAGACACTTAGGGGACAATAAACGCTTCTTACCTAGGAGAGAGAGAGAGAGAGAGAGAGAGAGAGAGAGAGAGAGAGACGCAGTGCCGCGCGCACCACACACGCTGCGCACGCCGCACGCCGCACACCACAAAAACACACACACCACACACAACACACATCACACGCACGCGCGAACAACACACACACACACACACACAACAAGCTCCGGATGAAAGAAGAAGAAGACATTCACATTCTATCCCGAAGCGATAAAATCCCAAGATCATCCATGACGACCCGAGCATTTTGAAGTCAGAAGCTAAACAAGCGAGAGTAGACATGGGACAAGTAAAAGGTGTATCGGAACGGCGTCCTGCAAACACGCGGAATCGCCGCTCACAACACAACTCTCTTCAACCAGGCGCTTCTCCACCACCGGCACTTCCAGTCGGGAAGTAATCCAGGAACGGTAACCCAATGCAGGAGCAAAGGCACGCAACCCATCACTTTCCAGCTAACGACACGCTTCACAACCTTTCCGGCAGTTATTACCAGCACTCTGCCAAAACGGTGCCAGACCCGCTGTCGCCAGGTGACCAAGACCTGCTTACCTTCAAAATGTACAAGGTCGTTCACCAGAGAAACGAAGCCATTATTTTACAAAAATATTGCTCTGATTTATTTGGAAAAAAAAAAAAAAAAAACGGAAGAGAGAGAGAGAGAGAGAGAGAGAGAGAGAGAGAGAGAGAGAGAGAGAGAGAGAGAGAGAGAGACCCGACCCTAAATGGGTGTCAATTATATTCGTGTATTTTCGCTGTCGTTAATATGAACGGGATCACATTTCCCCCCTCTGCCCCCTCCTACTTCGTTCCTTACCCCCCCCCCCCCCCCCCCCCCCCCTCTTCCTCTTTCTTACCTTTCTGACCCTTATCATTTCCCATACCTTCTTGTTAGAAAAGCCTAGGAGTCTTGCCATCTTATCTTACCTCGCTTTCTCACCATTCAAGACTGTTAATAGGGGGTCGGAATAGCTCAGGTGGTAGAGCGCCGGACTCGCAATCCAAGGGTTGCGGGTTCGAATCTCCGCCGGACCGTTTCGGTAGAGGGGGATTTTTCCCTCGGAGTTAACATTGGTTCTGACTCCATTTCCCATACAGTCCTTCGAATGAGACTATGAACCGAGGTTCCGTGTGTGAACGCACGCATAACATCTTGCACACACGTCAAATCCCATCACCAACTTTCGGAAGAGAAGGCCAGTTTGGCCGTTGGTATGGATGACACGTTACACATAGCATGCACCTTCCCCGAAGATGGAGCATGGCTGCCTTAATGGCGGGATAGAAAAACGGTCATACACACAAAACTCCAATCCCTTTGTTGGGTAGATGGGCTTAATACCTGTCTGTTCATATAGGGAGTGTCCGCAGAAGTATCAGCCTGCGTACGCAGAAGAAGAAGAAAAACTGTTAATAGAGTTCTCTCCGTTACAATGGTTCCTTCTGTCTGTCCCCACTTCCTATACATTTCATGTATTAATTCTCATACACTGTCTTTCACCTTACAAAAAACGACAACAACAAAACAGAAACAAAAAGAAAGCAAACAAAAGCAAACAGAAACAAAAAGCAAACAAAAACAAACGATAATACAAACTGTACAAAAAGCGTGTGCATGTGTGTCCATAGAGGCGCATATGCGCGTGCATAAGAATGTACCTATATGTACGATCTATTTGCATCTGTTTGTGATCTATTGATATAAGCTATGAATTTGCTTCTTTTTGTATGATGTCAACAACGACAAGCATAATGTGTGCCGCAGGGTAATGTGTTTTATTCATTTAATTCTTCAAGATTATTTCAGGTTTAGAATAAAACAGATAAAGAGGAAGTTATAGATAGACAGGACAGAAAGACGACTAGATAGATAAAAAGGTAGACAGAGACAGAAAGACAACTAGATAGATAAAAAGGTAGACAGATTAATACATGGACAAAAACAGATGATTGATAGATA
>CM065746.1:28823405-28833405 GCA_033310375.1 Conus canariensis | reverse complement strand
TCTTAATGACTGTATTTACTGGGTCTCTGTAGCCTGAATTCGTGTCTGCCAAATAAATGATAATGAAATAATGAATAGTTATAGCGCTTAATCTTGAATAAGCCTAACGCGCTTACAATGACAGAAAAGATTAAAGACCAATAAATAGATAAATATAGCAATAAGTACCATGCACCTACATACAAGAGCGCACATTGAAACACACACTCACGAACGCACGCACACACACACACACACACACACACACACACACACACACACACACACACACACACACACACACACCACACACACACACACACCAACGCACGCACGCACGCACACACACACACACACACACACACACACGCGCGCACGCTCGCACGCACACACACACGCGCGCGAGCGCGCGCGCGCGCGCCACACACACACACACACACACACACACACACACACACACACACACACACACACGATAACACACACATGCACAGTCTCACAACAACGCACACAACATTACGCGCGCGCACGCGCGCACACACACACACACACACGCGCGCGCGCGCGCGCGCGCAAGTGTGCATGCGCGCACAAGTTGCAGAATAAATTTGACGGGAAAGGGATGGGGAAGAAAGAACTGCTATTGATAGGTGAAATTCTTAGGCTGCTGGGCAATATCAATGGCGTCTTTCAAAATGGGACTTTCCTTTCATGCACCTGGAAGTCCGTTCCCTTTCTTTGAGAACTGTATGGCACTGAAAGAGGCTATCAGCTCCAAGAGAAATCGGACGTGCTCATGAGGCTTATGGAATAATGTCAAGTTACGGAACATCTGGAGCACCAGGGAACTGTCAATCAACACCAAAGTCAGGATCTTCAACACCAACATCAAGGCAGTTCTACTGTATGGAGCGGAAACCTGCAGAACTACAGTCACCACCACTAAGAAAGTGCAGGTTTTCATCAACAACTGCCTGCGCAAGATTCTCCTCATCCGATGGCCAGACACCATCAACAACAACGACGACCTCTGGGAGAGATCAGACCAGCTGCCCGCAGAACAGGAAATCAAAGAAACGACGTTGGGGCTGGATGGGACATACACTGTGGAAGCCTGCAAGCAACATCACCCGACAAGCGCTAACATGGGACCCCCAAGGAAAGCGAAAAAGAGGTCGGACAAGGAACATCTGGCGCCGGGACCGGGAAGCTAACATCAGGAACATGGGGGTGACATGGAACCAGCTGGAAAGAAGGGCCCAGGACAGAGACGCCCGGAGGTCCTTGGTCGGCGGCCTGTACCCCAGGAGGGGTAATAGGCGATAAAAAAAAAAGTTCGTCTTTATCTTCTTCTTGCCTGATGTCTTTAACTGTGTCGCGTTTTCCAAGGGTGAGGGGCTGATAAGGTCTGTACTTACTGCTTTGTTCTTGCGCCAGTTATTGGATAGCCAACTGAATTATTTTAAGCTCTGAAGAACAGTGAAGAGTTGGAAATGTTAGGTGTATGAAGTATACTAAGGATTCCAAAGAAAGGAAGAAACACTGGCAGTTGCAATAGACATAGAAGATGCATACAGCAAAGTCTAGTTCTCGCTTTTCATGAAGCTACTCCATGACTTTCTCAAAGTTCACATCTCTCTCTTGTTTTGTACAATATTACACTAAAGGCCTTACAGGCTTGGATAGAAAGGAATTGCTCGAGTGTTGACACTAGCAGATGATCTACAAAACATCAAAGAATGCTCAAGAAAGAACTAAAGCAGTTCAGCAGCAGCTACACAACATTGCTCAGTGATGTTAAGAAACTGGATCGTCAATCAACCCTACGTAAGTCCAGATATTGGTCTGTACTCTCAATAACAATACATCAGGACAATTACCCTCACCTTTTCCCTTCGATGGAATACAAACTGAATCAGCTGACAGCCTACGCTATTTGGGTATAGGCTTTGTAGGAATATTGACCTTTAGAAAACAAAATGAGAACATTGTCCTTAGATGCAAAAAGGACCTGCCTGCCATAAAAGCGACTGCAGCTAAATGTATTGAACAGTACCATCTCTACCGACAGCATCGCGCAACTGTACTTAGTCTATCTGACTATGCAATTGCACTTTGTCTGATTGATTATGCAATTGCACTTTGTCTGATTGATTATGGATTGGGGCTAACAACACTGTCCAAGAGCAATCTTCTTAAATCAGAACGAATTCAAAAGGAAGCAAGTTGATTGATCTTGGGAGTCACAAAGGAATCACCAGTTGAAACCATGTGATACCTGCTTGATCTTCCCTCAATGCAAACAAGACACAAGCTAGAACAGGTGAAGGCCTATATTAGAGCACTTGAACATCCCCCCAAACCACTACATACGGCAGTCACGTAACCTAAAGGCACTCGCCTCACCTCAACTTAGTGGCTTTGTACCTGGTCGACAATCTGTCTGTCCACTATGTTTGGCTACGATCAGTGGAGTGGTCTGGGCGTAGTCTGGATGACGGTTGAAACAAACTAACACACACACACACACACACACACACACACACACACACACACACACACACACACACACATACGCGCGCACGCACGCGTGCACGCACGCACGCACGCACGCACACACACCATTACCACCACCACCAAGCAGATCGTCTTTAATCGAAGAAAAATGAGGACAGGTGAAACATCTCAAAACAAGCTTTTTTTTTATTTTTTTTTTAAGGTGTGCTCCTTAAGAGAAAATGCTCCCAGGGTGTATTATGCTGTGAACATGTCGGTATGTATTATGCTGTGAACATGTCGGTATGTATTATGCTGTGAACATATCGGTATGTATTATGCTGTGAACATGTCGGTATGTATTATGCAGTGAACATGTCGGTATGTATTATGCTGTGAACATGTCGGTATGTATTATGCTGTGAACATATCTGTATGTATTACGCTGTGAACATGTCGGTTGTATTATGCAGTGAACATATCGGTATGTATTTTGCTGTGAACATGTCGGTATGTATTATGCTGTGAACATGTCGGTATGTATTATGCTGTGAACATGTCGGTATGTATTATGCCGTGAACATGTCGGTATGTATTATGCTGTGAACATATCGGTCCTTTCTCTGGAACTTGTTTGGCTGTGCTGAAGCCATAAAAAAAATCCCTAGATTTGTCCTCTTGTGGAATTAGTTCAAATTATGGACAAAAAATACTTACACAGGAAAAATTGTAGTCAGAACATGTCTGCTTCACGATCGTGCTCAAAGCACATCGTTGGATTAATTCATAAACTAAGGCTGAATGCTTGGGACACTAAATATTCTCATGGTATTACTTGTGTCTGCAAAGAAAATATTTCTATACATTATCTTCTGTTTGAATGCCCAGTGCTGACCTTGCTTTATCAGGAGAAAGGTGTTGAATAATTTGGATAATGTCAGTACTGTCCTATATGGTTCATACGTTGTTGAGATAGCCATAGCTATTTCCCAGTCACAGGTTGCAAATTTTTTTGTAAAGATCAACCAGTTCTCGTTCCTCTAGGGTATTTCAGTAATGTAAATATGCATATATAAGATGGGAATTGAAAGTACTCACATGGGTGACAAGCTGCGTATGTAAGGGTTTTTGTTCCAATTGTAATCATTAATTTTTGTACTCCCAGTTCTTTCAGAACAGGGAGTGCTTACGAATGGGAAGGAAGAAATGCTCTGTGTGTGTGTGTGTGTGTGTGTGTGTGTGTGTGTGTGTGTGTGTGTGTGTGTGTGTGTGTGTGTGTGTCCATCCATGGTCAAAATGTGTTCCACTCGCTCCAGACAAAACTATTGGGCCGATCTTTCTGAAAATTTGTAGGTATGTTCATTATGGGTCACGGATGATGCCCGATGATTTATCTTACCGTTATATCCGTTACTAACAGCTATAACGGCCCTAACCGGTTTTTCTTCTTTATGGAATATCTCAGAAAGTACTTGGCCGATCTTTCTGAAAATTTTAGATATGTTCATTATGGGTCACAGATGATGGCCGATGTTTAGCAGAATAGCCGTTACTAACGGCTATAACGGCCCAAAACGGGTTTTCCTCTTTATGGAATATCTCACGCGTATTCAAGATAAACTGGGAGTACGTTTATATGCTTCGCATTATCATCCTGTGATGAAAAGACGTCTTAAATAAAACCACTGAACTGAACTGAAGTGAACTGGAGCCCAGGACACGGTGCAGACCGATCTTAGTCTCCTTCTCACATAGCGCATCATGGCTCTGTCCGACTGGGCAGACCACTCCTGAAGTCCTGGAACCACAAGCTTAGCCAATACCTGACAGCCTGTGTTGTGTCCCTTAGCACGCGGCGGCAAGCGTTGGTCAGTCCTGGAGACGAGCCTGGACGAGTTTACACGGTTGTTGATTTTAGGAGCTTTGCTTTTTATTTCATCTTTTTTTGTTGTTGTTTTGTTCTGGTCTTTAAGCTCTAAGAGCAACTGTAATCGGTGTGCTGTCTCTGAAGTCATCAATCCTGTCTTTGTAGTCATCATTCCTGTCTCTGAAGTCATCAGTCCTTCTTTGTAGTCTATCTAGTCTTCCTTCCTGTCTCTGTAGTCATCATTCCTGTCTCTGTAGCCATCGTTCCTGTCTCTGTAGTCATCATTCCTGTCTTTGTAGTCACAATTCCCGTCTTTGTAGACATCGTTCCTGTCTTTGTAGTCACCATTCATGTCTCTGTAAATATCATTCCTGTCTCTGTAGTCATCATTTCTGTCTCTGTAGTCATCATTCCTGTCTCTGTAGTCATCATTCCTGTCTTAGCAGTCATCGTTCCTGTCTCTGTAGTCATCTTTTCCTGTCTTCGCAGTCATCATTCCTGTCTCTGTAGTCATCATTCCTGTCTCTGTAGTCATCATTCCTGTCTCTGTAGTCATCATTCCTGTCTCTGTAGACACCATTCCTGTCTTTGTAGTCACCATTCCTGTCTCTGTAGTCATCATTTTTGTCTTTGTAGTCACATTCCTGTCTCTGAAGTCATCATTCCTGTCTTTGTAGTCATCATTCCTGTCTCTGTAGTCACCATTCCTGTCTTTGTGGTCATCATTCTGTCTCTGTATCATGTTCCTTCTCGTAGTCATCATTCCTGTCTTTGTAATCATCATTCCTGTCTTTGAAGTCATCATTCCTGTCTCTGTAGTCATCATTCCTGTCTCTGTAGTCACCATTCCTGTCTCTGTAGTCATCATTCCTGTCTCTGTAGTCACCATTCCTGTCTCTGTAGTCACCATTCCTGTCTCTGCAGTCACCATTCCTGTCTCGCAGTCATCATTCCTGTCTCTGTAGTCACATTCCTTCTCTGCAGTCATCATTCTGTCTCTGTAGTCATCATTCCTGTCTCTGTAGTCATCATTCTTTTCTCGTAGTCATCATTCCTGTCTCTGTAGTCACCATTCCTGTCTTTGTAGTCAACATTCCTGTCTCTGTAGTCATCATTCCTGTCTTTGTAGTCATCATTCCTGTCTTTGCAGTCATCATTCCTGTCTTTGCAGTCATCATTCCTGTCTTTGTGGTCATCATTCCTGTCTCTGTAGTCACCATTCCTGTCTTTGTAGTCATCATATTTTATGGTCTGTAAATTTGGAGAGTATGATCGACGTATGTGCCCCCCCCCCTTCCCCCTCCCCTCCTCCTCCCCCCCCCCCCCCCCCCCCTCCCCCCCTCCTCTACGCTAACAGCAACACCGAATCCTTACAGCAGCCCCACAGAGAGCATTTGGGGATTATTTTCGGTACTTGTGTTGATTAATCACAAATTTGTGTAGTGTAATTTACGCACTGAGTTAGGAAGAAAACCTTGAACCGTAAGTATTTGCGTGTTTGTTACTTTGCTCCCTCTCTCTCCTCTCTCTCTCTCTCTCTCTCTCTCTCTCTCTCTCTGTCTGTGTCTCTGTCTGTCTGTCTGTCTGTCGGTCTGTCTGTCTGTCTGTCTGTCTGTCTGTCTCTTCTCTCTCTCTCTCTCTCTCTCTCTCTCTCTCTCTCTCTCTCTCATTAAACAGTTCGCTTTGTATTTGTATAAGGCATTTAGAATGCGAAATGATATGTTAAGACCATAAATTATGTGCTAAGCTAGTTAAATGAATTGACCTGCGCGGTATGATATGTATTTACCCCCTTCGAAGGGGCTATGGCCTTTACGAATAAAAAAAACGTCTACGTCTACGTCTACGTCTCTCTCTCTCTCTCTCCTCTCTCTCTCTCTCTCTCTCTCTCTCTCTCTCTCTCTCTCTCTCTCTCTCTCTCTCTCTCTCTCAGAACGAGTCCATTTTGCTGATCTTGTCTTTTTCTAGACATTCGATTTCCTGTGAAATAAATCCAGATACACAGACGATATCATAATTATAAAACCAAGAACTGATCTTTGTTTTTCAGACAAGCCTCGCCTATTTAGGAGGGACCCTTTGGAACATCTGACCAAAGTACATCAGAGATAAAAGTAGTATTAATTCCTTTAGATCAGCTTATAAAACAGTTCTGTTTCAGGTGCCATAAACTTCAAATAACACTACATCTTAGATGCTATGCCATTCTTTACCAAGCCAAATGATACGAAAGAAAAAGTGTAACTAACATACATTATGGCCTAATTTCATATTCATTCGAAAATTGTCAGTTTTATTATCATTTATTTTCATTATTCTTTTTTTTTCATCAGTGCATCAGCTTCTTCATTCCCCATCTCAAGCCCTCTGTGTGTGTGTGTGTGTGTGTGTGTGTGTGTGTGTGTGTGTGTGTGTGTGTGTGTGTGTGTGCGTGTGGTGCGTGCGTGCGTGCGTGCGTGCGTGCGTGCGTGCGTGCGTGCGTGCGTGTGTGTGTGTGTTGTCTGTGTGTGTGTCGTGGTGTGTGTGTCTGTGCGTGCGTGCGTCGCGCGCGCGCGCGCGCTGGTGGTGGTGTGTGTGTGTGTGTGTGTGTGTGTGTGTGTGTGTGTGTGTGTGTGATATGTGTTTGTAATATCAGGCTGTTCCTTTTAATACTCTGCATGTCGATTAGTGTATTCGCTTTCTTTCCTTGTTCCTGTTATATTGACTTGCTGTTTTCCATGTGCTTTCATAGAGTTTTTTCTTTTGTTCCCCCCCCCCCTCCCCCCCTAGGGCTGGGTGGGGAAAAAAAAAAGCATGAATAATTTGCTGATCTCATCACCCTGGTAACATTAAATTTCGTTCTTTCGTTTATTCGTACTTCTCTCTGGTTGTCGTTGTTTGTGCGTCTGTGTCTGTCTTTATTTCCCGCCTTCTTACTCTCCTCTACCACAGTTCCCCAGGATAGAACACTTTCACGTCCGTCTGACACAAAATGTACACCCAGACATAGATAGGCATGCGTTCTCAGGCGTACAGTCAAACATAGGCAAGTGCAAGCACTTCCTCACGTAGGCACAAACGTCCACGCACATGCGTACCCAATCCTACACAGACACAGACTCAGATATACACAGACACAGACACATAGACACGCACACACACACACACACACACACACACACACACACACACACACACACACACCACGCACGCACGCACGCACGCACGCACGCACGCACACACACACACACACACACACACACACACACACACACACACACACACACACACACATACCTAGTCCTCCTTCATCCTCCTTCTTGCGCCTTCCTCCCAACCTCCCCATCAATACTCTCCCAACCATCTCGAGACAGATCATGACGTTCCACGGAAAAGGCTAAAAATAGCAACAGCATGGGAGACAACTGGTTTACCTTCATCATTCTAGGAAATGCCTGAGTTCTCTCCCTGCATGCATTGTCCCAAATGAGCTATGTCCTCCATCCTCCTCCTCTCCTCTTTCTGTCTTCTCTACCACTTTGGATGCTCGATTTATCGTATTCTCATTGTGTGTGTGTGTGTGTGTGTGTGTGTGTGTGTGTGCGTGTGTGTGTGTGTGGGTGTGTGTGTGTGTGATAGAAACGTGGCTCAAACAGCGGGGACTTTTTCTTTCTTTCGCATTCCCGGCCATGCTAGATCCTCAATCCGGTTAGTAAGGCGAAGTCCACAGTCCGCCGCAGCGACCCCACCACCGGTCCCCACAGCTTCTCCTGGACCTCAACTGGACTGGGCTACGTCTGGGATCTCAAGGCTTGAAAGGAGGGGGGCAGGACTGTAAGATGTGGGTGGGAGTTTGGGAGCCTGTGCCACAAGGGCACTGGTCAGTATGAGAGAGCTTGAGACGTGAGAGATGGGAGAGGAGCTGGCAGTGTCCTGTTCGCAGCCTGAAGATGGTAACTTGAGCTGCTCTATCGAGCCAGTGGATGCTGTCCTCTTCAGTCCCAATGTCCAGGCGTTGGTGCCACGCTCTTCTGAAGTTGTTCCTGAGGATGGTTTTAGCTTTATTGTCGGACACTGGATGCCCTGACTGTTCCTGCCTACTGCCGATCTTGGACAGACGGTCTGCCTCCTCGCTCCCTCCAATGCCACAGTGAGAAGGGATCCACTGCAGGACTACAGTAGTTCTCTGTTGGAGGAGACTGAGTTCTTCTCTGATGGCTCTGAATATTTGCTCCCCTCCTGGTGTCTGGAGGCTCTTCAGGATGGATTCACAGTCTGTCAGAAAGACTGTGTTGGTGGGGAGCCTGTCTCCCTGGTTGAGGGTCTGGGCAGCAAGGAGTAGGGCACAGGCTTCAGCTCGGTAGTTTGTGGAATATGTGCCTGTGGCCACAGACTTTCTGAAGGATCTGCCGTCTGGGAACTTGATGAAAACTCCACCTCCACCATTTTTCACAGCCTCTTCTGATGAGAACGGGACGAGGGGAAGTGTGTGTATGTGTGTGTGTGTGGGGGGGGGGGGGGGGGGGGGAGGCGGGCGGGGGGGGGGGGGGGGGGGGGGGCAGGCCTGAATGAATAGAGACTGTCAACCAACGCTCCTCAGTAGTAGTACTGTTATTTTACGTCTGTTCACAAAATTGTGTGATGTTACACGAGCGAGCGAGCGAGCGAGCGAGCGAGCGAGGAGAGAGAGAGAGAGAGAGAGAGAGAGAGAGAGAGAGAGAGAGAGAGAGAGAGAGAGAGAGCAGGCAGACAGACAGACAGACAGAGACGGACAGGAGAGAGAAAGAAAGAAGAGAGAGAGAGAGAGAGAGAGAGAGAGAGAGAGAGAGAGAGAGAGAGAGAGAGAGCGTGTGCTTGAATGCGTGAATGTGTGTGCGTGCGTGCGTGCGTGCTGTGTGTGTATTTGCAGATATGGGTGTGGACATATAATTGCGTCCAAACCGCCAGTGTCATATTAAATACCTAACCGGACTATATATCAAACAAGAGGTAACTTTAAAAGCAGGATTAGTATTAAAAGGAAAAACATCACTTATAGAGGAGCCTGATGAACATGGGAGATATGTCCTAGGCAACACACAGTCAAACAATACATGATGTCTTGATTTGTTTGTTTCGCCACATATACATTTTGTTGAAGCATTATATTCCCATCACTCCTCACTCTGCCTAACAGGCTCATCTCACTCTTTGCATTACCAAAGAAATAGTTTCATTTGATTGCGCTGTCCGTTTCACAGCTGAAGGACCGCCTTGGCTAAAGGCTGTTTCAGACCAGTTGACATAGGCTAGAACACCAAGGCTACATCAAAATGTTGTTATGCTCTGCATAGTTATGCGGGGATTGTCTTCAGTTGTGACAGCTCCTAGCATAACACCATCAGTCTCCGAAATCCCTCGAAGTCGGAGTGTGGCTCCCCACGTAGCGGGGGTAATAAAAAAAAACGGTCACACACGTAATGTTCTCATCCCTAGCTGTTGCATTTGTGCCATAGTGTTCAAGTACTTCGGCTGTTCGGATGATCCCTGGAGTCTTTTAGCCAGGGTACGACGACAACAACAACAACAACAACAACAACAACAACAACAACAACAACAGTTGAAGGAACTGAATGACGGAGTTTTGTCTCGTTCCAGGAATTCTAACTCTGATGTGAACATTTCAATGGTTTGTCAGGA
>CM065746.1:28813405-28818405 GCA_033310375.1 Conus canariensis | reverse complement strand
CACAACGACTATTCCAGACTGTCCATCCATTTTGGTTTACACTTGACGCTGTGTAAACCTTTTTTACATTACACTTTTGTGTGCACTTATTCTACAGTTAACCATGCACGAACACTTCCAGATGCACATTGAAGAAACAGATAAACCGCACAATCCGCTCATAGTGAACTTGATGGAGAACACTACTCAGTTAACATAGGGGCGGTTTACAGTGAGGCCAGTACATCTGTAACAGACTACATCTCCCAATTCAAAAAAAAAAAAAAAAAAGCTACGTGGTTCTAATTCTCTCTCAGTACTGTAGCTAGGTTATGTTACATTGATCTTGAATACAGGACTACAGTGTGATGATACTGCTTAAAAATATACTTAGACGGCATCTCTTTTTGAAAAGACGCGCAGGGATTGTTCTGAATCTCTTTCGCAGTTGTGCTCATGTTTCTTTGGAAATGTAGCAAATCGCATGCTACAAAAACTTCAGCGTATAGATAGAAAGACAAACAGACAGACAGACAGGCAGGCAGGCAGGGAGACAGATAGGCGTAGAGGGATAAACAGACGGATAGATGTAGATATACAGATACATAGATAATGAACAGATGGACTGAGAGATATAGACAGATCTGTAGACAGTGAACAGAAAGGCAGAGAGAGAGAGAGAGAGAGAGAGAGAGAGAGAGAGAGAGAGAGAGAGTGTGTGTGTGTGTGTGTGTGTGTGTGTACGTGTGTGTGTGTGTGTGTGTGTGTGTGTGTGTGTGTGTGTGTGTGTGTGTGTGTGTGTGTGTGAGCAAAAGAACTGGTGAGAGAGAATTCATCTGAGTGTCTTCAAGAAGTCTTCAAACAAGTAATATTTTCTATCCAAGACATCACAAATATGACCATCTCCCAGAAAACGATAGAAAAAATCGATTATCTGTGTATCTATCTATAAATATATATGCATATAATTATGTACACACACTTTCTCTCTCTCTCTCTCTCTCTCTCTCTCTCTCTCTCTCTCTCTCCTCTCCACACACACACACACACCACACACACACACACACACACACACTTACAACGGACACACACACGCGCGCGCACCCCTCATCCCCCCGTTCCCATACACACACCCACACACACACACACACACACACACACACACACACACACACACACGTACGGACGCACACACACACGTACGCACGCACGCACGCACGCACACACAAACACAAACACACACACACACACACACACACACACACACACACACACACGCACATACATAGACAGACAGATACACTCACAGAGAGAGAGAGAGAGAGAGAGAGAGAGAGAGAGAGGGGGGGGGCATTTAAAACAGTCGCCATACTATTGATCGTTCGCCCTTTTTTTCTGGTTAAATTTTCCTTCCAAACAGCGCGAAGAACGTTTTTTTTTTTTCAATATTTCTTTAAAGGAATCCGTTTGATTTTCCACAAAAATGACCTGGATATCCATATTTGACGCCTTTTCTGATAGAACCTTTGCCGCAAACAGTTCCCTAAATTTGATCCTAGAATGTTTTGCTGGAATATATTCCGTTCTAACGCTTCCCAAAACATCAATATTTACCTTTTTTCCCAGTCGTATCTTTCTTCCAAACCGTGACCTAGAGGGCAATCTTTCAATCTTTTTCTAACTGAATCTTTCTTCTGAACAACGCCCTAAAGGTCTTCCTGTAGCGAGACGCCATGCCGTAATAGATGAAGAAATTGAACGAGGCGTTGATGTAGGTGAAGATTTCAGCTATCCACAAGCCAGCCAGGAAAAAGGTCTGATTCTTCCGTCCAGAATGCACCTCAGGGAAGAAGAGCCAGCTGAAGCGGATGAGAGCGATGGGGGGAAATGCAGGCGATGAACAACATGGAGTTCCCGATCAACATCTTGGTCAGAGCCACCTCACGGGCCGAGATTGGTGTGCACTCTCAGACCGCCACGTCATTATCTGACGCAATCTGACAATCGTCATCAACGTCATCGTCGTCACCACCAGCATCATCGCTCCGGGCACCCCCACCCCGAACACAAACCCATCCAAACGGTCGATGAACTCTTTGTGGGCGAGGTAGAATTCTCCATCACTCCGGACACAGGATCGTACACACAGCCAAAACGAAAGCGGTAAGCCACGACGAAGAATAGGGACAGGAGGACCACGTTGATGAAAGCGATGAGCCTGGCCATCGTTCTCGTGCGGAGCAGAGTCTGGAACTTGAGAGGATTGAAGACACAGAGGCATCTCTCGATGGCGATGATGCCGGAGAGGACAGGGGACACGAAACAAAATCCGACGAAAATCATCAGGTTGTGGTTGATCATGAACATGGTCATGGGGCCGAACCTCTGTCTGGTGGTGAACTGGATGTACAGCTGTTCGGTGTGCAGGCACATCACGGTGATGAGGTACAACTCATCCGACAGGGACAGAGCGAACAGACACAGGTTGACCCGATCCCAAAGGCCCTGTTTGAAGAACACCGCCATGTTGATGACGTTGGTAGGTCCTCCGATCAGAAAGAGAAGCACCAGGGCGTTGTTCTTCACTTGACGGACGATGTTCTCCACGTCTAAACTGATGACATTGTCCGGATTGTCCCAGGGAAGGAACTCCGTCTCGCTGAAGACGATGTGGATGCAGTCCTCTCGGAGGGAGCCGTTTGAGGCAACAGTTTGCGGGGCATTGGATGACTTGTGATTTGGAACAGGAGACTGGTTAGTCAAAGTCATGGCCCTGGCTGCTGACAATGTTATCACTGCTTGCAATAAAAAGTGTGTGAGCATTGGTAACCGTCTCCTTTACAAAGGCATGTTATATTTTCAGTGAACCTTGTTTTAAAAGCACTTTGGTCTGAACTCATTAACCACAGGAATCATATTCGAGTAAGGCAAATTGCAGAGATAAAGAACTTTCAGTAAATCAGTATTCAATAATGGAGTTGGCTAATAAAGAACAGAGCTTGTATGCTTCAAATCATTCTATACAGAATAATTTTGAATGAAAATTCAATGTTCATAAGGAACGTCATGAAAAAGAAGGTAGAATTTAGGAAAGCTTTGGTGATTTTTCAGGTGATCTGCAAATCCAGATGAGTTATGTACCGATGTGTCATTAGGCAGATAATACACTCCACTTCACTCCCTGGTGTCTTTTAGCCAGGGTACGACAACAACAACAACAACAAAAACAGCTACAAGCCCCTAGCAATTTATTTGACATAACCAATGTTTGATCACGTATTTTCAGTTTAAAAAATGCAGTTACTCGTTTCAGTGACCGTCGAGAGGTTTGTCATAAGACATGGCATTGTGCTCACACGCAAGAATGGCCAAACTCACGTCGCAACCGATGTTTCATACAAGAAAACTATAGCGAGTCCAGCACACACAAAAATGTACGTACCTCATTAGCACAACCACAAATCATAGAGGCTGTCTCTCTCAAAATCCCTGAGTAACTAAAAACAACATGGCGGTCGTTGAGGCTCTGCAGGCAGAAGCGCCACAGATATAAGTCCTGAAACGTTCATTCTCTCTCTCTCTCTCTCTCTCTCTCCTCTCTCTCTCTCTCTCTCTCTCAAATGTATGGATCATATACGCAAATTAACACACACACACACACACACACACACACACACACACACACACACACACACGCACGCACACACACACACACACACACACACACACACACACACACACACACACACACACACACACGAAGAATATGACCCGTTCAAGCAGCTGCAAAGTTTGCAGTATTTGCTAAACATACACGAATTCTACTTGTCTTTTTTTTTTTTTTTTTTTTTCTTTTTTGTTTACTCTAAAACGTCCAAAGGCAAAACAGCTGGACGTTTGGGCAAGTCAGAAAACGTTCTGACCTATTGGAACAGACGAACGGCCAATAGAACACATCGTATTGCTGTTCTCGATGGTGTTTGATTGAGCTTGTTTCTCGGTGAACGTTGCACACACCAGTAACAACTTGAACACGGCTTCAACTCCATCATTTTTGTGACTGTCACGTTTGTGGGCCCCTTACGCTAACATCATTCTGACCGTAAGCTAACATCAACAATGCAACACTCCCTTGCGGATGTAGCCTACTCATTCTTTCCCACAGCCGCGCGCAGGGTTTGAGTTGTTGGTCACCACGCTTGCTAGCGCGCGCCTTTCAGCAAAATTCCCATACGCTGGTAGATGCTGTTTAATACTGACATGGCGGGCACTCTCTCTACTGCGTTCTCGCTCATATAGGACAAAGGTGCTGACCCGGTTCTCGTTGAACGCACGTGAAGCAGCGGATATGATTATTATTATTATTTTTTTTTTTAGTAAACATACAATTGGAGCATACAGATGCGCAGAAAGACGACAGTCCGCAAACTCAGGTATATCAGCAGCATTTCTGCACGTCTCGCTCACAAATAAACACCTGTTCCACAAAATAAAGCGACAAGGGGAAAAAAAAAAAAGAAAAAAAAAAAAGAAAACATGAAGCATAGATACCAAATCAAGGAAGTGCATCTCTAAATAATTTATCAGCATGTAACTTTCACAGTGCAATACGAAACATCACAATACAATAAAATACAATGCAATGCAAAAACAACACTACACAATACAATACAAAGCAATACATTCGAGAGGATATTATTATTGGAGGCATTCGTTCATCAGATGGGGAGGCTGAATTTCTGTACTTCATTTCAAAAATCATATTTGCTTCTGAAATATCCCTTTCTTAGTGGTGAAGTCCCCGTCCTCGGTGGCTTAATTACAGTGCACAACTTTGTCATTAATCAACGAACGTGCCAAAATTAACGGCAGAATGCTCTATCTGGGACTTCTGTAAGGATATGGTGCTACTGTTAGCATAGCCCCCCACCCCCCACACCTTTTCACAGAACACACACACACACACACGCGCGCGCGCCACGCACGCATGCACGTACGCACCGCATGCGCGCACGCGCGCA
>CM065746.1:28788405-28805905 GCA_033310375.1 Conus canariensis | reverse complement strand
TGTGTGTGTGTGTGTGTGTGTAGTGAGTGAGTGTGTGTGTGTGTGTGTGTGTGTGTGTGTGTGTGTGTGTGTGTGTGTGTGTGTGTGTGTATGTGTGTGTGTACACGCCCGCAAGTCCGCACGCACCACGCGCGCGCACGCGCGCACTCTCTCTCTCTCTCTCTCTCTCTCTCTCTCTCTCTCTCTCTCAATATTTATGAGGAATGATTGCATCTTTTGATGTGTGCATGCCACGGAATTGTCTTTCTTTGTTTAGGCATGTGTACAGTTCCCTTCAGTAAGTGGCTTTGGCTTTCATCTGACCAACCACTCTCTATCTTTCTCTCTCTCTCTCTCTCTCTCTCTCTCTCTCTCTCTCTCTGTGCGTGTGTGTCTGTCTGTCTGTCTGTCTGTCTGTCTCTCTCTCTCTCTCTCTCTCTCTCTCTCTCTTAGATTCAATCTTCGACATCTGTGATCCCACTTTCCGGAAAATCCGTACCACACGCGGATTCCTTCGAAGCCACGCCGACTATCCCTGGCCCTATCCTCCCCTTCCCACCCTGTGCCGGAAACGGATATGCGTGCACCGGAAGTTCGGACTGCGCATCTCTTCCGTCCACTTTGACCTTTCCCCGAAAGCCAAGGGAGACTATTTGGAGATGTGGCACGTGTCTGAGAACAACGTTCGACGTATGGTCAACATCTGCAGCAGGAACGACACTGTTGAAGGATGTTTTACCTCCGGATGCGTGGACGTGGTGTTCAGGAGAAGGTCGGGGCGGACTCGAGGGCGAGGTTTCGTTCTTCGTTTGGAGAGTAAGTGATGTGGGGGTAAGTGTGGTGTTGGTATGCGGGCGTGCGTGCGTGTGTGAGTGAGGAAGGGGGGGGGGGGGGGGGGTGTTGAGTGGGTTTTGTGGGTTGTTGGTGTGGGTGTGGGTGAAGCAGCCCGAGGTTGTAATGTGGGTGTGTGTGGGGGGTGGGAAGTGGGGGTGGGTGGGGGGGGGGGGTTGGAAAGAATATACCTGTCCTGGTGTCGTAGGATTTGGTGTGCGGTGTTTTGTGGTGTGCTTAGGATGTGGTGACATGCTGGTGAAGTGTGACGCGGCTATGCAGATTGAATTTTGTGTGGTGTGTTACATGCTAATGCCGCGTGTTTGTGTATGGCTTAGTGGAGAGAGAGAGAGAGAGAGAGAGAGAGAGAGAAATGGAAATGGAAATGGAAAATGGTTTATTCAGGTTAGGCCACAGCCCCTACTGAAGGGGGGAACTATTTACAATGGCACTTTAACGACAAGAAAAAGTAAGGATACATCAACATAATAATGACAAATTCCAACATCTTTTGACCATAGAGTACAACAGATAAATGTTTCAATATCAACATTCACATCCTTCAACTACAGTCGCACGCCTTTTAAATGCCTTATATAAATAAATGCATACATTCTTCAGTATAATTTCGTTACTGTTAGCCATCAATAAGGCTACGTTGAATAGACATGGATTTGCATAAAATTTTCCTGGAATATATTGTTGCCGAAGCTCACAGAGACTAGGGCAACAAAACAAAACATGTACTTCATCTTCTATTGCGTCATTACACAATGGGCATGCTACAGAATTGGTTGATACCTGATTATAACGGTCCCGATGTATTGCCATGTCTGTTACTCCAAATCTAAATTTTGTTAAATAACATCTAATATGTCTGTCGATGTCAATTAAAAGATACCTTTCACAGCTCCTTGATGATTTGAAAGTTCTATATAAAGAAAACCGGTCACTGTCTTGGATATGTTCACTCCAGTTTTGCCATCGGCAATCGATAAGCCTCTGGCGAAATTCATCCAGAAATGCATTGACATTTTCAACCCTTGATTTAGCCATACCATTCCAAAACCATTCTGAAATAATGTTTCTCGAATCCTTGAAACCCATGTATATTTACCGCGTGAGTCTAGCCACATCAACATCTCGTAAGCTTTCACCGGCAGTCTATTTCCATCCATACGTAATAACTTAAGCCAATATCTAATACACCGAACAGACGTATTTACATAAACAGGGTAGCGTCCTGTCTCTCCGTACACTAAATCATTCGGCGTTTTAAGCTGTACCCCTAAAAATTTTTTTAATGCAAATAAGTGAACCTTTTCAATACGAGCAACTGCTTTATCTAATCCCCATATTTCAGCACCGTACATGGCAATAGGTAGAACCTGATAATCAAAAATTTTCAAAAATACTGCAAATGAATTATTCTTAAGCGTGTACAACTTTTGCATAATACACAGCAAGGCGTTCTTTGCTCGGCTTGCAAGGTCTTCACAAGCAAATACGAAACTAAGTCTCGTGGAGAAATATATACCAAGATACTTATAACAGTTGACAATCTTCATTTCCTCTCCATTAAGAAACCACCTTTCACTCGCTGCAAGATAACCACCTTTCCTGAATACAACAACATTACTCTTTTTCATATTGACCTTAAGCTGAAGTCTTGAAGATGCACTCCATAGACTATTCAGTTGTGTTTGAAGCCCAACTGGTGTTTCTGAAAGCAAGGCAATGTCATCTGCTAACAACAAAATAAACAAATTCCATGAAATCAGGAGTCAATGTTGCACCGTGCCTTCCTTTCTCTATTATTTCCAGGGCTAGCTCGTTTATAAATAAGGAGAAAAGTACAGGGCTGCATGCATCACCCTGTTTTACCCCTCTTGTACACATGATATAGTCGGTAAAACTAGCACCAGATCTTACTCTTGCTTTCACACTACTATACATACTATTAATACATTTGTAGAGTTTTCCTTGAATTCCATTCTTTTGGAGTACTGGCCAGAGCAATAATCTTGATACAGAGTCGAAAGCTTTTTCGAAATCAATAAAGGCAACATATAATTTACGGTTCTGCGAAAATTGTTTCTGTATTAACGCTAAGAGTGTGAACATCTGATCAATAGTTGAGTAACCTTTCTTAAACCCTGCTTGATGTTCACCTGTGATGTCATTTTGCCGTACCCATTCTTGTAGCCTACAATTGATTATTGAACTAAATACCTTACTACTGATGTCACCCAATGATATACCTCTATAATTGCCAGGGACATCAGTTGCACCCTTTTTAAACAGTGGCACGATTATTGACTCTGTCCATCGTTCTGGAAATAACCCATTATCAAAAAGTGTATTGAAAAACTTAACAAAGAAATCAATAATAACATTACCACCAAATTTCAGTAATTCTCCAATAATTCCATCTGGCCCTGCAGATTTTCTGTTTTTAAGCCTTTTCATTGCAGTTGAAATCTCCTCTCTTGAAATTGGACGATCAAAGTAGGAACACTCGGTACTATTTTCAGACAGATTTACTTCGCTAATAACATCAATAACATCGTCTTCGGTTTCACCATTTTCAAGAAGCTCATGAAAATGAGAAAACCAGTCATCAATAGTTATATTATTGGATGTATGCACCCTTTTCACAGATATTCTGCGCAAGTGCTTCCAAAATTCTTGCTGGTCATTCACCGAATTTACGAGGTTACATAGCAGAGAACTGTTATTTTCTTTTTTCTTCCTCTCGATCAATTTTTTGTATTCTCTTCGTGCAAGACAATATGTTTTGTTATCTTCTTCATCTAGCGTTCTCCTGTATATCCGCAGAAGCCTTCTTGCCTTTAGTTTAGTACTAGTGCAGTCTGTATCATACCAGTCACTGTCCCCATTCCTACCGTCCAATCTAATTCGTCTTTTCATGCATTCAGCTTGTTTTATAATACACTCATTAAAAGCATCAAGGGCGGCATTAACATCCTCGTCAATGAGAGCAATAGCCCGTCCAAACAACGACAGTGTATCTTTGCTGTTCATTTGCTCATTAAATAAATCAGCATGTTTACCTTGCCACTGGAATTTTTCAATAAACTGAACTTTTTTTATTTCACATGTCTCATTTCTATTGTTCTGAAGAGAACCAATGCTAAATTCCAACGGTAAATGGTCAGAATCAGTTCGTTCAGCTACATAAAGTTTACAAAACAGATGGATGACAGCAAACAAATCACAGGATGCTATGAAATAATCATTCACACTACTTCCAGTTTCTGATATGTATGTGAAATGACCTTGACAGTCACCATTACATACACCGTTTAAAATACATAGACCCAGTGATGTACACATATTCAACAACAACTTGCCATATCTGTTTAAGCATTTATCTTCAGAGTTTCTGTCACTCATCTCAGGTCTGTAGCTTAATTGAAAATTATTGACAATTTCATGTGCATTCAAGTCTTGTGGAACATCAGATGTTCTACTATTTAGATCTCCAGAGAGAAGTAAAAACACGTCGGGCAGAACTAGTAGAGCATCAGCAATACAGGCTTCTAGATCAGTAATGCCATTTTCAATATCGCAAAACGAATAATATGGCGAATTCTCTGGTGGCACATACGCACAAACATACAAAATATCCTTTGATAAGCCAAAAAGACTCTCATGAATAAGAAACATAATGACGTTTTTATGATCAGTATATACCTCTTGAATATATGGCAAACATTCCTTTTTGACCAGACATATAACCCCACCAGAGCGCCTCCCTCGTTTTGTAAAACGAGTAGCTGGTCTACAGAACACTTTATAATTTCTATACACACTAGATTGAAAATCAACCACAAATGTCTCAACAAAACAAATAAAATCGAAAGAAACAGTATATGACACAAAATCTTCGTCAGCAATCTTGGGAAGCAAACCACAAACGTTCCAGTGTAAAAACATAGCGGGTTTATGTCAAAATCGAAGTCCCCTTTACACAACCTACGCACTCACCACAGCCAGTAAAACACAGACTTACGCACACACCAAGAGAGAGAGAGAGAGAGAGAGACAGAGAGAGAGAGAGAGAGAGGGGGGGGGGGGGGGGGGGAGGGAGACGAGGGAGAGGGGGGCGGGAAGGAGAGAGAGAGAAAGAGAGAGACAGACAGACAGACAGACAGACAGAGGCAGAGAGAGAAGACGAAGAAGAAGAAGACAACGACGATGACGACGATAATGATGACGATGACGATGATAATGATGTTGATGAAGACGATGATGATGATGATGATTATGATGATGATGATGATGATTATGATGATGATGTTTGATGACGACGATAATGTTGACAGTTATATTCGAAGAGAATAGAAAAGCAAGTGTATTTTATGGAAGAGTGGTCATAGACAATTCAAGACATTGCTCTACAGACATTGCTGCAAGTTTTTGTTTTTTTCTTTTCGGTTTTATATGCAAAATATAAGGAAAAACAATATGAAATATGTGCTTCGCCAATACAGGACGATGGGGCCCCTGAGGGTAATGTTGTCAGTGGTATCAAGCCACTAGAAGAAAAACAAAACGACCAGCGATGTATCAATCGCGTTAATGATGCGTTAGAGAATTTTCTAATCAGCACAAGTCCAATCCCTGATCCGGCGTCGTATCAACTTGTTCATCTTCACGCTCAAATGACTTTGTATTGAAGTTAATTATGTATTACAGAGATATGCAAGCGCTTTGAAAATTTAAAACCGGGGATGTGATATAAAACACACAGGCAACATACAAAACACACACATGCAAAGTGACCCGTATTTTTTTTTATATATGCCATACAGAAACAGGCAAATGAAATTTGAAGCTAATTTTTTTTTCCTCCAAGCATCATGAGCAATATGACTAAAGCGGACCAAACCAAGCCTCTCAGACTACTGTAAGAAACCGATACACCCCTTAAAAAATCTACATGTGCATTCAGTTTCGACACCTGCTGCGCCTCATCAGCACGAGCCAAGTCAACTGATACGTTAGAACAAGTGCCGAAACAGTTATTATTAGTATCATTATGAATACTTACGTAACATTGACGTATTATTATTATTGTTATTATTATGAATACTTACATAGCGCCTATCCTTGGCTAGAGACCAAGCTCTAAGCGCTTTACAATCCACACTCGTTTACACAACGGGCTGCCTACCTGGGTAGTGCCGACTGAAGAGCTGCCAGCTGGCGCTTCATTCAGTCGTTTCCCGTGTCATCCACTCAGTATCGTTCAATATAATTCACTCAGTTTCCTTACTTCCTTTATTATTATTTTTTGTTTTTGCCATTTTTCACGCAGGGTGCATGCTATGTGTAACGTGTCTTCCATACCAACGGCCAAACTGGCCTCCTCTTCCGAAAGTTGGTGATGGGATTTTACGTGTGTACAACATGTCATGCGTGCGTTCACACACGAAACCTCGGTTTATAGTCTCATTCGAAGGACTGTATGGGAAATGGAGTCAGAACTAATGTTAACTCCGAGAGAGAAAAAATCCCCCGGTACCGAAACGGCCCGGCGGGAGATTCGAACCTGCAACCCCAGGATCAGCAAGATTACGAGCCTGGCGCTCTACCACTGAGCTGTTCCGGTCCCAGAAGCCGGACGAAGCATGGAGTCTGTGTACCCCACCTGACAGTCGAATCATCGATGTTCATGTTCATGCCGCAGGAAATGTTGATACTGGAAATGAGTTAAGCATGAAGGAGCACGCATGGTTCACGGGGAGGCGAAAGAACCTGACGGTCTGGAAGACTCGCTTCTCAAGCGCCTGCAAGTGACTACCGTGACATCTTTCTCTTTTAAAAGGTGAAGAAGCTCCGTGGTGCATTCCATGTCATGTACCACTCACAGTGAAACATGTTCTTTTAGAGCGTTGGGACTTGCACGATGTGAGGCAGAAACATCGTACAGCAAGCAGACTGCATGAAAACCTTATCATTCAGAGATGTCCTACCTGATGTGATCTTTTAATTTCTGAAAAGGATGAATATTTTTCGTCTGATCTGAGATTTTATGGAAGATGGTTGTGTGAATGAGGGTTTGTTTTTGCTTTTGTTTATGTTTTTTTTTTTTGTTGTTCTTTTTCATGACTTGTGAGTTGACTTCAGCGCGGTGTGAGCCCTGAGTCTGCTTCCTGTAAAATGTCTTTGTTCCAAAAAGTCTGGCACTCACACACACTATCCTCAAGTGTAAGTGTGACGGATGTTTACTTGCCATCTGACAATCGAGATGGGGGCGAAGGGGTGGGAGGGGGATTCCCCTTTCTCCATCTCTCTCTCTCTCTGTCTCTTGTCCTCTTCCGTCGAGTGGTTGACTGGAGTAGGCAAACCTTCTCCCTCCCCCTCCTTCTCCTCCTCCACTCCTCCTTGTCCTCCCCATCTTCCTCTTCTTCTCCTCCTCCTCCCCTCCTCCTAATCCCCTCTTCCTCCTTCTCCTCTTCCTCTTACTCCTCCTCCAGTCCTCAGGGAGATAAACTGGGACATGCTGTGAAGCTGGTGGCAGGAATGTAGAAGTTCTGAATAAAAACCAGCATACGCCAAACCTTACTGCTGTGTGTCAAAGTACTTCAATGTCATGCTCATGCTCACACACGTATGTACACACACACACACACACACACACACACACACACACACACACACACAACACACACACATACACACACACACACAAGCACACGCACACACACACACACACACACACACACACACACACACACACACACAAACACACACACACACAACACACACACACACACACACACACACACACACACACACACACACACACACTACATATACAATGATAATAATGGCACAGGCAATGTTAGGAAGAGACCAAGATTTGGTGGAATCAGACAGCCGCCTTTTTGCAGACGACACCCTTCTCCACAGAAACATCAAGTCATCCGAGGATCAGGGCATCCTACAAGAGGACTTGCACCGACTGGAAGACTGGGAAAGCCAGTGGGACATGTCGTTCCACCCAAAGAAGTGCAACGTCCTCAACATGACGCGAAGCAGAACGTTAAGGGAGAGCTCCCCTGCACGGCCACACACTGGAGACTGTCAGTTCCACGAAGTACCTTGGCGTGACGGTACAGAGCAACGGCAGCTGGGATGCACATATTGATGCAGTAGCTGCAAAGGCCAACCGCACGCTGGGATTCCTTCGCAGGAACCTGAAGATCGGCTCCACCTCCATTAAAGAAAGAGCTTACAAATCCCTCGTCAGGCCCATACTAGAGTACGCCTCCACTGTATGGGACCCCCACCAAAAAATGACATCAGCAAGCTCGAGGCAGTACAAAACAGAGCGGCGAGGTTTGTCTTGAACAGACACAGGAACACCTCAAGTGTCGGAAATATGTTGGAGCAACTAAAGTGGCCCAAACTACAACAACGAAGGAAAACAGCTAGACTCGCCATGCTCTACAAGATCCGTCACAACCTGGCCAAAGTTGAGACGAACAACCTCATACCAAAGAACAGAAGAGGGAGAGGCCACAACCAAGCGTACAGGATCCTATCATGCCGCACTGACCACCGGAAATACACATTCCTGCCACGTACCATCAGAGAGTGGAACTCACTCCCAGATGCCACAGTCACCGCTCCCTCCCTTGAGGCCTTTGTCTCAAGGGTGACCCGAACGTCCTAACAGCCCGGCCCCACCGTCAGCCAAAGTAAGGCAAGCGAGGGACTAGGGCTCTGCCGCTCGGGGCTTGACCCCAGGGGCCGCTTCGGTAGCCGGAAAGGCCTGGTCCTGATGCCTGAAACAGCTGATGGCTTCCCCCCCCCCCCCATGAGCCCCCCATTCCCACACCCCCCCCTACACCCCATTACACCCCCCCCCCCCCCCGCGCGCTTTTTTTTTTTTTCTCATCCATCCTGCTGCGCTCCTCCTCACTACGGTGTCAGAATGGTCAAAGTGATGACCGCGGACACCTAACAGGAAGAAGAAGAAGAAGACCCAGCGCGTTGGGCTGACACGTAGGTCAGACATTTGCAAAGTCGTAGCCATGAGTCGCTCTTCTTAGCCTACATTCTCTCATCTTAGTCATTCATTCATTTATCCATCAGCTTTAAATCGAGCGCAGTGCGGTCTGGAAACTTAGCAGATATGGTGTGGCGTATATGGACTAGTCCGCACGCAGTGAGTTTGAAGGAACTGATCGATACTGTTACAAAGTACAGGCTCCATCAGCAGCTGAGCCTCCATCAGCAACTGACGGTCTGATTCGATATATCGTTCTGGATGTACGGCGCTATGGGCATGATCGGGCGAGAAAGGTAAGGTAAGGTAGGTAATGTTGCTTGTAGCCCAGCCGACCGCAAAGGGCCATATCAGGGCTGTCACCACGTTGAAGTCAACTCACAAGTCATTCATTCACACAACCCATAAAAATACATCTTCTAAAAACACACCGGAAATTTTGTTAAAAAAAAAAAAAAAAAATCTTTCCACTGTAAAATCTCAGATCAGATAAAAATATTCATCTCTTTCAGAAATTCAAAGATCACATCAGGGGGACCATTCTGAACAAGGTTTTCATGGAATCTGCTGTAAAATGTTTATGTCTCACGTCACTGAAGTTCCAACACTCTGAAAGAATATGTTTCATTGTGAGTGGCACATGACATGGAATGCACCACGGAGCTTCTTCACTCTTTAAAAGGTATGAATGAGTTAAAAACGAATGGCCAGTGTGCAGCCGGCATAAAACAATTTTCTCTTTGCGACCAACAGAGGTAGCGAGAAGGGAGCTAATTCATCTAGTAAACTAACTCTGAGAATGTACGACATCCTTTCATATGTTCAAAGAGCCTTGAAATATAAAAGGGAACTGTCGTAGATCTTCATGAACAACGACACATTACTAGACAAAGTAAAAACAGAATTGAAAGAGAATGCAAAACGATTTTCAGAGTATATTACCCCCCCCCCCCCCCTATCCATTCTTATATTAAACGGTGAAGTATACTTTAAAAAATATTGTGAAAGAATATCTAACAAAAGTTGTCAGGATCAAAGTTACACTAACAGTCATGCAAGAGGAACAGTGGGAGAGGAAGAGCGAAACACAGTTTGGCTTCAGACAAGGGAAGTAACTACACTCTTACTCAACTTTAACTTTGGCGAGTTGTAGTTCTTCAGTTATCGTACAGTTTTGCTGTTGCACTTATCAATCCCCGCCGTGTGTAAAATATACGCGGGCACGCGCACGCGCGCGCGCGTATGTGTGTGTGTGTGGTGGTGTGTGTGCGGTGTGTGTGTGTGTGGTGTGTGTGCGTGTGTGTGTGTGTGTGTGTGTGAAGACTCCCTCCCTCATGATAACTTTTGTTCTCGATTTTTTTTTCTTGTTTGTCTATACTAGATTTACCTCCTATTTTCCCCCTGGAACATTGGTGCGTGTGTGTGTGCGCAGGGGGGGGGGGGGGGGGGGGGAGGGGGGGAGGGGAGCGTGGGGTCGTGGATGGGGGCACTATGCTAGAATTTATCTCGTCTATCTAAAACTCCTTTTTATCGAGACAATTTCCTCTGAACGCTTTTCTTCCATGTCTGTATGAGATTTGTCCTTCCCATAAAGACACCTATCATAAGAACAGGCTTATTTCTCGTGTTTTTTTGTTTGTTTGTTTGTTTGTTGTTGTTTTTTTTTTGAAAATCTTACTCGTAGGTATCAGACTTCTAGATTTTTTGTGTTGAAACTCGCTCGTTTTAAAATCAATTTGGATGACACAGCATACGTTTTATATTTATTTATTTATTATTATTATTATTATTTGTGTGTGTGTGTGTGTGTGTGTGTGTGTGTGTGTGTGTGTGTGTGTGTGTACACGATCTGCCTTCCGGTAACTACTCCCAAAATTTGATCTTCACCCATTTTTTTTTTTTTAAGGAAATGGGTGGGTTGTTCTTGTAGTGTATAGACAAAAAGATGTCAAGAAGGCGGGATGTCAATTTAGCAGACAGAGAGAGAGAGAGAGAGAGAGAGAGAGAAGAGAGAGAGAGAGAGAGAGAGAGAGAGAGAAAGAGAGAGAGAGAGAGAGAGGGGGGGGGGTAAATCTAGCGCGGACAAAGTGTCACAAGTAAGTCCATTAGAGATCAATCGAGTATTGAAACACACACACACACACACACACACACACACACACACACACACACACACACACACACACACACACACACAAGTTTGCCGGAAAAGTCTTTGAAGGAAAAAAGATTTCCTTTGGGAGTTAATCTCGAACAGACCAACAGTTTACATGAAAAGTCTCCTTGAGAGGGGTTTAATTCAGGGAGATGGTGGGGAGGGGGAGAGAAAAGAGAAACAGAACGCACCAGCAAACAATTATTAGTCTTAAAGAAAATCTGAAATGAGGCAGGGGAACACTAAAACAGTAAATAATAAACAAGTAGGGTAATTTATGAATAACAAATAATTAGGGCAATTTCTTAAATAATTAACAAGGAGGGTAACTTTTGCTCCCATTATGAAATAATTACAGGCCCATAATTCCAAACGAATTATTATCATTATTATTATTATGAATACTTGTATAGCGCCTATCCTCGGTTAGAGACCAAGCTCTAAGCGCTTTACAATCCACACTCGTTTACACAACGGGCTGCCTACCTAGTGCCGACTGAAGAGCTGCCAGCTGGCGCTTCATTCAGTCGTTTCCCGTGTCATCCAGTCAATGTCGTTCAATATTGTTCACTCCATTTCCTTACTTCCTCCATTCTTTCCATTTCTCACGCAGGGTGCATGCTATGTGTAACGTGTCATCCATACCAACGACAAACTGGCCTTCTCTTCCGAAAGTTGCTGATGGGATTTTACGCAAGATGTTATGCGTGCGTTCACACACGGAACCTCGGTTTATAGTCTCATTCGAAGGACTGTATGGGAAATGGAGTCAGAACCAATGATAACTCCAAGGGAAAAAAAATCCCCCTGTACCAAACCGGCCCGGCGGAGCTTCGAACCCGCAACCCCAGGATCACCAAGATTTAGAGTCCGGCGCTCTACCACTGAGCTATTCCGGCCCGAATGCTGCATACGACACCGAATCGCCTAGCAGATATGACAACACAGCCCTCGGAACAAGGGAACATCCCCATGAAAGGGTGTTCTAGGCTTGCTCATGGAACCTTGTACCTAACACATCCACACACCAGCAACTACTGGAGAACTGGACATGTAAGTATTAACATTTTATTCAAGACTGGTACAATCTTTTCAATCTAGAATATTATAGGCGAGTTGGTGTCGTAAGCATGCAGCATTCGTTTGGAGTTATGGGCCTGTAATTATTTCATCATGGGAGCAAGAGTTACCCTACTTGTTTGTTAGTTAGGTGGTCTGGAAAGGGAGAGAATCCTTGTTGAGAGGCAAATGCAGTGTATACATGTATGAAAAGAAGACAAAGGCGTTTAAGGGGAAAGACAAGGACTGATTGTTTGTGTCGTGTTCCTGACAGCCTTAACTCCGCCCACAGACGATTCCAGACAGTTCTTCAATTGTGGGAACAGACCAGACAGGCAGGGAAAAGGTAAGGAGAGAGACAGGCTTTTGGGACTCTAAGGTACTGAGTGAATGTGTGTAGTAGTAGTTAGTAGTAGTAGTAGTTGTAGTTGTAGTCTTATTTACGTCTTTCAAAGTATGTGTATTAACAGAGAAGAAGAGAGGAGAGAGGAGAAGAGAGGCGAGGTGTGTGTTCTACGTCCGTGTTGCTCTGTGTGTAGTAGTATATAGTATGTAGATAGTAGTATAGTACGTAGGAGTACTTCAGTTTTACGATTCACATAGCGATAAGACGAAGAGAGAGAGAGAGAGAGAGAGAGAGTAGAGAGAGAGAGAGAGAGAGAGAGAGCGAGAGCGTGTGTGCTTACATACGCGCGTGTATGCCTCTGTGTGTAGTAAGTAGTAGTAGTAGTAGTAGTAGTAGTAGTAGTCGTAGGAGTACTTCAGTTTTACGACTTTTCACATATGCGATATTAGACGAAGAGAGAGAGAGAGAGAGAGAGAGAGAGAGAGAGAGAGAGAGAGAGAGAGAGAGCGAGAGCGTGTGTGCTTACATACGCGTGTATGCTCTGTGTAGTATATGTAAGTGTAGTGAGTTAGTAGTCGTAGGGTACTCAGTTACGACTTTCACATATCGAATAGACGAAGAGAGAGAGAAGAGAGAGAGAGGAGAGAGAGAGAAGGTGCATAATGTGTATTGTAGTGTATGCTATGTGGTTACTAAGTGTGTGTGTGTGTGTGTGTGTGTGTGTGTGTGTGTGTGTGTGTGTGTGGTGTGTGCAGATATGATATGTACATATAATCACACAAAGACCACCAACGTCATATTCCATACCTAACTGGACAATATCACAATCAAGAGGTAACTTTAAAAGCAAGATCAAGTGTCGGAAAAGCATCAATCGCAGACATGTCTGATAAACATGGTTAAGTATGCCCTAAGAGGCACACACTCGAATAAAACATGATCTCTGAATATTTTTGATTTGCCACATACACATTTTCTTGAAGCACTGTATTTAGTTCTGACCGTATCGAGTTTTAGTCGATGAAATATTGAAACAACATTTCTGTATTGATACAAATCACGAATTTGCCGATTTTGGGATGCCTTTGACATAATCAATACAGAAAAGTACACTATTCTGTGTTTTAAGGTAAGCACTAAGGTTCTTCGCACTGTTTCTAAAAACAGTCCCAAGCCATCTGTGTGTGTGTGTGTGTGTGTGTGTGTGTGTGTGTGTGTGTGTGTGTGTGTGTGTGTGTGTGTGTGTCGTGTTTATGTCTATTTCAGCCCGGATTTATAACTAGAAGCCTTTTCTTTCTTTCTGCGTACGCAGGCTGATACTCCTGCGGACACTCCCTGTGTAGACAGGCAGTGGAATTTTGTGTGTATGACCTTTTTTTTTTAATTCCGCCATTAAGGCAACCATACTCCATCTTCGGGGAAGGTGCATGCTATATGTAACGTGTCATCCATACCAACGGCCAAACTGGCCTTCTCTTCCGAAAGCTGGTGATGGGATTTTACGTGCGTGCAAGATGTTGTGCGTGCGTTCACACACGGAACCTCAGTTTATAGTCTCATTCGAAGGACTGTATAGGGAATAGAGTCAGAACCAATGTTAATTCCGAGGGAAAAATCCCCCTGTACCGAGATTCGAACCCGCAACCTAGGATCACGAGTCCGGCGCTTTACCAACTGAGCACAAGGAGTCTCAGTGAATGAACAGTTCAACAGAAAAGACTGGGGAAGAAGAGGGTGTCATGGATAAGGTTAAATTAACAGATGCCCGATCGAAATATTGAACAAAAGCGTGTGTCTGATCTGGAATATATAGCTAACATTGTCTGCACCACTATTACACAGATGTGCCTGCGTGTGTGCGAGCGCTTGCTTGCTTGCTTGCTTGTGTGTGTGTGTGTGTGTGTGTGTGTGTGTGTGTGTGTGTGTGTGCGCGCGCGCGCGCGCGTGCACGTGTGTGTGTGGTGTGTGTGCGCGCGCGCGCGTTTGTATGCATGCGCGCGCGCATGAAAGAGAGCGAGGAGAGAGAGAGAGAGAGAGAGAGAGAGAGGCAGACCATGGATAGATGCACGCGTTTGAACCTGTGTGTGCACGCGTATGTGCGTGCGCGTCCATACATGTGTAAATGCGTGTGCACATAAGTGCATATATGCGTGTCTACGACTGTGTTCGGGCGTACACGTAAATATGCATGTGTGTGTGTGTGTGTGTGTGTGTGTGTGTGTGTGTGTGTGTGTGTGTGTGTGTGTGTGTGTGTGTGTGCGTATCCGTGTATGCAAGTGAATATCATTATTATTTCAACCCTTCTCTCCCCCCCCCCTCACTTCCGCCTGCTCAGCCCCTATTCCACCCACCCCTCCATCCATCCATCCCCACCCGCCCACCCTAGCTTCCGCCTGGAAAGTAGTCACGTGACCCACTCAAGCGCGTGAGGCGGGGGCAGTGGAGAACTGAGATCGAGGCAAGGTCAGGACGAGCCGAGACAGAGCACACAGTGGAATTTTGTCCGCTAAAACGCTTGACAAGGACTGGGGTTGGGGAGTTGGGGGAGGGGGAAGGGGGGAGAGGTGGAGGGGAGGTGCGTGAGACGGGGGCCGGGGGGGATAGAAAGGGGGGGGGGGAGGAGAGGAGTGGACGAAGCCTTGAAAGAGGAAGGAGAAGGAAGGGAGGGATTGTTGAGAAGATGGAGACAGGTGGGTGGGGGTTGGGGGGGGGGGGGGGGGGGGGGGGAAGGGGGGGGGGGGGGGGGGGGGGGGGGGAGGTGGATGTCGGTTACGTATTCTAAGCGCACTGTATCAGTTACCTACTTTAGGGCACTTGAGTAGTAGGCTACGCATCATTCAGACAAGGATGCCTGTATGGTCTCATGTTATCTTCATAAGCCGTAACAGTTGTGTTACTTGGTTGTTGTTGTTGTTGTTGCTGCTGTTGTTGTTGTCTTTCCAGAAGAAAACATAGTCATTATCCTTCATTAAAATAATGTTACGCCGTTATCCATCAGAATCAGAACCATTTTCGCTAGAATGATAACCTTTACCTGTATCTAATTTTAAGAATCAGAACTGCTTTTATTTTTTTTTAACAATAATAACTGTTTTCCTTGTTGTCCTAAGGATAATAACCCGTTTCCTTATTTTCACAAGAATGACTGTCTTCGCGGATTCTCCTTAGGATCCTAACTTACCCCCTCCCCCTCCCCCCGAAGAAAACCCTTCTTATTGTTGTTATCCCTATAAACCATCACAAAACCATTTTCTCTACTGTCGCGGGGATAACAGTTATTATATCCTTCAGAAAAAAACGGCCAAAACATGGAAAACAGCTGTGATTCAACTGTTTTTCCATCTTCAAGCTGGCAGTCAACACAGCCACACCAACGATACCAGTGCGTTTGGAGCTTGTCAGGGGATATAATAGCGATCATAACTCATTTCCCTCTATTCACCATTGTCCTCAAGACACGACCCCCAATAGTCATCATCGTAAGGAAAAAGGGAAAACAATTGTGATCCTAAGGAATACTGAACCCCCCCCCCCCTCCCCTAAAACTGGAAAGCAAGAAAGAAAAGAAAAAAGACACACCCGAAAGTGCAGGTACGACCCAGAGAAGTACTGTCCTCAAGTGCCGAACAATCCAGCTGGGAGCATTTCTGCACCACCCTTGGAAGCCTACGCTGTGTTCACGTGAAGGGACATAATTGCTCCCTGGCAGATGCCATTCTGTAATGGCCACTGGATGTGACACGACAGAACCTCCACGGGAGCGTTCCCATGGGTGTACCAGCCCGTATTCCATGACTGCAGAGCAAAAATCGCCACCGCCAAGCAACTGCCGTGTGCATCCCGTACCCCCATTCGTTGCTGTTCTGCTGACAGGCGACGACAGTACGACTCCGAACACGGCCAAGCTTTCGCCATGAGGTCTTACGTGTTCTCTGAAGAGAATCCCAGGTCGCAGCCTTTCCCGCTGTCAACAGAACTTTCCCTGCGGTCAGTGGGTCTTTCCTCACCGTCACTGGACCTTTCCCCAGAGTTGACCAAAGGGCAGACAAGAAAATGATTCACAATTTTACTCAGGATAATACCCCCAATAGTCATCATCGTACGGAAAATAGGGAAAACAGTTGTGGTTTTAAGGCAAACGGATAGAATAGCGACTACAACAGGGCGAACAATTATAATCTTTTAAAAAAACAGTTGCAATCTTGAGGGATAATGGCGATGATAGATATTTCATCTGTTCTTGTTGTTGTTCTCAATAAGAGCAGCTGTTTTCGTAATCAGCTTTTGACGCTACTGTGTTGTCATAGACCTGTGTAGATATCAGCTTCTGTCCAGGGATTATATTTTGTTTGGTCAAAGACACTGGCACCAGACTCAGACACCATCTGTTCAGTATTATTATTTTTATTGCTATTATTAATGTTATTATTATCATTATTAGTAGTAGTAGCATTTTATCATCATCATCATCATTATCATTGTTATTATTGTTGTTGCTATTGTTGTTGTTGTTGTTCTTGTTGCTGTTATCATTGTTGTTTTGTTATTGTTGTTGTCGTTATTATTATTATTATTATAACAACCATTACTACTACTACTACCACTACTACTATTATTACTATTATAATCATATAATTATTATTATCATCATCATCATTTTTATTATTACTATCATTATTCTCATTATTGTTGTTGTTGTTGTTGTTGTTGTTATCATTATCACCATTAATGTGATGATGATGACGATAATGGTGAGGATGATGATGATAATGATGATGATGATGATGATGATGATGATGATGATGATAATGATGATGGTTATCATCACCATCATAATAGTATTATCAATATTATTATTGTTATTATCATTATTACTATTGTTGTTGTTATCATTATTACTATTATCATTATCATCATTATTACTATTGTTATCAAGAATAGAAGCTTATATCATGCCTATCCTCAGTTGGAGCGCTAAGCGCTTTGCAGTCCATATTGTTTACTGTACGGGCCGCTGCCGGATGTGGAATGAAAACGAGGCTCCTGAGAAGAAGACACGTCACCTTCACAGTGGCCTCGTTATCAT
>CM065746.1:28783405-28785905 GCA_033310375.1 Conus canariensis | reverse complement strand
CAAACAAACAAAAACAACCTTGTTTGTCAGTTTTGGAAAATCCGTACATTGCAACTCCTGCCCTCCCCCTCCTCCACCCCACCCCTCCCTTCCACACACACACACATACCCTAACCCCGTCCCCCTGCGGTGGAGAGATAGAGTTATCACTGAACTAGGTTGTTGTCTAGGCGCATACCTTCCCGAAGCGACACGACGACTGACCGAAGTTTCAAGGACAGAATCCGGATAATTGCGCTCTCTCTTTCTCTCTCTCTCTCTCTCTCTCTCTCTCTTTGGCAAAGTTCACTCAGATAATCATGGTATGACCTGGTGGGTAGAAGGAGAGTTTCGATTGGATGGGAGGACTTGGGGGTGGGGGTGGGGGGTGGGGTGGGGGGTGGGGGTTAGAGGGGTGAGGGTTCGGGGCGTGGAAGAGGGGACGAGTTAATAGGGTATGGGAATTCCTTCATCGGGTTTTTTTTCCCGGATTTCCCCCTTTCACGGTAGAGTAATTGGACGCTCTTCTCTCTCTCTCTCTCTCTCTCTCTCTCTCTCTCTCTCTCTCTCTCTCTCTCTCTCTCTCTCTTCTCTCTCTGAAAACAGAAGACAGACAGAAAAGAGACAGAGATACAGAGAGAGACAAGGATGATAAGTTGAGTGTGTGTGTGTGTGTGTGTGTGTGTGTGTGTGTGTGTGTGTGTGTGTGTGTGTGTGTGTGTTTAAATAAATGCCTAATATCATCTGGCGATGAAAAGACGTTAAATAAACCACTGAACTGAACTGTGAACTGCACGAGGATGAAGAAATCACCTTTAAAGAGGTGGAAACAAAACAATGGTGAAAGGGAAGCAGAAGAGGTGCATTCAGCAGCATCATGGACGACGAGAGCAGAGATGCCTACTACTACCTCCTCCTAACCAGAGAAGACTATGTGACCATTGTGAGACTGATTGAAGACCAGACCCTGCAGACTCTGACGGTACCTCTTCACACCAAGTTCCACCGTGGTGATTCTGCAATGTGCCCCTACGGCACAACTCCCACGACAGTGAAACACTCCCTCCAGGACCGTCCTAGCTAGACTCCACAGCCTCGAAGAAGAAGACACTTGGCTTTCCGACCTACTGATGAGGGAAGGGCAAGCTGTAAGAACCCTTTGCAGAGCTTTCAACGTACTTCAGCATTCATTGGAGGGGGGTTGTAGAGTTACTGCCCAAAGCGAACGGAGAAGAAAAAGAAAGGGGACAACTCTCTCGCGACTGTGGTGACCGGTGCGAATGAAGAGATTCCAAGAGAGGCGAAAAGTGGGAAAGCGAGAGCAGATACTTGTCCTGTCTTCTCTTCATCCATGGAATGTGATTTTATAGAACAGCAGCCGGCTTACTTGATTCGGTGCCAGACAGCAGCTGTTGTGCACGTGACATCAAAGACGTGCGGTGGCAGAATAGATAATAGTCACTATTCGCACAAGTGTATCTATAGAAGGTTTGGAAGTAGAGATTATCGCGATGTCAGGATTTGCTTTCATACCAAACTGCATTGTTGAAATTTGGGTAGAACTCGATCGATGTCTGATGGTGGTAAGATCCGTCTGAAAAACAGTTCACGTGTGAACAGATGTTTAAAGACACATACACGCACGCACGCACGCACGCACGCACGCGCGCGCGCACACCACACACACACACACACAACACACACAACACCACACACACACCACCTCTCTCTCTCTCTCTCTCTCTCTCTCTCTCTCTCTTAAGGACAAAAGATTCAGAATTCACGATTCAATAAAATTTAATTATTCCAGATTCGAACTCAAACAACATCAACTTTGACCCTTCTGTGTAGCATGAAGAACAGAATGTGGCACGCGTTTCTTTTTAGACAAGAGAACTCTCCGAAAGGTGGTGTTGTTGTCGTACCCTGGCTAAAAGACTCCAAGGATCATCCGAACAGCTGAAGTACTTGAACGCTATGGTCACAATGCATCAGCTGGGGATGAGACATTACATATGTGATCAGTTTTGAATACCCGCCACGTGGCAGCCACACTCCGACTTCAGCGGGATTTTGGAGACTGACGGCGTTATGCTAGGAGCTTGTCAGACTGAAGACAATCCCCGCATAACTATGCAGAGCATAACAACATTTTAATGTAGCCTTGGTGTTCTAGCCTATTGTAATTGGTCTGACACAGCCTTAAGCCAAGGCGATTTCCGAAATATTAAAACAAAACCAGATATGGTTTTCCCTGTTTTTATTTAGTAAAAAAAAATTAATTCAATGGGAAAAAAATCTCCTACAATATTCGTGCGACAGTCTGTGCATGCTCCATAACTCTTCAAAGTGCAGTCTTTGCTATTGATCAATTTCCACTCTATGAACATGCATGGGATTGTCCCATTCCTTAAACGGATACGTTGGATAATATAGGCATATTCAGATACTTTTCTTTTGTGAAAAGGCGCTAAAATTTTGCTGAATCAAAATAATATTACTCTTTCCTGAAGATTAAACT
>CM065746.1:28768405-28773405 GCA_033310375.1 Conus canariensis | reverse complement strand
AACCAAAAAAAGGAGAGTGAGAAGGGGGAAGGACAAAAAAAAATGAGCAAAAGAAAGAAAGACAGACGGAAAGAGACGTGGAAGACGAATAAACAGGAAGAAGACAGAATCGAAGACAGAAAGAAACAATCCGATGACGTTCAACCGTTACATCTTTTCACTGCAGTGAGAAATAGAACTGGGTTATTTCCTGATACCATAGTCGAAGACGGACTGGAAAAAAAAAAAAGGAAATGGTGTCAAAAAGACATTCAAGAACAAAAAGAATATGACATCAAATACAGTAGATAGCTAATGGAATAACAAACTAAATACAGAAAATGGGTGGCGAAAAATGGATGAATAAAAGTTTAGAAAAAAAAAAAAAAAAAAAAAAAACCCGCAGTACTCTGGAAATTAAATTGAAATGGTTTCGGATCAGAGTAGCGCAGAGAAATCCCACAACAGATAATGGCTTTGCTACACAGAAAAAGACAGTATGAAACATATACTGTGTGATTATGTGCACTTGCCAAGACTTCCCAGATGCAGTTAGAGCAATTACTGGCAGAAAAAATGTAACAATGGAACCACTGCTTTAATGGAATAAAAAAAAAATATATATTTTTTTTTTTGGGGGGGGGGGGGGAGTGGGGGGGTGGGGTGGGGGGTGGGGGGGGACAATAATGACTTTAACTCTGAATAGTTTCAACACAAGGTGACAGAGGGCGAAAAATGAAGCAAATTTCAAAAAAAGATATGGTATTAGTTCCGCCAGACGATACGGACAAACAGATTACAGGACAAAACACAATGCATTTCGACCTCTTGGGTCTTCTTCAGGCAAAAACAAACAACGTTCAGGACAATGAAAACGACGAAACGAGCAGCCACTTATCTTCTCCTGTTCAGCGCAAAATAGGTGTTGGATGAAAACGAGGCCATTGAGAAGGGGATCATGGGAGTTGAGATAATAATGATGACAACACTAATAATGGTCGTTGCTCGTTCTTCGTTTTCTTTGTCCTAAATGTTGTTTGTTTTTGCCTGAAGGTGACCCAAGAGGCCGAAATGCACTGTGTTTTGTCCTGTCATCAGTTTGTCCGTTTCGTCTGGCGGAACTAATACCATGTCTTTTAAAACTCTGATTGAATAGTTGAGTTCAGTTTATTGCTTGTAACTCTCTATACTTATAAAAGTAAAAATAAATTGAGAAACCCCGTTTATTAGTGCCTATAGAATCTACAGAGGGGAAAGGTATAAAATAGAGCAATAGGTTGCTTTCGGTAAATTTGATTTCTGTCTTTCTTTGGAAGTTGTTGTTGTCGGTGTTGGTGCTGGTGCTGGTGATGGGGGGTTAATCATGTCTTTTTTTTTGTTTTTTTTTGTTTTTGTTTTCTTTTAAAGTTTACTATATTCATTCGATAAATGAATCTGCTCAAGGTTGTTTGTGTTGTTTTTTTTTCCAGCTGCTAAATGATAATTGGATGTTATGAAAAAGATGAAATTAAGAGCGAAGAAGAAAGGAAATCACAGGCAAGGGAGATATAGGAACAAAAGAAAGAAAGGAAGGAAGAAAGAAAGAAAGAAAGGAAGAAAAGAGGCAAGAAGGGAAGGCGAAGGGACAGAGACAGACAGAAGAGAAAAAAAAAGGAAATAAGGGAGGAACAGTTGGAAGAGGGGTAAAGAGAAACTGAAGAGCAAGGAAAGAAGAAGTAAAGAAACACTCACAGAGGAAAGGAAAAAAAGGGAAAAAAGCCTTCACGTGCCCTACTCTGTGTGTGTGTGTGTGTGTGTGTGTGTGTGTGTGTGTGTGTGTGTGTGGGGAGGGGGGGGGCGTGCGTGCGTGCGTGTGTGTGTGTGTGTGCGCGCGCGCATGCGTGCGTGCGTGTGTGTGTGTGTGTGTGTGTGTGTGTGTGTGTTTGACGGACGTACGCTCGCACGCACGTGTTTGTCTGTGTGTGTTCAAACACATTGTTAACAGACATATCGTTAGTTCTCAGACGATGTTCCCGCATGCAGGAAGATAAAACATGGTTTGTAATGAACTTTTCGATTTGTATCAATCACTTCTTCAGCTTCGGGTCTGGATTTTTTTTTTTTTTTTTTTTTTTTTTTTTTTTTTTTTTTTTGGATGCAGTCTTTGCGTTTTAACTTGCATCAGTTCTGAATGAAACTTGTTTACAACCGTGATGTGGCCTCTGCCGTCGGCCAGGCTATAAAACACCATGCTTTGGATTGTGTTGCAGAGGGCTGTGGCGAAAAAGAAAAAGGTGGGGAAAAAAACGAAGGGAAAGGACAAGAGCAAAAAGGGAGGGAAGCAGTGACAGCCTCCTCTACCAAGGTCTTCACGATTGCATTCCCTTGTATTTCGCCTCCTGAACGAGCTTCGATTCTGTTTCAAAACTTTGCTCCATGTTTCTTCCTGAAGGAGACTTACTGTGCCCTTGTTAGGCGATGTTCCCACGAGATGGCGTTTCATTTCTGTTGCAATTATTGTTATTATCATTATTAATCTGTTATGATTATTTTTTTTTTATTGTTATCATCATTATCACCATCATCATTATTATCATTATTATTATTATTATTATTGTCGTCGTCGTCGTCGTCATCATCATTATTGTTGTTGTTATCATCGTCATCATCTTTAATGATATTATTATTATTGTTATTGTTATCATTATTATTATTATCATTATCAACATCATAATTATTATTATTATTGTTGTTGTTGTTGTTGTTGTTAATCAGCCGCATAATACAAGATCAGACAGAACGTTGCGGATGATTTCTTTTCTGCCTGTCTGACCACACTCTACTGTCACATTCCAGAGTTGCCACGTACAGAGTTATCAGACTTTCACATATCTTCTGGCTTACCTTATGATTTAAACAATGCATAGGCACAGGAGAAAAAAAATTCGTACCTTGTACGAAGAAGCACTCCCATTGACATCTCTGTTGGCTTCAGGATAGAGGCGGGAAAGAGGGGGAAAGGAGAACCACAGCAGTGGCAGAATACTGGTGCCAAAAGTTGAGAAAACAGGTGGAGGGAGGGAGGGATGACGAAGACGACATTAAAACGATTGTTAATTTGAATCTGTGTAGTGACAGCCCAGGGGCATCACCGAATCCAGTGTTGCAAGCGGAGCTGTTTTATTACGCCTGTCTGGTGTCGACCTTTGTCTCCGGAGGGAGACTGTTCAGAAGAATCTGGCTTGGATGTGTTAGTGCTCCCATTGTCCATTTTTTCCCGGACGGGACGTCACGTGAAAATCGTGCCGATAAGTATCTCTTGTCTCCCTTTCAACGACTTTCTCTATTCGAACTAAACTGCATTAAGATGAATAACACTCTACTTACTCTATTCGAACTAGTCAGCATTAAGATGAATAACACTCTCGCTATTGAATTACAAAACAAAAAAAAGAAAATCTTGTTGAGCAACATTTTACAACTGCAGATGACTGAAAATTCACGGGAGGTCTTTCTACTGACATTAAATGATATTTAAGCTCTGAGTCTATGGCTGCAAAAAAAAAACAACAAAAACAATAAAAACAACTGAGCAGCTATGGGTTTTTTTTTTCAGTTACATTCTTTCTCTTTTGAAGCATCGTTTCTTACTAATCGTTGGCAATTTTTTAAAGCACAAACATTTGGTCCAACACAAGGATCACTCTACGCTCCTCTTCTGTTTTCTTGAAATTATGTGATCAATCTTTGCTTACCCCTCAACGGTTCTTTGTCGATGATACATGTACGTACCGATGCTAGCCATTCTGACCTAACATGATTATCCATTAAATCTTAATAAACAGGTTTTGATGTAACCACATACTTTTAGACCAAAACGTTTCATCTCGCTTATGCTTCAGATACACGTCTGTGACAAGGACCTTGAAAAGGTCACGAAGTTCATGGAATCATCGTGAACAGTGACCGAACCTGGTCATTCTATACTCGTGGTTAAAGCCAGCAAGTTCCTCAAAAAGTCTTTCAGCTTTCACAGATTAAGAACTTTCTTGATGTAAAAGCACGCTGACAGTTTTGCACGCCTGTATTCAATCGTTTATCAACTACCTCACAGCAGTTTTCGACAACCTGTAATTGTAATATGATGAAACATTCAGACAATACGAATTGGCGAACTTGAAAAAGCTGTTGTACAGTTGATTATGACAACACCGTTGGGCTAAACTGAGCGGAATATCCTCTCTTTCACATACGCACTCCAGCACAATAGAACAATAACCACGCATAGAATCAGGAACCGTTTCACATCTTTCACCCTTATCACAAAATGTCTACTCAAGTAATCAATACACTTACCTGAAAACCCAGAACTGATCTTTTCAGAAACAGTCGCGTTAATTCTGGAGCAATGCCCTGTAACTCTATAAAAAACAAAACAAAAAAAAACGTGTGTATTGAACAAAAAAGGCAGCATATACACGTTCATTTTGTCAAACAACAAAACATAACGTACGAACACCTTCTGAATAAGTCTTTGATAAGTATATTTTAAGTACAATGCTGCTCATTCAAAACTGTCATTTATATGTTTTACTTCAACTTCTTTTAACACAATGTGGATCTTATTCGTTATCTCATTACGTGCATCAGTGATAACATGCTCGTATGTTTCTGTTTCTTTTCTTTCTTTTTGCGTACGCAGGTTGATACTTCTGCGACACACCATGTATAGACAGGCAAGGATTTAATCCCATCTACCCAACAAAGGGAGTGGAGTTTTTTGTGTAGGACCGTTTATTTGATCCCGCCATTAAGGCAGCCATACTCCAATTGGAAAGGTGCATGCTATGTGTAACGTGTCACCCATACTAACGGCCAAACTGGTCTTCTCTTTCGAAAGCTGGTGACGGGATTTTGCATGTGTGCAAGATGTTATGCGCGCATTCACACACGGAACTTCGGTTTATAGTCTCATTCGAAGGACTGTATGGGAAAATGGAGTCAGAACCTATGTTAACTTTCTCCCTTGTCCAGATCTTCTC
>CM065746.1:28753405-28760905 GCA_033310375.1 Conus canariensis | reverse complement strand
CAGTGAGGGAATGGATGAGGAACGGTTTGGAAGGGACCATGACGTTTGCCGCACAGTGAGGGAATGGATGAGGAACGGTTTGGAAGGGACCATGACGTTTGCCGCACAGTGAGGGAATGGATGAGGAACGTTTGGAAGGGCCATGACGTTTGCCGCACAGTGAGGGAATGGATGAGGAACGGTTTGGAAGGGACCATGACGTTTGCCGCACAGTGAGGGAATGGATGAGGAACGGTTTGGAAGGGACCATGACGTTTGCCGCACAGTGATGGGAATGGTTGGAGGAATGGTTTTGGAAGGGGACCAGTGACGTTTGCCGCACAGTGAGGGAATGGATGAGGAATGGTTTGGAAGGGACCATGACGTTTGCCGCACAGTGAGGGAATGGATGAGGAATGGTTTGGAAGGGACCATGACGTTTGCCGCACAGTGAGGGAATGGATGAGGAATGGTTTGGAAGGGAGCATGACGTTTGCCGCACAGTGAGGGAATGGATGAGGAATGGTTTGGAAGGACATGACGTTTGCGCACAGTGAGGGAATGGATGAGGAATGATTTGGAAGGAACATGACGTTTGCTGCACAGTGAGGAATGGATGAGGAATGTTTGGAAGGGACATGACGTTTGCCGCACAGTGAGGGAATGGATGAGGAATGGTTTGGAAGGACCATGACGTTTGCCGCACAGTGAGGGAATGGATGAGGAATGATTTGGAAGGCAGCATGACGTTTGCCGCACAGTGAGGGAATGGATGAGGAATGATTTGGAAGGGACATGACGTTTGCCGCACAGTGAGGGAATGGATGAGGAATGATTTGGAAGGGAGCATGACGTTTGCCGCACAGAATGAGGAATGGATGAGGAATGATTTGGAAAGGGGACACATGACGTTTGCCGCACAGTGAGGGAATGGATGAGGAATGATTTGGAAGGGAACATGACGTTTGCCGCACAGTGAGGGAATGGATGAGGAATGATTTGGAAGGAGCATGACGTTTGCCGCACAGTGAGGGAATGGATGAGGAATGTTTGGAAGGGAGCATGACGTTTGCCGCACAATGAGGGAATGGATGAGGAATGATTTGGAAGGGAACATGACGTTTGCCGCACAATGAGGGAATGGATGAGGAATGATTTGGAAGGGAACATGACGTTTGCCGCACAGTGAGGGAATGGATGAGGAATGGTTTGGAAGGGACATGACGTTTGCCGCACATGAGGGAATGGATGAGGAATGATTTGGAAGGGAGCATGACGTTTGCCGCACAGTGAGGGAATGGATGAGGAATGATTTGGAAGGGACATGACGTTTGCCGCACAGTGCGGGAATGGATGAGGAATGATTTGGAAGGGAGCATGACGTTTGCGCACATGAGGGAATGGATGAGGAATGATTTGGAAGGGAACATGACGTTTGCCGCACATGAGGGAATGGATGAGGAATGATTTGGAAGGGACCATGACGTTTGCCGCACAATGAGGGAATGGATGAGGAATGATTTGGAAGGGACCATGACGTTTGCCGCACAGTGCGGGAATGGATGAGGAATGATTTGGAAGGGACATGACGTTTGCCGCACAGTGAGGGAATGGATGAGGAATGATTTGGAAGGGAGCATGACGTTTGCCGCACAAGTGAGGGAATGGATGAGGAATGGTTTGGAAGGGAACATGACGTTTGCCGCACAGTGAGGGAATGGATGAGGAATGATTTGGAAGGGAGCATGACGTTTGCCGCACAGTGAGGGAATGGATGAGGAATGGTTTGGAAGGCAGCATGACGTTTGCCGCACAGTGAGGGAATGGATGAGGAATGATTTGGATTAAGGGAGCATGACGTTTGCCGCACAGTGAGGGAATGGATGAGGAATAATTTGGATTAAGGGAGCATGACGTTTGCCGCACAGTGCGGGAATGGATGAGGAATAATTTGGATTAAGGGAGCATGACGTTTGTCACACAATGAGGGAATGGATGAGGAATGATTTGGAAGGGAGCATGACGTTTGCCGCACAAGACCATGTTAATGTTTGCGGCACCTTAACGACTGCGGCACAAAAAAACGGCACGCTTGCGGGACAAAAACGGCACGCTTGCGGAACATAGGCCCGTCACTGCCTGTGCAAGTATGCTGTTTAAGTCTTTCCATTCCAGAAGGAACGAACCACGAACAAACAAAAACACTTGTTGCTAGCTTGAGTACTAGTGATTGTGTTTTCTTACAGACTACACATAAGCATATTATTGTTTTTCACATAAACTAAACGTATTCTAATTAACACACAAACACAACATTTGATAAAAAGATATTAGACAAGGAACATTATTCGCCTGTCTCAAGGAAGTGTGTGTGTGTGGGGGGGGGGGGGGGGGGGGGGTGCGGGGGGGCGGGGGGGGGGGGGAGTGTTCTTCGTCTCTCTGCACATCAAACGCAAACAGAGCTGACATTCTAGAGCAGAACTATCCAGGTGAGAGAGCTTAACCTCTTCTTGTGTCTATCCTATCAATACTGCAAGAGTATCTTTGCTGATCTGACGTCAGAATCATCCGTTGTGGCTTGTTACCTGCAACCGTTTTGACTTGTGCTAACAGCTCCTGGCTTTTCTTTTCTTCTTCGTGGCAAATGGCCGTGCGCTGAACTTGAGAAAAACAGACAAGTGTATTCTGCTTTTATTGGTTCACTTGGACGCTGGACTCTGCAGGAATCAAAAGCTAGGTAAGACGTCATCAGCGCAGTTTCAGTAAACATACTGATCCAGTACACGGTCGTTCTAAATCAGCCAGATTTCGCTCACAAGCCGAAAACGAGCCATACGTAACAAATACCGAAAACATGATAGGTGCCGCAAAATGTAATGAGTGCCGCAAACGTTACAGGTGTCGTACATGTAACATGTGTCACAAACGTGATAGGTGCAGCAAATGTGACATGGCCGCAAATGTAGAGAGTGTCGCAGACGTAACATGTGCCGCAAATGTAGCAAGTGCCGCAAATGTAACATGTGCCGCCAATGTAACCAAGTGCAACACATGTAACTTGTGCCGCAACTGTAACAAGTGCACCAAATGCCGCAAATGTAAGTTGTGCCGCAAATGTAAGTTGTGCCGCAAATGTAACACAAGTGCAACAAATGTAAGTTGTGCCGCAAATGTAAGTTGTGCCGCAAATGTAAGTTGTGCCGCAAATGTAAGTTGTGCCGCAAATGTAACACAAGTGCAACAAATGTAAGTTGTGCTGCAAATGTAAGTTGTGCCGCAAATGTAACACAAGTGCAACAAATGTAATTCGTGCCGCAAATGTAACACACGTGCAACAAATGTAGCTTGTGCCGCAAATGTAACACGGGCCACAAATGTAACATGTGCCGCAAATGTAACACAAGTGCAACAAATGTAACTTGTGTCGCAAATGTAACCAGTGCCGCGAACGAAATGGGTGCCGCAAACGGGCAGCTCCGGTTTGAACTGCGTTTGACTTCAGTGAGCAATGAGTACACAACGCAGCCCGTTGTTGATGTAAGGTATTGAGTTTTATAAACACATACAGTAGTAGCAGTATTAGCAGCAGCAGCAGTAGTGGTAGTAGTAGTAGCAGCAGTAGCAATAGCAGTAGTAGTTGTAGGTGGCGGCGGTAGGAGCAGCAATAGTATAGAAGTAGTAGTTGTGGTAGTAGTATAGTAGTAGTGGTGGTGGTTATAGAAGGCACAATAATACTAGCAGTAGCAGTAGTAGTAGTACTAGTAGTAGTAGTCAGTAGTAGTAGTAGTAGTAGTAGCAGCAGCAGCAGCATTAGTGCAGTAGCAGCGGTGGTGATATAAGAAGACACAGCAGTAGTAGTAGTAGTAGTGGCAGCAGCAGCAGTTGTTATTGTTGTTGTTGTCGTTGTAGTAGCAGTGTAAAAAATGGAGTAGAGAAAAGATAGTGGTGGTGATTGTAGAATTAGGAGGAGGAGGAGGAGGAGGAGGAGGAAGAGGAGTAGAAGTAGTAATAGTAGTAGTGGTAATAGAAGTAGTAGTAGAAGTAGTAGTAGTAGTAGTAGTAGTAGTAGCAGCAGCAGCGGCGGCGGCGGCGGCGACGACAGTAGCAGTAGCAGTAGCAGTAGTTGTAGTGGTTGGGAAAAGCATAAGCGCTGTGCATGATTAGAAAAGATCTCTACACCTTACCGATAAGATGAACCTTGTTAGTGCCCCTGATGATGCCGTTGATAAATGAAACAAGCTGAATCACCGTTCTTTAATCTTTCTCTTTACGTTTTCATTCTTCGGTATTTTTGCATTATTGTTATCATTATCATTATCATTATCCATTGTTGTTGTTGTTGTTGCTATAATTATTATTATTATTGTTATTATTATTATTATTATTATCATCATCATCATCATTATTATCATTATCATCATTATTGTTGTTGCTTTCTTTTCATATTCTCGTGTATTTCTCTGTGTTATCAAAGTTTTTTTTTTTTAATCTTTCTCTTACATTTTCATTCCTTGTTATGTTTGTATGATTATCATTATTATCATTATCATTATTATTATTATATTATCATTATCATCATCATTATTGTCATTATTATTATTATCATTATTATTATTATTATCATTATTATCTTTACATTTTCTCGCGTGTTTCTATTTGCGTATTGATTCTCATTCTGGTTTTTCTTTTGCTTTGTTTAGTTTTGTTCTCTCTAAAATCGGTGTCTGCATCGGAGTGTAATGTAATGTAATGTAATGTAAAAGGATATTTATAGAGCGCTTTACCTCGCAAGAGCCCAAAGCGCATATTACAGAAAAAAAACATGATAAAACACTAATTCAAAGCACACACACTCACACACAAACATGTACGCGCGCGCGCGCGCGCGCACACACACACACACACACACACACACACACACACACACACACCCCGAAAAACTCACAAACGCAGACAGACACACGAGCGCGTCAACACCAGCAAACACGCACACAGTGATAAGTGGATATCATTTATCAGTCTAAGGGGAAACGATGTGTCTTTTTATATACGACTGATCCGTCCACCCAGCCGTTTCCACATATGGATCTACTGATGTATCCTAATTTTTTTTCTTCTTACTCTATATTTTGCTCCTCTCTTCCAGCACACAGACATGAACATTTTCTGGCGCCTGTAGCCGAAAAGGGCCCATTGTCAAACGTTCGCAAACCGAAGGAAAGGCCAGCAATTGAAACACAGCTTAGATGCGTACTTGACGAGTTGACACTGCTGAAAGGGCACAAGAGAAGAATACCCCCCCACACTAAAATATGGCCCAGCGTAAACTGTATGTATGCCTCATGTTCTTGTTTGAACTGGTGGGTCGCGAGAGTGAAAATCTCTGGGGTTTTTTTTTTTTTTATGAAAATAGATTTTTAAAAGATGAGAGAGAGAGAGAGAGAGAGAGAGAGAGAGAGAGAGAGAGAGAGAGAGAGAGAGAGAGAGAGACGACGACAGTAAAACTGATGGACAGTAACGACAATTTAAACAAATCTAAATCAGCATAACATAGATACACTGCCGTTGCTATTTCCATTGCTGTTACCACTTTACCTACCATTAATTTTACTACTACTACTGCGACTATTACTTAAGCTATCACTGCTTTTGCTTCTGCTGCTACTATTACCACCACCTCTACCACCACAACTGCTACGACTATTACTACTGTTCGTACTATTACTGTTGCTGCTGCTGCTGCTGCTGCTGCTGCTGCTGCTGCTGCTGCCACTACTAGAATCTGATCGGAATTCCGAGTCTTGGAGGGATGTTCAGGGCTCCTGGCGTTGATGACGGCTGTCTGGTCATGATACTTCAGACAGACACACAGCTCCAGTCGTCATTATCTACTCACAAAAGAAAGAGTAACGCGACGAAACACCCGGACAGTCAAGGATCTCCACCGTCCTGTGAGCAAGGTCATGCGCAACCTGGTAGAGTTTTTTTTTTTTTTTTATGACCGGCTCAGTGCTTCAGACCATCCACCTAGGATTCTGTAGTGAACATTTCCTTACGTGACCGATCCAATTCTCACCGGCCTCTGTCAGTCGACTGGTTTGTCTCTCTGTTAATAAGATCACACAAAATATTCTCGCACTGGTTTTCACCAAACTTGCAGGAAATGTTGACCGCGGGCGAGCTCAGCACACATATCCAGTGACATTCGGCGCCGAGCTCTGCGGCGGATCCGGATTAGAGGCGGAATCTGGATCCGTTCAGAGGCCGAATCTGGATCCGTTCAGCCAGGTTAGTCAAATAGCTACGGAAACAATTTATTTGACCAAACTTGGTGGACAAATTGAAGGTAACCTAAGTGCGAATCCATGAAAGTCTGGTAAGGATCCGCAGCGAGGGTATGAGCTGAGTCACAGGGCGGAACCAGGATCTGGTCGACTTGGCGGCGGAGGTCTGCGATTTCCCAGCTACCCTTTTTTTTTTTTTTTAAAGTGTGATGTTTGTACAAACTGTTCACATCCTGCGGTGGTGGCATTTCATCTCCAGGCTTTGGAGTGGTCTTTCGGGAACTTCGGGAGTCATTCGGGAGTCTCGAGGTATTCTACATGCTGTACACAAACATGAGAAGAACTGATGCACACACGATTTTGATTGTGACGTCATGAAGACGTTTGTGTCACACCAGACGGCCAAATGGGGCGGGAATTTTCTTTTTTGTTTTTTTTGTTTTTTTTTCCCCAAGAACTGGCCAATAGCGTCCCGCAGGGGACGTAATGAAGTTGACGAAGAAGAGCGAGACGGTAGGGGGGGGGGGGGGGGGGGGGGGGGGGGGGGGCATCATCAGGGAGTCGATGGATTTGTCCTTTACCACTCTACGAGGACGACAGGGCTCGTTTCTGCGGTCATTCGTGGTGGTGGCGGTTGTCGTTGTTGCTGTTGTTGTTGCTGTTGTTGTTGTTGTTGTTGTTGTCGTCGTCGTCGTCGTCGTCATCGTTTTTCGTTTTAAGGAAGGCTTGTAGAAAACGTTTGGACCGACGGGACAGAACGGGAGGGGTGAAGGGAAACTTAATCTTGCAAATGTATTCCACCTGGACACATCTGGGCTCGCTACTTTTTAGGCCTCATATTTCCTACAGTTTCTTTGTTTTGTTACCTATCACTGGATACGAATCCTTTTATTCTTTGTTTCTGTCTTCCCTCCTTCCTTATTTGCTTCCTTTGTTTGTTTTCTTCCCCCTTCCTTCTTTCTTTCCTTTATTTCTTTCTTTCCTTCCTTCTTTCCGTCCCTCCGTCTTCCTTCCTTCTTTCCTTCCTACTTTCTTCCTTCCTCTGTGTCGATCTGCCTACCTGTCTTCCACTCTTCCTTTCTCTCATTCTCTTTCTCTCTGTTGTGACAAACAGAATGTATGTGTCAGTACACCAAACATTAGCACATCAATAAACCCAAACAGTCAAATACAGGAAGTTCACGTGAGAATGTCCATCAGTAATAGAACATACAGATTTGCATGGTGTGTGAAAGTT
>CM065746.1:28738405-28743405 GCA_033310375.1 Conus canariensis | reverse complement strand
CTTGCTGGGTTTTTTTTTTTTTTTTTTTTTTTAATATATATATAGTAAATGTTTTATGTGAAGCAAAAGAAACTGTTCTGCAATGAAAGTTGAAGAGGACTGAACTGAAGCGAAACCAGAGAGTTATCTTTCCTGACTCTCTTCTAACCAGTCAGAGAGCGTTATGTTTGCTAGCATCGGGGGGGGGGGGGGGGGGGGGGGGGGGGAGGAATAATGGTCGAAAATGATTTCAAAAGATTTCCTTTTCGAACTCTTACTCTTAAAGACAATATTTATCGTACACGTAGCGAAAATAAGGTGCGTTATAAACGAACAGACGCTGAATGAGAAACTGGACTGGTTAAATGTTTGTTTCAAAACGAAAAGACTGAGGGCGGAAAATGAAGCAAAATTTACAAAGAAAAGGGGGTTAGTTACCGCCACAGATACAGACAAACAGATTACAGGACAAAACACAATGCATTTCGACCTCTTGGGTCTTCTTCAGGCAAAAATAAACGATTATCTGGACAGTGAAAACGAAGAACGAGAAACCACTTATCTTCTCATATTCGGCGCAAAATGGCTGTCGTCGTCATCGTCATCGCTGTTGTCGTCGTCGTCGTCTTTTGCCTTCGTTTTCTTTTCTTCGTCTTCTCCCCCTCTTCGTCCTCTTCTTTCTTTCTCTTCTCTTTCTTCTTCTCCTCCTCCTCTTCCCCCTCCTCCTTCCCCCGTTTTGGCAGACAACTGTTCTGGCATTTCGCCTGATACTGTGTGCGCGCCGAATATGAGAAGATAAGTGGTTTCTCGTTCTTCGTTTTCACTGTCCTAATAGTTGTTTGTTTTTGCCTGAAGAAGACCCAAGAGGTCGAAATGCATTGTTTTTTTTTTGTTTTTTTGTTTTTTGGTCTTGTAATCTGTTCGTCTGTATTTGTAACTGTGGCGGTAACTAACCCCTCTTCTTTCTCAATGTTGTTTAAATGTTGTTTTTCATTCATGTCTCTTCTATTTATGAAGAAACAGACAGGCAGGCAGGCAGCAGCCAGCCAGCCAGCCAGGCAGCCAGACAGACAGACAGACACATAGACAGATAGACAGATATGTTTATGCGTCCCATTGTCTGACAACTAAATCGTCCGGCAGACAAGTGGAAATTCTCTCTCCACGTGTCCGTCGGACAATCAATTTTTGTTTGGGTCAGTGAAAGTGGAGTTGAGAACGAATCTTCAGTACAAATCGATCGCACTTCCTTCTTTCCCCTTTCACTTTCATACCTTCACTACGACCACTCCTTCTCTCCCCCCCCCCCTTCTTCCTCCCCCCATTCCTCCCCCCTCTCCGCGTGTCATTAGCATACAGAAAATGATAGATGTACTCCCTGCATTTTGGTTTTAAATCTTTGTAGATAGGACGTGGATATATTTTGGAATGTGTGTGTGTGTGTGTGTGTGTGTGTGTGTGTGTGTGTGTGTGTGTGTGTGTGTGTGTGTGTGTGCGTGTGCGTGCGTGCGTGGTGTGTGTGTGTACGTACGTACGTACGTGCGTGGTGTGTGTGTGTTTTCGTGTGTGTTGTGTGTGTGTGTGTGTGTGTGTGTGTGTGTGTGTGTGTGTGTGTGTGTGAAGAAGAGGAAGAGATAGAGAAAAAACACAGAATGCATGATAAAATTTGAACAAGTTCAATTCAGTCCATAGAATGTGGAAAGGTAGTGGTAACACGACGATGTTGTTTTCTTTTCTCACACACGCTGAGAGAGACAACGGAAAAGATACCCTGATAAAGAAATACACTGTTTTACACCTGTTCCTCTTAAGCCCTAACCACACGTGAATAGAACACGCCATTATTGAATTATGTTTGTTGGCTTGTCACAGTACTGACGGTTGATTTTATTGACCATATTTTCACTTACGGAGAGGCAAGTAGACATGTGGGGGAACAAGTAGATTTTTTATCAGCTTGTCTCCGGGACAACTGAAAATTACCTGAGAATTTCGGTCCTGATGCATACATACATACATACATACATACATACATAGATACATACGTACTTACGCATGTACGTACGTACGTTACACACATACGTAAATTCATACATACATATATATATATAATACAACGTATATACATACGTACATACATACACACAATACATACGTACGTACGTAACGTACGTACGTACGTACGTACGTACACGCGTACTTAAGTACATACATACGTACATATATACATAATGCATACATACATACATACATACATACATACATACATACATACATACATACATACATACATACAAACATGCAAACATACATATTACACACATACACACACAAACACATAATTATACACTTACATTCATAAATCATACAACATACGTATGTACATAAGTACACACGTATATACGTACGTACATACATACATACATACATCCATCCATACACACATGCGCACACACATACATACACATGATTATATGTATACATACATAAATGCAGACAACAGACAGACAGACTGATACACATACAAATATAAATACATGCATATATACATACATACATACAGACATACAGACATACAGACATACAGACCAGCATAGACATCCACCCATCCATCCATATATACTATATATTTTATTTATTTATTTCATATATGTTGTGTGTGTGTGTGTTGGTGGTGTGCGTTGGGGTTGTGTGTGTGTTGTGTGTGTGTGTGTGTGTGTGTGTGTGGTGTGTGTGTGTGTGTGTGTTGTGTGTTTGTGTTGTGTCGGGTTGTGTTGTTTGGTTTGTGTGCATGTTTTTGCGTCTAATATCTTTAGGCTTTACCCACATGAGCAAACTACGCATTATTGACTATATTTGTTTACTTGTACTGAGCGGTTGACTTGTTGATCGTTGTTTACTTAGGTGTGTGTGTGTGGTGGGTGGGGGGGGGGGGGGGGCAAACAGACCCGTGGGAAATCTATGGCTGCATGACTGACTCAATGTTGTAAAACTTCTTAGCGATTCGTAAACACAAGAGTGGTCGTCATTCACCTGTGGCTAACTCCCGATGAATGGTCTGCAGCTGGCCGTTGCATGTGGAACAACACCTGTGAACTGACCTTCAAGGACCAGGTCATCGACCAGCTGTCACGCAAGGTCAAGGACAAGAGCTGTCTGGGCAAAATTCCTGACAAACTGGAAGTGGGTTACACGTGCCTCAAGAAAAAAGGTATGGCGCACTTGAAAAGAGGTGCGGGGGAGCAGGGGCTGGGGGAGTGGGGGAGGGGGGGGGGACATGGTTTTTCTCTAGCCTAAAAGTATCTTCGTTGGAGAGAATATGAAGAGTAAGGAATTAAACGTATCTCTAAGATTAGGATACGTTCATGAAGGATGGAAAGCGATGAGCGGGGGTGGGGGGGGGGGGGGGGGAGGGGAGGGGGGGTATTTGTCTCAAGAGTACAGGTATGTATGGGAAAGGGAGAGAAGGTGGGGGTGGGGGCAGATAAAATAGTCGCTAGGGTAAAGGTACATTGGCGATTAGCAGAAAGGAAGTTTTTTTTTTTCTTTTTCTTTGTTTTTTTTTTCAGAGAAGAAACAAAACTAAGAAATTTCTGTACCAATAACGATTGTTCATAACTGGAAGTCCTGCTAGAAAGAAACAAGAGATTTAACAGAAACTGACTTATCCCTCTAGCAATAGAGTCTTCAGCTGACGACGGCCGTTCCTAATAGCATCGACAAGTGACAGGGACGTGTGTGGGCTGGCTGCTGACGCTGATAGTTGACCGTCAGCTGACAGCAATGCACGCTCCCTGGCAGATGTAGCAGCCCACTCATTCTTTCCCACGGCTGTGCGCATGGCACGTATTGTTCGTCGCGGAGGCAGTTCCGGCTAGCGCGCGCCTGCAGCGAAAATCTCACGCTGGGGAAGATGCTGTTTACCGTATTGACCGGCACGCGAGCTCTCTCTCTCTCTCTCTCTCTCTCTCTCTCTCTCTCTCTCTCTCTCTCTCTCTCTCTTGTCATAGTGACCAGGGATAGTGCGGACCGAGGCACTGACCCGGCTCTTATTGCAGAAGTATGCATTCATTCATCAGATGAGGTGCATTATACTGTCTTTCATTACCGGATTCGTATTTTCTTTTCCTAGGGATTCCCTTTCTGTGCGGTGGATTCCATAATCAGTGCATTAATTACAATACACACATTATCTGTGACGGATCGACAAAAGTGCTGAAAATAAACGCAAAATGCTCTGTTTGGCACTGCTGTAAGGATTCGGAACTGGTGTTAGCATAAGGGGCCCACAGACGTGCGAACTGCTTCTGCCTTCCTATTCCCCCCCCCCCCCTCCACCCTCTTCTTCCCCTTCCTCCTCCCTCTTAGTATTGGTGAATTTACAGAGATGGAGAAAGACGGGTGGGAAGGAGGGGGGGGGGGGGGGAGGAAGCTTAAAAAAAAGAAAAAGCCTGCTTCCATCAGTGCATGCTCCCATGTTCCTACTCCACTGTACATTTCTTTAAAAAAAAATAAAAAGAAAAAAAAGAAAAAAAGAAAACAGAATGAAAGCCCTTGCACGACGGAAGATGGAAGGAAAGAAATAAGGAACACTTGTCTCAGTTTGGTAAGGAAGGAATGAAGAACATTTTATGGAGAAAAGGGGTTGTTTTCTCAAGAAGAGAGGATTTTTTTTTTTTTTTTTTTTGAGTGAGGAAGTAACGGGGTATACCTGTCTGAAGGAGAATGGTATGCTTGTGACATGCAGGACAATAGGAATAGAAGAGCGAGTTGTTCCGGTTTTTTTTTTTTTTTTAAGTCTGTCCATGTGTGGATGAATACTTGTGTCAAAAAACGATTATTAAAAAAAAAAAAAAAAAAAAAAAAAGACGCGGGAGACTGACAGGGAAAGGCAAAGTACGTTATACATATCGGAAAAAAAATAGTAGGAATAACTTTATAAAACAAGAGAGAGAGAGAGAGAGAGAGAGAGAGAGAGAGAGAGAGAGAATATTATGTTGCTTATAGCCCATCCGACTGCA
>CM065746.1:28728405-28733405 GCA_033310375.1 Conus canariensis | reverse complement strand
TATTTTTAGAAGAGCCTCGTTCGGAAGAAGCGTCATCTTTCTTCAGTGGGCTCGTCGCTTGGTCTCTGAGGTGAGTTGTTTTCTGTACATTTCTTTGTCACAAACAGAAATGAAGAGTTGTTCAACAGCGAACATGTGATGATATCTGACAAAAACTAAGAAATGTGTATATAAAAAAAAGAAAATGCATGCAAGACAGTACTGAAATTGCTTGAGTTGCATGCTAAAAGAGTCGAGTCGACTGTCGCCATTTGCTGCCTTGACTGTTTTGAAGCTCCCCTCTGTATGCCAAGGTGGAGAACAGGGGCTATTAGAAGTTTCAGTACTGCTATAAGATGAATAGAATCATTTTAGAAGGTTTCTTTTGTATGCTTATTTACTAAAAGGTTCGGATGGTGCATGTTTTTGAAAAAAAAAAAAAAGCTTTTGAAATCTAACGCCGCCCGTGAAGGGAGGCAGTCGAAAGTGACCTAGATCTTCACCGAACCCCACCACGAAACTTGGTCGCGACGCACTGATGATTTTTCTACCTATTCTTTGGTGTGTTATGAAAATATCCTCTGATATTTCAAATTTGAGCTGATCATCCTGGCAGCCAAATATTTTTCTCATAGTTACTCATTAAGTTAGCAGACCACCCCCTTCCCCCAAATCTTCGAGTGTGTCAGAATTATAATAATTACACACATTAAATTTAGTTCGACAGAATTAAAATATATAGATTATGAAAAAATAATGTCTAGCTCACTACATAAATACATGCACAGAAACCATGCTACTTTTATACTCGCACATTCCACTGACAACATCACCATCAATCAGTCACTGATCATCCCCCCCCCCCCTTTGCCTCCCTCCCCCCCCCCCCAAAGTTTTTTTGTTTTTTTAAAACTCAACTGGCATTATCATGCCAATGCTGTCATGCTATTTCACTTATGGCAGTGATCATCCTATATCACTGTTTGTCCCACTTAAGACAATGACCAATTATCCATGAATCATCAGTTTTATTCCTCCTCCCCCACTCCCACCCCCAACCGGCATTACTACAACAATGCCACCATATTATTTCACTAATGACAAATGTCTCAATGGTCACCACCCTATAGTACTGTAGATCTCGTCTCAGTGATCAACATCCATCAGTCATTGATCATTTCCTTTATTCCCCACTGGCATTATCATACTTGCCAATACACTATCCTACTCCTTTTACAAAATGACCATCATCCTACACCACTGTGTGTCATACCCACACCTTGACCATGATCATCATTCACCCATCTTTGAACACCTCCCCGATTCCCCACCAGCATTTTACACCAATGCCACTACATTATCCCACTTATACAACAATTATCATCATCCTACAGTACTGTTTATCTCAAATGATCCATGATCATCACCCATCAGTCATCTACCCCTACCCCCCTCCACCCTCTTTCTCAACCTGCAATATTATACTGATGTCACCTTATTATTCCACTTACCACAATGACCATCATCCTACAGTACTATTGATCTCACCCATGCCAATGAGCATCACCCACATGTCATTGATATTTTCCTTTATCCCCCAACTTGCACCACTGCACCATTACCACTACATTCTTCCACTTACATAACAATAATCATCATCCTATGGCACTACTGATCTCAAATGATTACCATTTATCAGTCACTGAAAATACTCCCATCCAGTGAATACCTTCATACTGCACTATATATGGAAATAAAGAAGCTGACCAATTGACTAAAGGAAGGAGGACAGCAGCCCCAACTGTAAAAGGTAGCCTCCTTGGAATAAATCAAAAGTATTTCCAAGGAGACAAATAGGAAGATGACTTGAGCAGCACCCAGACTTCAACAAAGGGATGCATACTACCGGATGCCCAGATCAGACCAAGTGAACATAGTGAGACTCGAATAGGGCTCTCCAGACTTTAACATCACAGGTCCACTATATTCCACACCTGTGAGTCTTCAAATTATCAATGCAGTGCAGCCCCAGAGACAGTGGAACATTCCCAGCTAAACTCAAACTAGAAACCTAGCCTGCCAACTCACCAATGAGTGCAAAACCTTACTGACCACTGGAGGGTCTTCACCGTACAGCAGCCTCCGTCAGTACCTCCAGGATTCCTACCTAAGTAAACGTAGAAGAAGACCATCATTTGAGACTGAGAACAGGGCACTCCAGACTGTGACATCACATCTCCACAATATTACACACTGGCGAGTCTTCAGTTTATCCATGCAGCCCCAGTGACAGTGGAACATTCCCAACAACACTAAAAGTAGAAACCTAGCCTGCCAACACACCGATGAGTGCAAAACTTTACTGACCACTGGAGGGCCTTCACCATACAGCAGCCTTTGCCAGTACCTCGAGGATTCCTGCCTAAGTGAACGGAGAAGACCTTCCTATAGTACTGTTGATCTCACTTGATCATCACCCATCAGTGACTGATTAATGATAATTTTTTTTTAAATGAGTGTTCATATATAATTATATATATGTGTGTGTGTGTGTGTTGTGTGTGTGTGTGTGTGTTGTGAATATGTGTGTGACAACTTTCCACAGTTAGCCTCATTATCATCATAACTCACCCAGAATACTGTTTACATTGGGGTCTCCTCCCCCCCCCCCTTTTTGTGTGTGTGTGTGTGTAACACATGCTGCCCTGTTTTTCATTGATCATTGCTATCTTTTCTCAACCAACATCAGCATATTAATCAATGCCAACGCATTATTTCACCTGTTACAATGAACACCATCCCACAGCATTGTTTTCTTTTTCAACAACACTATTTGTATGAACCTCCCAACCTCCCATCCCCACCCCCCACCTCCTAGTGGATGGAGAGATATGAGCTGTCCTCCTCTTGCCCCCCCCCCTCCCATACACACACACATTACCCTCCTCGCACCCACCCACCCCTTTTTTCCCCCCAACCCCCGGCAATTATACCTTATCACCCATTAATCTTCCATCCCCTTCCCTCCCTTATTAACATTACCCACACACCTTTCACAACTACCCACGCATAACTACTACCACCTCCTTCATCACTCAGGGAAATCATTTATCTATTTTATTCACTTAATTTTTTTTTAATTACAGTTGCTCTCATTTTATTCTTCTACTTATTTATTATAATTACTAGCACTATCATTATTATCATTACTATCCCTATCGTCTCACTCCTCCCCTCCCCCCACCCCACCCCCCCCCCCTCCTTTTCCTCTCCCATAATCCCCTTTGTCATTTCTGTCTGGCGGCCATTCTTCCTACCACATGGACAACAGATAAGTCTCACTTCGTTCTTTGTTTGTACTGTCCTAAATGTTTTTTGTTTTTCTTCCCCAGAAGAAGACCCAAGAGGTCGAAATGCATCGTGTCTTGTCCTTTGCTTTGTTTGTCAATGTCCTTGGCGGTAACTAACCCCTTCTCTTTCTAAATTTTAATTCTTAGTAGGATAAGTGAGGATTACTGGTAAATCCACTGCTATGTAATCAAGTGTATGTTCATTAAAAAACAGAAAAAGAAAAAAAAACAAACAAGCAAACATTTGATACTTTAATATGTACTGACACTTTTTTTCTGTTAATTTCAGATGGCCTCCTGCAAATTTGCAGCTAGGTGTTCAAACTTTTAAGGGAAAGGTAAGTAACCTATTTAGATGAGTTTATATTATAGTAATCACTGAGAAGACCGTTTGGCTCGCTGCTTAAAAAAAATGTTCAAAATATGTTTGGGCTTTTTAAAGTTAAAAGTGTGTGTATGTGTGCAATGCGTGCATGTGTATGTGCATGCATGTGCACGGGGGGGGGGGGGGGGGGGGGGGGGGGGTATATTTTACATGACAAGCAGCTCTAATTTGACTTTTTTTTTCAAAAGGATTATATGTATCACATAATCATTTCAAGATTCACTGTGTACAATCAATACACTAACATTTTTCATGTCATACTTATTCTCATTCTATATTCATTTTAATTGTTATTACCAAGTTTTATAGCAACAATTATGTGTACTTACCAGTACCACCATTCCCTTCTCCCGTGTTTTTTTTTTTTTTTTTTTTTTTTTTTTACCTAGTCACACTTCTAGTTCTAACACCAAAAAAAAAGGTAGTAGAAAGAGAAGTCTTGTGCAATTTTTTTTGTCAGTATGTGTGGACACCCCCTCTGCCTACGCCCTCTCTTTTTTTTTTTTTTTAAATTGAGGTTTACTATATTCCTGTGAATAGAGACAGTTTTTGTAGTCTTTTCTAGTGTTTGGTGTGACAGACATGTGCTAAGTTCATCAATTCATTAAAGTAATTCAGTGTGCAGGTGGCTGGATTTCTAAAGTCTGTATCAGCATTTTGACTCGGATGCAGATTTGAGCAGACATCATTTGTGAATGCATGCAAAAATCATAAATATGGGTCAAATATTTAAAACTTAAGTGAAAAGTGCTACTTGAAAGAAGAAATAATTCTAAATAAGATACAAAAAAACAGATTTCAATCTTCTTCATTAGTTTTAAGTACACCCATTTGAGTTCCTAAGTGACCTACTTTTGAGAAAATCATGTTATAGAGTTTTATACTTCCATTTAGCTCTAATTTTTAACTTGAATCATGCACACATATCGACACAATCTCTCTCTCTCTCTCACACTCTCTCACATGCTTGAGGGTGCACAACACACACACACACACACACACACACACAACACACACTGGCAATGACCATGCACAGCCCGACCCACCCCCGACACACACAGTGACCATGCACTGCCACACATTCACTCTCTTTCTCTCACACACATGTATGAGCATGCACACAAACACACACACACACAAGCACGCTTCACACTAAACATAAATAGCAGCTGCAGACAGGTTATAACATGATATCCAGTTGGACTTGGAGAGATTGTTTCTTCATGATTGCTTCTCAAATCATGAAGCTAGTCTTCATTGAACAATAGAGGCACTGGTATATTGAC